>OX393583.1:4017911-4617911 GCA_947652605.1 Elmis aenea | reverse complement strand
ATCGCTAAGCTAGTGTCATATGAATTTTAAACGAGTTTTTTTAAGCTTAAAATTAGTTTTATACCATGCACTAGCTTTTCTCAGGCGTAAAATTTTCCAAAAAATCGATAATAAAAAACTTTTTCATTAGTTGCAAAGTTTTTGAATATTGACACTACTACAATATTTAAAAATGAAATTTTAACGTCAAAATTCGTATTGTCATATTTTGGATTCATAAACAATTTTTTCCCATGATTTTTTGTCTTAAAAAAGGACACTTTTCTTTGGCGAATATTTTTAATATCGTTAAAATCTAGTGTCACAATTTTTTTTTCATCTTTTAAATTAGTTTCAGGATGCATCAACTTTCATCAAGAATAAAATTTTCTGAGAAATCGATAATAAACAAACTTTTCCAATTGTTGCAGACTTTTTGAATGAGGCTGTAGACCTTTTGACCCTAAAATTAAAAATTATTGTGTAAATTTACAAAGTAAATCTACTGGAATGCGTCTCTAACAAGAAAATTCCTGTAGAGATTTTATTTCTCCCTGACCTATAAGAAGCCAATAGGCAATATTTCCAGCGTATTTTGCTAGAGGTTGTTTAAGCGGGTGGAAGTAAAACGTGCATTTAATTTATCTGTGACGTTAAATCGTGAAAAAAAAATAAAGGTTGATTTAAATCATGCTTTTAATTTTCAAAAATAAGCTGATTTAAATCAATTGATTTAAATCAGGCTAATCCTGCTTTGCACCTATCTGGTTTTGTTCTAGATTAGGCCAAAACTTTTCGATTCCACCTCGTATATGTTTGCTTATTTTGTGGACGTCCTCTGTATAGATCCTCCTGCTAACTTTCCAGCTCATTTGGAATATTTTCCGGAAGTCTTCGCAAATAATTCACAAAAGAAATAAAACACATTTTGTATAAGTTCTATATGAATATCATTTAATTCGTAAAATTTACATTTACACAAACACATTTACATTATCTACTTTAATACAGATGTTTGTAAAAACCAACGCTCAAAGAAATGACCACAGAAGAACCTTCGAGTTACGTAACGCATTATTTTTTGAAACCTGAAAATAAAAAACAGTTCCGAAAAGAATGCACAAAATTGTTCGCGTTAAATTTGTGTTTGGCACTTCTGCGTCCTTTCTTTGAAGGTTGGTGTAATTTTTAAATAAAAAATACACTATTTTAAGCATTAAAGTGTTCAAAAATTGCTACTACCTGGATTATGTACACGAAATGAATCCTATGACAATTTTGTGACGATAAATTCGGGCGTCTACTGGGTTTTGATTCCTTATTATTGCTGTTTATTTCAATTCGTACAGTGCACACGTGAAAAACAGTGGTTTCTTCTCTCGCGAATGTATACTACATTTTGTACCTTCATTTTTTTTTTTTAGTTTAGAGCACAATTGTTGAAACTCTTTGGTAGAGATATAAATAATTATTGAAGTTTATTATACATAAGCAGATATTTACAATTTACATATCAAATAAAGCATAATGCATATTTACACGCTATATGCGTGTGTATACACGATGACGTATGTACAAATATTGTATAAATTAAATGAGGAACTCATTGTATATGTACAGACTGCACAGCGTTGCTTAAATTAAAAAAAAAAAAACTTAACTAATACATGCTAATCATGGCAAGTGATTGCGAAATTTAATTGCTATCATATTAGTAAAGGAATGTTAACGAAACCCTCGCGCAATTGTTTTAGTACTTCGGTTGTTTTTAATCCTTAGCACACTTGAAGCGGCGTGAAACTGGAAAACAGAACGAAATATTCACAGATAATAAGGTTCTGCAGACAATAACTGGAGAATTTTCGAATTTGATGGTGCCAAATTATGGCAAATTTAATGTTGCTACAGTACCTAATTTTAGGGCCCGCAAAGGATTACTTTCCAACGTTCTACAGAATGTTTAGTTATTCAAAGCGTATATTAACTTTTTCTGTTGCCTAAGTGCATCAGTCAAGCATTTGCGCTACGAATTAACTGCAAGAAATGTTCGATAACAACTGTGCTGTGTTCAAGCATAATCAATCAAAGCTTCAAAATTTATCGGAAATTAAAACTTATCGAAAGAAGGGTTGCCACACGTCCTGCCTGTTGTAGGACACTTCTACAATTGATAGTTTGTGCCCTATGTCGTACAAAAATGGTGAATGTATACTACACTCAGCTCAAAAAATGTGCTTAATTTTGATATTTTAAGTTTGCCCGTTACAGGTTAATGTAAACTGTTAATTTACCGCGAATCTCACAAAATGACGTGGAAAAATCGAACCACGAGCAATGGTTATGGATGGTGAAAGTCCAAAAGTGTTTGAAAACGTCTTTGCAGGCCCCAGAAATTCAAAATTAATTTTTTAGTAATGATTGATGCAAGCAAATAATAAAATTGACAATTTTTATCACTAACTCTTGAAAGTTTTGGTAAAAATAATCATTTGCAAACGATTTTTTTAATGGAAATGCTGATGAGATAAGTATATCTGAACCTATAAAATATTTGGTGGTACTTTTTTAAATTTTAAAGCCTTAAGCCTTAAATAAAATACATTAAACCAGAAAATAAAGTTTTAACTAAATAACCCAACACGAGCTTCGATTTTTTGACTGTTTTTTTAAATTTGATCATTGACAAAAACTGTCTGCTAATTTTGTTCTGTTCTGTTCACAGTTTGCTGTGCTATTATTATTTTGAATAAAGTTTCAATATTTATTTTTTGGCGAGGGGTTGTGTTAACATGCCTAAGAACAATTAAAATATTAACCTAATTTATTTTGAGCACCACATAATTTATTAAAAAAAAATTAAAATAAATATTGCAAATTTGCTGTATAGGCATTTTTTTGTACTTTCAGCAATAAAAAAAATAACGATAATGTCAAAGTAGTTGGCAGTAATGGCTAATTTTGTATTGACACAACTTTAGTTTAGCTGGATTTGAAATACAGTTCTTGCCGAATCAAAAAAGCAATCGGATTTGAAAAACATGTGTAGACAAAGAATTTAAAAAAATCAAATTTATCATTGTAGTGATAGAGAATATATTCGACTTTAACTTGGTTTGCAAACCTAAACGACTTAAAACCTTGAAATAAAATTCTAAGTTTGTGTTTAACAATTCGAAAAGTTATTGGTAAAATAAAAACAAAAATAATATTCCTTGGGTCTTTTAAAAGAGAAGAATTACAAAACAAGATCTGAAACGCTTTTTTCTTTAGGCAGGAACTAAGAACTGTAGTTTCAAAACAGTACTTTAGCTAAATAAAATGTTTAATTATTAAAGCCATGTTTGTTTAAAACCATTAGGATTATTTAAAAAAATCAAAGGATTGTTGCTTGATCAATTTTTCGAAAAATCGTGATATAATTGTTGTTATGGAAAATTTAAAAAATGGTGTTTTAATAAATTTTCATTTGAGAAAAGCTCAAATTTTCAAATAATGAATACTTTCAACAGTGCAAGAATTTCGTGTAGAAAAAGAGTGCTTTAATTTGACTTGTATTTTTTTTTGGTAAAGTCGGTCAGCTTCTAAAGCTGTGTGCCCACACTATAATAAATTTTTTGGTCAAAAATGAACGGCTCTTTGGCCGTTTTTGGCAAATTTTCCTGGTTAAAATAGCTCAAAGTTTAGCAAAATCTGCGTTCTGTTTTATTTTGAGGCGAAATGTTGCCCAAATTGGTTAGAAACGAACATGGCCTGAAAAAAAATTGTCTGAACTTATTTTTCGTTGCAATGTTATTGCAAAAGAATGCCTTGTTATATTTAATATATCGTTCGAACATGGGCGCCTCCAGATTTTTTTCCAGATGTTTTTTTTTTTAACGTAAAATTACTTTAACATTTTTTGTTCGTTTGTGTTCTACCGCGGTCTCCTCGCGCGGTTGAGTTTTAGAGTGGGGGGTAAATGTAGGGCTTGCCCCCTTCTGCCGGCGCCCATGTCCAAAAGTACGGCTTAACTTTAAAGATACAACAATATATGGCGAAGAAATTAATAATCACAAATCACTCACTACTTTTCAATATCTTCAGATTGTTTAACGTCTAGTCCGTTGACCATTTTTTCTATACTTTTTAAATCACTAGGCGAAGAATTAACTTCGGGCTTAGGCGAGGTCGTGTTAGGTCTAACCGGGGGCGATATCGAACTCTGTCGCACTTTTCCCGAAGGAGAGTTACTTAGGCTTCTAGTGTGGGAACTAGGTGTTACCGTTTCGAAAGCGCTACCTAACGGAGAACTCGCCATACCTGACGTCGAGTTGGGCAATGTGTAGGGAGTGAACCTGTGTCCTCCTTTGATGTGGTTGTGGATTGGTGAAGTGGGTGATAAGTGGTGGCCCGTGTGGCCCGGATGAGCCAAATTGGAATAATGCGAGAAGAGCGCGGGATGTTGAGCTGCCAGCGCCAGCTGCGCGTTGAAGAGCAGGCTTGGGTTCATGCCAGGACCGTGCGCTCCCGTGAACAGGCTCAAAGGCGGGCCGAAGTGGTGACCCCCTGCTCCTGGATACAATCCCGGGGGGTAGAGGTAAGGCAGCAGGTGCGGGGGAGGGTGAATCGGCGGGCCGACGCTAATATTCGGGGATGGGTATTCGCCCGAGGGATTCGAAGGACCAGGGCCGTCCTTCGGCGACGACGTTCTAGGCCTAAATGCGGTGCTTCCTGGGGATTCTGAGCAACTTGATTCTGAACCGGAATCGTCGTGGAGTCGTCTTCTCACAGCGTCGTCGTCGTGAGCTGGAAATAGAAAATACGATAAGAAAAACGAATGGAAAGCGTCGCAAAATTTGAAACAAAAAACAAGCTTGAAGAGGACAATGCACGTCAAACTCATAGCGTTTTCAATCGATACGAAAGAATCTAAAACATGCGTCACGTGCGTAACCTGAATGGTTAATCAACATGAAATAAGCAAAGCCATACATACTTTGCTATTATTGCGATTGGAATGGTTGATCATTATGAAATAATTCAATACATACGTTTGCTAATAATTTGATTGCCTGAATTGATAGGATCTAATCTAAGACAGTGTTTCTCAAACTTTGTACTCTGAGGACCTCTTTCAAAATTAAATTTTTACAGAGGACCCCTATGAAGTGTTTTGTAGACAATGTTTTTGTTGTCTTTTGGCCTGACAAATAAATTCGGATGATATTTGAACATGACAAAGGGAACGGGGACCCCTTCAGAAGGATTTTAGGGGTCCACACTAAGAAACACTGATCCAAGATGCACGTGATGGCTTAATTTTTTTGATAGTAATTACCTGAATGGTTTATCGATGTAGTTACGGGCGTCGGTGGATGTAGAGATGGTCGCGGACTGTCAGCGGTTCCTACGACGTCCAGTTCTGAGTCTTCCGTCTTTGACACGGTGCTGCTGTCAGCTGACATTCTCGCTGGTAGGGGATGCGTTGTTTTGTCGGCGTCGCTACTGTGCCTTGCCGCTAGGATCGCTTGCCTGTGACAATAATAAGAATTTAATTATTTTGCTAGCAAACAACGTTAAAAAGTGCTTTAAATGTCTTAAGAAGTTGAGGAGTGGTTAACGTGGATTAAGATTAAAAATAGATATAACAATCCTTAATTCAAGAAACTTTTAAACGGTTTTGTGTTATGAGGGACAGCAGCTGAGACCATGCAAGCTTAAAATTGCCTGGGCATGTTTAGCTAACATAGTCGAAGCCGTTTTTGTCAATTTTAGCAAAAGACGCCCAAGCGTCGGTACCTCTTTTGCAATATATATCTCATAAATGGATGATAACATTAATACCGTAAGACAACACCCCGTATAAGATACAATAACTAGAAAATTATTAAAGTCATAGTTCTAAAATTACCTGGGCATGTTTAGCTAACATAGTCGAAACCGTTTTTGTCAATTTTGGCAAAAGACGCCCAAGCGTCGGTACCTCTTTTGCAATATATATCTCATAAATGGATGATAACATTCATACCGTAAGACAACACCCCGTATAAGATACAATAACTAGAAAATTATTAAAGTCATGGTTCTAAAACTACCTGGGCATGTTTAGCTAACATAGTCGAAACCGTTTTTGTCAATTTTGGCAAAAGACGCCCAAGCGTCGGTACCTCTTTTGCAATATATATCTCATAAATGGATGATAACATTCATACCGTAAGACAACACCCCGTATAAGATACAATAACTAGAAAATTATTAAAGTCATGGTTCTAAAATTACCTGGGCATGTTTAGCTAACATAGTCGAAACCGTTTTTGTCAATTTTGGCAAAAGACGCCCAAGCGTCGGTACCTCTTTTGCAATATATATCTCATAAATGGATGATAACATTAATACCGTAAGACAACACCCCGTATAAGATACAATAACTAGAAAATTATTAAAGTCATAGCTCTAAAATTACCTGGGCATGTTTAGCTAACATAGTCGAAACCGTTTTTGTCAATTTTGGCAAAAGACGCCCAAGCGTCGGTACCTCTTTTGCAATATATATCTCATAAATGGATGATAACATTAATACCGTAAGACAACACCCCGTATAAGATACAATAACTAGAAAATTATTAAAGTCATAGCTCTAAAATTACCTGGGCATGTTTAGCTAACATAGTCGAAACCGTTTTTGTCAATTTTGGCAAAAGACGCCCAAGCGTCGGTACCTCTTTTGCAATATATATCTCATAAATGGATGATAACATTAATACCGTAAGACAACACCCCGTATAAGATACAATAACTAGAAAATTATTAAAGTCATGGTTCTAAAACTACCTGGGCATGTTTAGCTAACATAGTCGAAGCCGTTTTTATTAATTTTAGCAAAAGACGCCTAAGCGTCGACACCTCTTTTGCAATATATTTCTCATATAGGGATGATAACATTAATTCCGTAAGACAACACCCCGTATAAGTTACAACAACTAGAAAATTATTAAAGTTGGTTCTAAAATTACGCTTCACAGTGAGGCCAATGGGTACTTTGATGGAAACTGCTTCAGAACCTCTGCCTTAGGGGTTTCGATTTTTTAATGTTTAAAATAATTTTTGATTACAAATCTGTAACAATTTTGAGTGTTTATAGAGACAATTAGAAGATTAAATATTACTACAAATTTCATCTGTCGGGGTACTTAAAACTTTTTTAGGGTAAAAGTTTGGGTGTCAATCTGCCAATTGCAATGAACTAGGTAATTTGCTCATAAATTGAAATTTTCTGAGAGTGTTTTCTGAATTTTGTAAATGTACAGGTACTGCATTTATAGTGCAGTGTTTTAAACTGTCTTGATCGGCTTACTGTGAATTATAGAAGTAAAAAATATACACGTTTATATGATGTTGAGTGGGCTATTGATATTTTTTTGCATTTCTTTGTAGCTTTATAATAATAATAATAATAAGAAATCTTTATTTAGCTTTTAGCTAATTTTACATTATCTTAATGCTGCTTATATTTATTTGTACATATTTTCTTAACTATTAAATCTTAACATTATTTTTCACATATTCGAAACATAGTTTTTTAAAATTTGCTATGGAAGTTGTTTGTTTAATTTCCACAGGTAATTCATTAAAAATCTTGAGCCCTTTGTAGTACAAGGCGTTCTGTGTATTTGTTTTCGTTAGTTTTGGTAGTCTAAAGTCGTCTTTGTTCCTGGTCAGGTATTCGTGAATGTTACAGTTTTGTATTAAATTTTTAGTCATGTAACGTGGTAAAAAATTATTTATTGCCTTGTATATTAAAAAAAGGCAATTAAAAGTAATTTGTTGACGTATACTTAACCACTTTAAGGTATTAAGCATTTCGCTTATTTTAGTGTATCTCGAGCATTTTAAAATAACACGCATTCCTCTGTTTTGTTGTTTCTGCAATTTATTTAAGTCGCATTCGTTGCATAAGAACAAAATACTCGCACAGTAATCGAAGTGTGGAGCAATTAGTGACCTATATACTGTAATTTTTGCTGAGAGGCTTAGTTTGTCTGTTAATCTACCTAGAAAACTAATTTTTTTCGCAACTTTTTTCACAATGTAATCCACATTGCTGTTAAACTTAAGTTTATTGTCTATCATAACGCCAAGATATTTAATTTGCGAAACACATTCAAGTTCTTCATTATCTATTTTAACTTTAATGCTTACATCATTCGGTATTGGCCTGTTTCCCATTTATCATAAATTTGGTTTTGTCTGTATTTAATTTTTATTTGTTAACTTTTAACCATTCTGATACAACGTGTAGGTTATTATTTATCCTATTAATAGCCGACTCTAGGTTGCTATCAGAAGCTGTGATTAATGTGTCATCTGCAAAGAGATTTACACTACAGTTTTTTATATTGTGTTCCAAATCATTTAAGTACAGCACAAAAAGTAAAGGATCCAAAACTGAACCTTGTGGTACACCTAGTGTGCTGATAATTTTTTCTGATTCTATATTGTTAAATTTAGTTTTTTGATAGCGAGTTGTTAGATAACTTTCAAACCACCTGTTTTCGATTCCTCGTATGCCATATTGTTCCAGTTTTTTAATCAGCCTATTTCTATCTATGGTTTCAAATGCTCTTTTAAAGTCTAAAATACCCCCACAATGTATTTGTTATTTTCAATTTGTTGCTTCCAATCAGCTAGCACAAGATTTAATGATGTTTCACATGAATGTTTGGCTCTGAAGCCGGATTGAGCGTCTGATAGTATATTGTTGTCTTCTATAAACTGTAATATTTGTCGTTTGACAACAGACTCCAAAATTTGTTCATATCTAGGTAATATGCTTTAACAAATTTATCGATGTTTTTAATTCGCTATTGTACGTCTAGCTACGTCATGATACTTCTTTCTGTTGGCATCGCCCCCTTAAAGTAACCGAACATTTTCTTATGATTAAAAACGTTTAAAGAGCCAGCATCTGGTGGCGCATTATCAAGCAAAACCGCCTGCCTAAGCTAATATATGTATATGGCTTACTGTAAATGCAAATGGAATGAAGATCCCTAATCTGCACCCTTTAGATGTGACCTTATATAAATGCCAACCTTAATTTGATACTGTTAGCTACGTTGTCACCCTAAAAGTGCTCTTTATTTTGCGGCCGTTTAATTTCAATTTCGTCTGCCTTCGGGATCTTCGCCATAGGAGCCGAAATTGCAGGCGCATTGTTGTGGCTCGCTGAATATTTTACTTTTAACGGGATAAAAATTCAAAGCTAATAATTGTTAGCAAAGTGACAAATGAGGGTGAGCTTTTTTTAGAGGAAATTAAAGCTTTCGCGGTTTAGCATAATGAAAAATTTGCGCGTTTAGCTAAAGCTTTTGTTGTACTAAACTAACAACCTTATACAGAGCGTTTCAAACTGAATTACATATTTTATTTATCATGTAAATGAAGAGTTTTCAGTACGGTGTCAATGTTACCATAACCAAGACGTGTTTTGCAAGGATGCTGTGTTTGAGATTCGAGTTTAAACATGGAGATCTGCGCTTATTATAAGAGCTAGAGTATAGGTTTAAATTTGGCAAAACTGCTGTATTTGGTGTTCATAAATAGTCTGAAAAGAAATTGAAAATATCTCAAACGGTAGCTATGCATCGCCCTTCCAATACCATTTAGTACTGGATTCTTAAGGTGTTTACCCTTGCAATGCGCACATTTCTATGAACCTAATAGACACAAATGTTATTTACAGTTAGAGTTAGGTCAGTCGTAAAAGCGTTCTAACATCGGCTAATACTGGCTAATACATTTATTAGTACATAGCTCACGCATGCGAATAAACCAATTCATGTACTCATTCATGAATTGGTTTTAAATCGCTTGTTGGAACAAACCTTTTGATTAATACTTTTAGTCTGATATAATATACGGTTGTTGTAACAAAAAATTAAAACTTTTAATACATTTTTAACTATCAACTCTTTTCGCATGTAACGGATACTCCAGACCGCGTAAGGACGTCACCCTTCGATTCAAAGCGTTACACTAAATGGTTACATTGTCGTGCTCAATGGATGCTTCCTGATTTGGTCAGTACATTGCCAATATCATAAAGGATACGGGAAATTTATATGAAAGGGTGCGAAATTAGAAAGGGCCGGGGTGGCTGTGACAAAGGATAAGTGTGGCAAATTATAACGGGGTTTAATTGACCGACTAGGGTGATAATTATATACTGCGACCTTTTAGGCTTTATGTGTCTTCATCGCCAGACGATGGTGTTGGAAAAAGTGGGCCGAAGTTAATTGGATAAGGAATTCGCCGGGAAAGTTTTTTGCAAGCGATAATGGTTGTATTATTAAAGGAATAGAGGTCCAAAAATAGTTTTATATATACAGGGTGTCCCAGCCAAGACGAATTATTCGATAGCTCTGTTATTAGTAATAGGATTTAAAAAATTTCAATATAAAAGTTGTTTGTAATCATTTACTACATAAGTTAAAATTATTTTCAACTATACACAGTGTTTAGTTTTTGCGCTCTGATACCAAACATTGTTTTTTTATATGGAACACCCTGTATATTTTGTAATTTTTCGACGTAAAATTAAATTCTCGTTCAAAAATATTATAGGATGTTTATGTCTAAAATGAACCGTTTTTGAGTTATTAACGTTTTTTTGGAAAATTTTGACAGATGCAGACCTTTATAAAAATATTTATTTTTATTAACATAACAACACCAGAGCAATTTACTCTGGCAATTTATTAGACAATAGTGTCATAGTGATTGCTGAACAATCACATTTTTAAAATAATATACAGGGTGTTCGTTATACTCGGTCCATTTCGCTAAACTTTAAACGCATATAAGTCACATTTTTTAAATAGAATACCCTATATATTTTTACATTTTCTTGTAGAAAATTTAATTATCTTTCAAAGTTGTTAAGCATGTTTTTTGTCTAAATATAATATTTTTGGAGTTATTTCGTTTCTAATGATTATTTGCGAGTATTTTACCTAAAATATCAGTAGTAGCCTTTGAAAATTCAAAACAATTTGTATAAACTGTCAACAAGAACAGTTAATCGGCACAATTTCCTTTATTATGCCACTAAAAATCTATATTTTTTAAGAGCTGTAGATACACAGCATAAATGGCAGCAAATAACACCAGAATGCTGTGTATCTACAGTTCTTAAAAAATATGGATTTTTAGTGGCATAATAGTGGAAATTGTGCCGATTAACTGTTCTGGTTGACAGTTCATACAGATTGTTTTGAATTTTCAAAGGCTACTACAGATATTTTAGGTAAAATACTCGCAAATAATCATAAGAAACGAAATAACTTCAAAAATATTATATTTAGACATAAAACATGCTTAACAACTTTGAAAGATAATTACATTTTCTACAAGAAAATGTAAAAATATATAGGGGGTTCCATTAAAAAAAGATGACATATGCGTTTAAAGTTTAGCGAAATGAACCGAGTATAACGAACACCCTGTATATTATTTTAAAACTGTGACTAGTCAACAATCACTATGACACTGTTATCCAATAATATACCAGAGTAAATTGCTCTGGCGTTGTTATGTTAATAACGATAAATATTTTTATAAAGGTCCGCATCTGTCAAAATTAAAAAAAAAACGTTAATAACTTAAAAACTGTTTATTTTAGACATAAACAACCTCAGATATTTTTGAAAGAGAATTTAATTTTACATCCAAAAATTACAAAATATGCATAGTGTTTTATATAAAAAAACAATGTTTGGTATCAGAGCGCAAAAACAAAACACTGTGTATAGTTAAAAATAATTTTAAGTTATGTAGTAAATGATTACAAACAACTTTTATATTTAACTTTTTTTAATATTATTACTAATAACAGAGCTATCGAATAATTCGTTTTGGCTGGGACACCCTGTACATATATTAGAAGTGAAATATTAGGGGTAGCCAAAAGTATTTTTTTACAGTAGTCCCAAAGATTAAAAGAAAACTAATAGCTTACATAATCTAGTGTATAAAATAATTGAACGTAAGCAGGGCCGGCCTTCTCAATGCAAAAATATTTTAGGGCCCCAAAAAGTTTCTTGCACCCAGGCTCCCTTATAGAGAAGGCCGGCCCTGAACGTAAGTAATGCTAATCGTTGAACAAAACCGACATAATTTATAACACAGTGGACTCTTAAAGAACCGGATTGGTTGCTAAAAAAGAATTGTCAGGCAAATGCTTTGATTAATCTAACAAAAGTGCACAAAAAGTACGAAAATAAGCTTACTGCTTACTGTGAAGACACAATTTTGTCTTTTTTTTTAAGAATTCTTTAAAGGCTCGAATAATACAGAACCCGGCCATGCCATTCCGGTTAACCGAGAGTCCAGTGTGGTACACAATTTAATGATACTTACTTCTTTTCCCTCTTTCCAGCCCCCGTATCCCTGAAACCTTTGGCGAACGGGTTATTGTCGATTTTCAATTGAGTTATCTAAAAAAAAAAAACAATAAATTAGTTGCACGAAATGAAATTACAGTTGTAAAAACGTTTAAGTGTTGACGCGAACACCACACAATGTTCCTTTTTCAATTAGAACACCGTGTTATTACGCGATTTTTAAGGTCTTTATGTGTTTTTAATGTTTTGTTCGGCTACAACACAGCCCTTTGACAGCCAGAATCCTATAATTATTTTTTTTTTGTAGAGTAAGAAGGCTCTGGAAATGTGCCGGACTTTGCCGTGCGTGCAAATAAATTTGTTTTATCTCCTGTTTTAATGAAGAAGGATTGTGTTGGTGGTAAAAACGCGAAATTATATTAATGATACCTTAGCGGTTAATTTAACATTGGAAAATATTTTTTTTACACTTTATAAGAGCGATCTGTACACGTCCAAGTATGTTCCAATTAAATTTTAGGTAAATTACGCTCACGCGTGAGGAATAATTTGCTAATTAGCTAATAGTTTGTGTGCTTTACAGCATTTTAACGACTCGTTTAGTTAACATTTCCGCGTACCAAAACCGGCCTAATAATGGCGCGGCAGTTTAGAAACTTGACAAATGTCAACTGCCATTTTAACACACATCCATCAAGCAAGCCACGACTAATAACTAACGCACACCTCTGTTTTAAAACATAAATTAACGTTAATAAAGCCATTACAACTGGATCAACAATTTAACGCCTTATTGCTTGTACAAATATGAATATATCAACGCTGGTGTGGTATTGTTAGGCGCGTTATTTCTATCAAAGTAGCCATAAATAATGGAGACATGAATTCTAATTATGTTTAATGCTGCAGCTGGTAATCAGTTGTAGCTGGAACGCTAATAAATGTAGGAAATAATGGAAAGGTAAGTCAATTAAAGTAGCCATGTAACAACCAACTAACAGTATGACGGTATTTTTATTAATTTCAACACAGAACGCGTTCAGTTCTACTATCAAAGTTTAATTATGTTGTTATATGGTTTATTACGAAACAATGTCCTAATATAAGTTGCGTTTACCATATAATTTTACTACATGATAGGTCAACGTTTAGGAAAAAAACCGTTCAATTTAGAAAGTAAAACACATACGAGCTGATACGATCAGACAGTTAAAATATACGAGATTTGGTAGAATTTGTACTCCTAGCGTCCTAGCAGACTAATTTCCCAGAATTTAAATTGTATAATCCCGAACTATAAGTTATACAGGGTGTTTTAGAGGTTTGAAGAACAACGACTGCTAAATTGTGCATCAAACATTTGTACCACATGGAAAAGTATTGATAATTGCCGATTAATCGGTAAAATAGTCATTTAAGTACGAAAAAATGGACAAACAAATACATTCCCCATTGAATCTTAATAAGATCATTGTTGTTGACTTGGAATATTTTACACTTATACTATATAAAAGATATTTTGCAGACCGTTTAGGCCCAGAACTTGGTAATATTCTTCCACTCTTCTCTTTTTCGCTTTGTTGCTCCAATTCATTATGTTTTTCTCTGTTAGTTCTGCCTCCACAGCTCATTCTTTTTCTGGGTCTTCCTCTTTTTCTCTTGTATGTAGGTTCTTTCTACGCTATCTCTTTTATTATTCTGCTGTACTTCCTTCTCGCCATATATCCTAGCCATTGTATTATTCTGGCATTTATTACTTTGTCTATTGTCGCTTCTTTGAAAATTGTATATACCTCCTCGTTCGTTCTTATTATATATCCCTAATCTGTTCTCTTTCCTCCCACTATTCTCCGAATTATCTTTCTTTCCCATTTTCTTAGGGCTTCCTTTGCATTTTTGTACCCATTTTTCACACCCATTGATTGCTGTAGGTGTTTGATGCTCCTAGATAGCTGTTTTTCTCTTATTAGGTTATTTAAAGCTCCTGCACTTTTGCTGGCTTTCAGTATTCTCATGTTTATGTCTTTTTCTTCTTCCATTTTGTTTGTGAGTAGTGTCACTAAGTACACCAATTTATTTACTCCTCAAATTTCCCTACCACTAGCCTGTCTCTTATGGTTTGTTGTCCTATTCTCATTAGCTTGGTCTTATCTTCGTTTATTCTTGATCCCATTGGTTTGTGCTACTTCTGCCATTCTGCTTGTGATCTCTCCTAGTTCTTTCAAGGTTCTTGCCAGTATAGCTACAGCTGCAGTCTTCTGTCTCTTACTATTTTTCCCAGAACTATGTTGAATGTGAGGGCTGATAATGGGACCCTATCTCAAATTCTCCCGTTGTTTCCCCCTTGATCTGAATCCTGCTTTATGTCCCTTCCAATGTCATTTTGAGCAATCTAATCAGTTTGGCTGGTATCTTGAACTCCTTCAGCATTTGGAGAATTCTGGGTCTATTGACCTCGTCATACGCTTTTTTTAAGTCGACGGACAGTACTACAAGTGGGATGTTGTGCTCATAACATGTTGTTGCTATTTCCTTCATGGTGAATATTTGGTTCGTGGTACTTCTTCCTTTGCTAAATCCTCCTTGGTATTCTCTAATGGTGGATTTGGCGTTGCATTTTTTATAAAATCCGAAAAAATAAGTCGAATGAAGCCATTTTATTGTGAAAATTGATGTTATATTAAAGCCATTAAGTGCTTTTTCTCCATTTATTCAGTACAATATAAGGTTGGTTTGGATTCTTTCTTAAACAAATGAAACTATTGTGGCGTTTATGATCTTCCCTATCCTCTATGGACAGGCTGTATGGACGTATAATAGCAAAAAGACTCGAAACCCAGGTGACGGTTGAAGAAATCCAAAGCGGTTTCTGTCCAGGAAGATCTTGCACGGATAACGTGTTCAGCATCAAACAACTTATGGAGAAAACTAGGGCCCACGTTAGCAAATTGTACCTAACTTTTGTAGATCTAAAAAGGCCTTCGACTTTGTCTCCTTAAAAAAACCGTGAGAGACACCTAAAACCAAAAGTGTGTGGATATATGTGAATGCCATTAAAAAACTTTGCCAAAACGCAGAGTTGTACAAAGATAGGAAATTCGGTGGACGTCAGGGATGTCCACTGTCTCCAATATTATTTAAACTATTAAATAGGGCTCTTAAATTATGGTCAAGAAAGAGCAACGCTATGGGAATTACACTTGGAGAAGAATTCATACTCACTTCTGTTCGGTTACGGTCAAATAATTTTGGCAGAAAACGAACAGGAAGCCCAATACATAATAAAAAAATTGGTAGAAGAATTTGACAAATGGCGTTTGGATATCAATGTTGAAAAAACAAATTATATAGCAATTGGAGATAGTGGTATAGACATTACAACCTTGAAAGGAAGGATGAATATTGTTGATGAATACAAAAATCTAGGGGTAAGCCTAACTTCAGATGTAATAGATACCAAAGACTTCTTAAAGGGAGAAGCAGTAACTCGACAATTAAATTCAATATTTTGGAGGAAAGGCATCTCCTTGTAAACCAAAAGCCATACATTCAAATCTCTTGTACAAAGCTAAACTATATACGCAGCTGAGGTATGCACCATGTCTAAATATTTAGAAGAGTGAGTAAGAGCAATGGAAATAAACTTCTGGAGAAGGTCTTGCCAGCTAACGATCATGGATAAAGTAAGAAAGGAGGCTTTACGGGAAAGGGTAAATGTAGGAAAGAGCCTGACCAATATTATTAAAGAACAACTATTGATTTGATAAGGTCATCTAAACAGAATGCCTGCACATAGAATTTCCCATCAAACACTGTGATGGACTCCGTCTAGAAGAAGAAAAATTGGAAGACCGAAAAGAATGGATGGGGTAAAAATAGCAATGGACAAAAGGAACAATGGATTATGGCTGAAAGGAGAGGAAGATGCGGTAGATGGCAGCAAGCTATATAAAAAACAGCTTGCATGATATGATGATATGATCTTTAGGACGTCCTGTATACGGGGTTGATGAATCATCATGGAAATGTTAGAGATAGAGGCATGGTTTATTTAGCAAAAAGTGTTTTAACAATAAATACGTCAATGTTTAGTTTACACGTAAACCTACCTAATTTTAATGTCGGCTTTTAATATTTCATGAAATTATTAGGCGCTAGTGTCATAACCGTGGAGTTTCTAAGAAAAAATTTCACTCGCAGGCACCAGACCGTGAAAAGCATTGCCGTGGCGATTAGGTGACAATTCTGTTGAATTTTTTCGTAATAAAATGCAACCCAATTATTCCGACGGACACTCGAAATTTATCAAACCATCCACTAATAATTCCACGAAGCGGCATAATTATCTCGGGTAACACCACAGACGTTCGGAATAAAGAAACCGAAACTTATTAACTTAAAACCATCGGCCCGATAATTAAAGCAATGCACGAGGCAAAAAGTCGAGATTCTGAGAAAGCCACGCTATCGGACGAATTTCTCATAAAAATGAAACGGCTTTTTAAGTTTCCTGCTATTCATAAACGATAATCCTATCGCACGGTATACGCGGCCGTACAGAAATAATTTACAAATTTATTATCACGACCGGCAATTACCAAATAAATAATTTAATAGGTAGCAGTGGATATAGCCGTCTTGATTACACGCCTTTAAAAAGCATCAAATTGAAAAAAAAACAAGATACTATCGTCGAAAACATATGAACGTAGCTATGAATGTATTTAAGTACCAGTTGTTACTTAATTTTTGGCTTTACTTCCGCCAAAATTTTTAAAACAGTTAATTTTAGTCAAGAATTTTACACAGGGTGGTCTGAATTTCAGTTAGATTAAGAGTAACTGGCTTATTATTGAAGAAGAAGAATTGGTTAGGTGACTTTGCTCTTCATAACAGACTTTGTCTGTATTTTCAAATCGACTGAAATGCGAACCCTTAAATATCTCAAAAACAAGTCCAATAGACTTACATGACCATTATAATAAATGGTCCATATACAACTTAAAAAGACTTTCGAAAAACAAAAGATTTTTCCAAGAAAGTTAAATAGGTTTGCTAATTATTTTGAAACGTTTTTGAAACTGCAAACTTTGATTACAAAACGAATTAAAAAAATCCTCAAAGATACTCACTTTTTCATTTTGGTACGCAGTTACAGCTATGAATTCGGTTTCCTTGAAGACGTACGTCCGAAACGTCGAATATGGCAGTTTTAAGATATCGTTCGCCCTTACAAGATGAAACCTTGGCTGGTATTTGTGCATTGAATTTAGAATAGTCTGAAACAATAGAAACACACATAAGCAATTGACAATCGTTTAATTGGCGTTTGGCTAATTGTTTAACAATTATATAACATACTCATAATAATATATAACATGTAACCTTTTCTTCTTAATTTCCTCTTTCCAATCTTCTAAGAAAAGAAGTTGTTTTATAATTAGTTGGCAGTATATTTATATGCCTAAAACTTTTACAGCTACATGCTTTGATAATTTTAGGGACTGGTATGATCTACGATTTTTTCCAGGTACTGGAGAGGATTCCGTTTCGCAACGATTCGTTTATTATTTGAAACAGCACTGGTTCTATTTCAGAAAAGGTACCGTTATTACTGAAATTCCATCGATGCCTTTTAGTTAATTGATAATTTCATACAGATAAAATAGTGCAATTTCTTGTTACAATCATTTTCCGCGCCAATTAAACATCGCACGTTTTTCCCCGAACGCATCAATCGAGCGCGCTGATTAGCTCCGTAATTAATCATTCATCGAACCAATTAGCAAAGATTGGAGCAATAAATAATGCGCAATACGGTCCTGGACAGATGTTAAATCGTTAATTAGACCGAATGACAACCTGCATGAGAGAGAACCTTTTTAGAACAAGTCGGTGTAAACCAGTCTTTAGATAGCGGCTCAGCCTTCTTGATACTACATGCACTGCAATTAGAGCGTTTATCTACATTTTAACTTTTTATATAGATTATGTGTTTACCGTAGCTGTCGATCGACGTATTTATGTGATAAATAATAAATGCTGAATCTCGGCTTGTTAAGGCATAAGGCAATACGCCCATTTGTTAATTTGCATAAATAATGTTAAGTTATATGCAATTTATGCGTTTATAAACTAACAATGCAAATAGTTTTAGCATAAAAAGTGTGCAGAACTTTGGTATGGTATTGATATACAGTGTATTTATTGCTAATTGCATGCCTGGGTGCTGGTGAAACGGTGAGAAATTTTATTATTCATTTCCGCGGAGGTGGTCCCCTTTCGGGTTCCTGTGCTGCGACCTACTGGTCCATAGCACCCTCTGGTGATAACCCCTTAAAGGAGGCCTGTGTTCTTGAGAAACTCCAGAAATTTCTTCGAGGGTGTTTCTCTTAACTCTTCTTGGTTGGTTCCATCCCTAGAAGTCTACGCCGATAGGGTGTGAATCCTTCACACTGGCATAGTACGAGAAGAGGAGTTTCTTCTTCTTCACCACAACCTCTGCATACATCGGTCTCTGAGAGCCCTATTATGTAGAAGTCTTTGTTTAGCCCACAGTGTCCTGTGGCGAGTTCTGTGGCAGCCCTGATGTTTCCTCTGCTCTGAGCATTTCCTCTTTCTTTTCTTTGGAGACCATTAGCAGGATAGCCTTAGAATGGGCTTGTCGTGCAACTTTTTTCCAATGAGCATTATGTCCCTGTATTAAAATGTCATTTAGACTCTTTAAACATCGCCTGGCTGTTCCATAGGATGTACCAATTGCGTGTTCTGGTCCGAAGAAAGGTGCCTCGCTGCCAATTCTGGCCAGGCGATCTGCTCTCTCGTTCCCTGGTGTATTGGTGTGCCCTGGACACCACACCAGTTTAACATTATGCCTTCTTCCTAGCACGTTAAGTGCCAGGATGCAGTCCAGAGCAATCGTGAGTTTTCTACCGACGAGCCAAGAGTTTTTAACACTTCCTGGCTGTCGGACACCATGAAGATTCTTTTGTTCTTGAAATCTCTTTCCAATAGTGTTTTTGCACATGTGCGTAGCGTACACCACGGTGAGAGATACAAAGTTGGTTAAATGGAAAAAAACCATCCCCTTTCCAGGACGTTCTAAACTGTGGCTCGCGACCCCATTAGGGGGTCAAGAAAAATATGGAAACAGTAGAAAACCTATTAAAATAGAACTACATACTTGGACTTTTCTCGAAAACAAATAACTTGATCAAGCAAGATATAGTTTTTTTCAAAACTACCATTGTTTTTTTTCAAAAAGCAAGTAAGCAAAACTCAAAGAAAGCCTACTGGGGTTGGAATAAACTAAAACCAATATCCTTAACAGAATAAGCCTTTGCAGATGATGTGGTGCTATTAGCTAAAAGCGAAAGGACTTGCAATTCAATCTAGACGTATGGGCAGATACATTAAGTAGATATAATATGCATATTAATATAACAAAGACAAAGGCTATGGTTATAGCGAAAAATCATGAACCAGTTACAATTATGCTAGACCAAAAAAAGATAGAGCAGGTAGAGAATTTTAAATATTTAGGAACAATAATTGCAGAAAATGCTAAATTGGAGGAAGATCTAAATAACAGAATAGCGGCAGCGACGAAATTTTACTACCCCACTAATAAATGTTTGATAAGCAAGAAGGAGATATCAAAAGAAACGAAGACGCGAGTTTTTAATGCAGTGTACGTACCCATTCTCACGTACAGTTCAGAAACTTGGACACCAACACAAAAACAAAAACAAAGAATACAGGCACAGGAATTGAGATTTCTGAGAAGAATAGAGGGATGTAGACTGATCGATATAATCAGTAACGAAAAAGTTCAAAATAACCTAGGAGTAACAGATTTTAAGAAAAAGATGGAGACGAATCAATAGGCTTGGACATCTACTACGCATGCCAGAAAGTAGATACGCGAAAATAGGATGGAACATGAAGATGGAGGGAAAGAGAAATAGAGGAAGACCAAGAATAAAATGGGAAAAAGAAGTGAGGCAGAGACTTGAAGAAAAAGGGGTCAGTTGAAGAGATTTGCCACAATTAGCTAACGATAGGCAGGAGTGGAGATACAACACAGAAATAGAAAAGCATACCTTGACACCTAAAGGTACAAGAGGAACCGATTAAGAAGAAGATAAAGAAAAACAACAATTGTTTTTTCAAAATGTGCAATTGTTTTTTTAAAATACGTCGTAGTATGTCTATAAAGAATTTCAGAGACTATAAAAACTTGCAAATAGAATGAGAAATTGCAATATTTACTGAGATAACTCAAAAGTTTTTAAATAAGTTGAATATGTTTTGAATTTTTGTATGTGTGCGCGCGCGTGCGTGCTTTTAAACGTCACTACAAAGCAATCTCTAAGGTTCGCACAGTTTATTTCTGTTTTTAATTTCGCTGTATTTTCTCAGGCCACTTTGATAAAGCCCCTTTTTATTCTTAACGTTTATAGATTTGCCTGGGTGTAATTGCCCAGATATGTTAAACACATTTTAGGTGCAAATAACCGACTTGTCCATAAACGTAGTGGAATTTGTCTTTTATTGATTGCCACGGTATCCAATTTCTAAGAAATGTCGTAAAGATAAGACCGATTTCATTTCGTCCAATATCTTCTTTAGACATCTCGTTTATGTGCTACTGGTTTTACCTCTTAGCTCTAACCATATAAACTGTTTACTAATCAAAACAGGATTAAACGCTCTCTTGGACATTTAGGAACAAAATAAAGCGCATTTAAAGTTTTATCGCCATTAACGCGATGCGTTCAAATATTTTCGTTTACGTTCTCATATAGGGAGTTTCGTTAATTATTCAAAAATTCCGTCCTCTAATCAATCCAGTACTTTGATTTGGATTGTATACGAGAGTCAGTGGATCCTTATTAATTTCCTTCGATTTGCGTTCTTTTTTTTTAAACAACTGCAGTTTCGTGAAAAACAACTGCCTCAAACAACTGATTCGACTGTTCTCCCTTACCTTCGACTAAAAATCTGTTCTTAAACAATTATCAGGAATTAATTCGTCTCAATTTTCTCACGTATCGCGTCGTTCACGGGCGAGTCTTTTTAGAAGTGCGATATTAAAGACACATTTAGTTATTAAAGCGGTATCTCGATAAAATCAATGGCGGCCGAGTATCTCGACTTTGTATCGGCGATATTCAAATGCAGAGGCGTCGTGTGCGATCGGGGTTCGGAATAAGACCACACAGGGACGTATTCGTTGTGCACACAAATCATCTGACGAAAAAAGCAAACCAGTTCAGCATAATCCTGTACTTGGTGCCTCGCTCATACTTACATCAGTCAATAATATGGGCTTATTACCGAGTCTTGCGCAACACCGTGACCTATAACGCGAGAGACGCTAAGACTTCAATTGTTTCTAGCTTTTTGAAGCAAAAAATGTTATTTCGTGAGATAATTGGTGATTTATTTAGCTTAAAAATAGAGATGATATTGGTGTATTTGGAGTATTTACAAATTTTGGAAAACTGTTTCGCAATCCTTAAGAATCGTGCACTTGGATAGTTGCAATTAGAGATTGAAAAATTACCGGTGCTCGCGATTATAGCTAATACCGAAAAAAACTCCCTGTTCTTGGTATAGGGCTCTTCAAAAAATGCCTTTAATTAAAAATGTTTTTAATTGTTAAGGATTTAAAATTATTTAGCATTTAATATAAGGAAAAAAACGTTTAGCTCTGATTTTACATTCTCAAAGGTTCAAACCTTTACGTTAAAAATAGCGCAACAATTCAGATGTATCCAAAAGATGCAGCTTTCGCAATTTTTTTGCCAGTATTAGTATACAACAAACAACTTTAGGCTAATGTAAAATAATTTGTAAAAATTACGTTATAAATAAGAACATCATATTTACAAATAAAATTTGCGATATGCTTGTATGCGGCGAAAAATTGGGAGCGAAGAATTGTGTAGACGAAGAATTGTGGGCGAAGAATTGTGGAGGCGAAGAATTGTGGGCGAAGAATTGTGGGCGAAGAATTATGGGCGAAGAATTGTGGGCCAAGAATTGTGTAGGCGAAGAATTGTGTAGGCGAAGAATTGTGGGCGAAGACTTGTGGGCGAAGAATTGTGGAGGCAAAGAATTGTGGGCGAAGAATTGTGGGTGAAGAATTGTGGGCGGAGAATTGTGGGCGAAGAATTGTGGGCGAAGAATTGTGGGCGAAGAATTGTGGGCGAAGGATTGTGGGCGAAGAATGCTCCTAGACCCATTTTACCGGTACATACCGCAACGCAATTTTTTTAAAAATCATTTAATCCTTAGTTTCAATGGATCGGGGGGGTCCTAATGTTTTTTAAATACCTACTCAACGAATTTGAAGGTTGTTTTATACGTCATATTTTTTTAAAAGGACGCAGTAAGAATTTGAAATTTAAATAGAGCTCAACCTAAGCCTTTAATTAGAAGATTAAGATGCAGTATTACCAAATTAGGCAAAATTCCCGAGGAAGTGTGGAAAGGTTACAGCTTATCTTAATTGTTCTTATCGGTTGCACAAAATAATGTTCTAAAGTGTTTACGTCTACAGGGTGGACCAAGCAACTGCTTCATCGAAGAGTGTGTTGTACTTGTTGGACTATTCCACCAATTTTGGGCGCCTAAAGCAGAGCTGTATAATACACTTGTAATCCACGAAATTAAAAGTTTATAGGGCTGCCAACATAAAAAATTCAAATGTTCAAAATTTGTTTAAATCGACGTTTTGATTTCGTCTTCATTTATTTACTTTTAAAAGAAAAATAAAGGTAGAAAGTTAATGTAAACACTTCGATGTTTAAAGTAGGTTCTTTAACGCTAACCCAATAGCTTATATTGTTATTTTTTGTTGCAGAATTTGAAAGAATCACAGCACTAAACGCCTGAAGAAGTTAGAATAATCTAGAAGCAACAACACACTGATGGTAAAACAAAAGCTTGATGGAAAAGCTTTGGAGGCAGTTGCAGAACTGGGCCAAATATACCAAAATTCATCTTGGTAAGTACACAAACTTAATTTTATCAACAAAAAATGTTTTTTTTTGTGTTTGTATCCCCGCTTGAAGATTCTTTCATCTCTCTTTCGATTGAATACAGAAATAATAATGTTGGAATGTATTCCACTTCGTTTTAATCCGTTATCTTTCATCTCGATACGCGGTTATATGTTATATTCACACAGAAACGGAAACTTGGCGTTTGTGTATTAAACACTTCAAGAAAAATTAGACTGGATAGATGCAGTTGCTTGGATAAGCGTTGGAGCGAACAGGATAGCCTCAGCAAGAATTTACTTACCGGGAATGTGTTTGAAATATCGATTCTTATCAAAATTTGATTTGTAAATTTAGTACAAAGCGCGTGTAGTTTATGCCTTTTTATGGATATCAAAGTCGGCGTGGAATTTTTGCGTGTGTATACGCGTTTTACGTAATAGTCGGCTAGTTTTGATATTTTAATATACCGTGTGATTTAAAAAACTTGGATGGGCTTACGGTTTCACGAAGTGAAGTATAATTATTAGGAAAGTGATGCAAGAACCTGCGGTTTCTGTTTAAAAGGTTTGTAATTGTATAGCCAAAACAGGAGTCCCGCAAGGAGCAATCTTGGGCCTCCTCTTATACACACTGTCCTCTTCCAACTTGCCAAAACTTCCCTTGTACAATTTGCCGATGACACATCTGCTATTATTAGTGACTCGGATTCCAAAAATTCTGAACAAAACTCTTTGACTGTTTAGACCCACTTCAACATTGGTTCACATTAAACAATTTAACCTTAAACGTCAATAAAACTCGGGTTATAAAATTTTTACAAAGTGAAATAACCTCCGACTTAAAACTTTAAAATAATTCCACAACTATAAATGTTGTAAAAAAAAACATGTATTGACTCTAGGCTGGTCTGGTCATACCACATCGAACGCCTGTCACAAAGCCTGTCACGGTACCCTTTCGCACTAAAAAACCTAAAAAATTGGTCGATACAAACGCGGCCAAAACTGCATATCATGTTGAATCTAGGTTACGCTATGCTGTAATTTTTTGGGGTAACGTTAGTGACTCTGAACGCCTCTTTATTATACAAAAGCGATGTAAGTATAAGAAATATTTTTGGTCCAAACTACTGAGATCACTGTAAAGACACTTTTCGTGACAAAGAAATATTAACCTTTTACGGCCTATTCATTCTCGAAGCCATCCTTTTCGTAAAAAATCATTTTGATCTGTTCGAAGTGAATATGAGAAACCATGCAGCCAACATCCGACATAAAAAAAATCTAAAGCCCGATTGCTTTAAATATACCTATCATAAAAAAAATGCTGCCTTTACAATTATTCTATATAAAACAAATTTAACACATCACCTGAGAGTATAAAAAATCTACCCACCCACGACTTGAAGAAGAAATTAAGAAATGTTTTAATTTCTAAAGCTTGCTATGGAATTCGCGAATACCTAAATGGTGCTTCCTTTAAAAACTCTTTTACGTAAATATAATTGTCAGTGTTTTTTGTAAACTATGTGTGTTATTATTGTGACATGTTCCGCGCCTTTTTGGATATTCAGAACAATTAAAGATTATTATTATGATTCTGTCTGTTGATACAAAACCGTTAAGTTATGCATTTTAAGAAATTAACCCGATAAAGTTAGATTGTATTCCCCGATTGCTCGATTCTTGAACATCCGATTAAAAAGTGGTTCCGTGCTTGGTGTTAGCGATAATTAATTATGTAAATTATTAATTTAATATGTTGTATGTAGCATGCTACGTCGGAAAGTTCAAAAACACCTGTCAGCTCGGAACTGGATTCTATGCCATTTGGCGAGTCGGGCTGTTAATTAGACTTCTTCAGCTGATTATCTCAAGACACCCAACACTTTGGGCAACCTCTGGCGACAAAAGTATCTGTCGACCGAATTACCTACACAGAGATGTTCGCCGGAGATAGACTCCAAGTTTTTGAAATTTATGTGGGTCTAACGCAAAACGCCCGATCGTTATCGGAAGAATAAATTCTGGAAATATGCCATTATTAAATATTTGCAACACTAATTTCTGTATTTCCGTCAAATTTTTGGGACATGTCAACGGCATTTTTTTACCATTGTACTTTCCGGCCTAAACGATTTTTATGTTAAATATTTAATAGGTTTCGCATATTTGCTTTATCGGTCGAAATGGAATTTGGATCTCAATTCCAAACAAAGTTTTAAAAGTAAGTAAATTTTAGTATGAGGGCAGAGATTCTTAAATTTTTGGGCTTTTGCTTTGCGGATTTGCACGTTTTGATCGAACAAGATTTCAAAATTTTCGTTTACGTGTATAAGACAATGTTTCAAAAATATCCGTTTAAAACATTAAGGCAGAATTTTCAACCTCTTTTAATTTTCGCCCGTTAGAATATTTTTTTGTAATAAAAACGCCTTAACGAATCTTTTCATTAATTAAACAGCTGACCATGCACATGCTGTTTTACCTTAAAAATCATTATATCCGATAAATTATGCATCGGTTGCGTTCCGCGCATTCTCCAAATTAAAAACTTCCTTCTTAATTCGTCGGTTTGCTTAACGGAGATCGGTGTTCGACGGGATAATTAAAATATTACAATATTTTACAATTTTATGAATTCGCTTTTATCCATTTAACGACATATAAATTATGACAGTTTATTTAAATGATTTGAAAATCTGTTTAAGTCGTAGAAATGAATTAATTAACGAGAGAGACAGTTTCTGAATCGGTTTTGTGTTATTTCTGAAGCCCGCCGCAGGATTGTTGGGGTAAAGAACGTCTTTGTTTTGGGTTTGTATCTTTAAAATCTCTTTACGCTGACTGTTGCGTTCATTAACGGTAAAAGTCAAAGTTTAAACCGACAATTACTGAAGACAGACGCTTGTTCTGTATATCTTTGGTGAACTATTTCAAGTTTGCATTTAAAAAAAAACGCAAACAACTATAGTTTCAAGTGTGTTAACTACAAAAATCGATGAAGTATACAAGTTATATACTTGTACGCGAAAACGAAACGCCCTGTATAGTTGGAAATAATTTCAGATTATGCAACTAATGATCGTAAACAAGTTTTGTATGAAACATTTTTTTGTATCTGTACTAGCAACAAAGTTATGGGACATTTGCCTTGTATGGTACTCAAAAATGTGACATTTGTGGAGAATGTTTTTTGTGTTTCTCAGAAACGGCTGATTTTAGGAACAAAAACCTTGAAGGTGTTTGATAGAAAATTGATTTAGCAACGAAACAATACAAAATATAGAGGGGCTTCTATAATATTTGCACTTTTTCGTGCCTGTACTAGCAACGAAACTATAGGACATTTGCCTTGTGTGAGACTCAAAAATGTGACGTTTGTGAGGAATATATTTTTGTGTTTCTCAAAAACGGTTGATTTTAGGAACAAAAACCCTTAAAATGTTTGATTGAAAATTGATTTAGCAACGAAACAATACAAAATATAGAGGGGCTTCTATAATATTTGCACTTTTTCGTATCTATACTAGCAACGAAACTATAGGACATTTGCCTTGTGTGAGACTCAAAAATGTGACATTTGTGGAGAATGTTTTTATGTGTTTCTCAAAAACGGTTGATCTTAGGAGCTAAAACCTTGAAGATGTTTGATAGAAAATTGATTTAGCAACGAATACAAAATATAGAGCGGCTTCTATAATATTTGCACTTATCTGTACTAGAAACGAAACTATGGGACATTTGCCTTGTATGAGACTCAAAAATGTGACATTTGTGGAGAATATTTTTATGTGTTTCTCAAAAACGATTGATTTTAGGGACAAAAACCTTACTCAACGTAGCAAGTTTTACAAGAAGTGCTGCCTCGCCCCCTCAGTCACCGGACTTGACTGCGTGTGACTTCTTTCTTTTTCCGAAAGTGTTCTTCACCTTCGGAAACAGCATTTTGGGTCTGATTAAGTATTAATCATACTGTAAAGAGTATATTGAACAGGATTATGATTCCTCAGAAGTTTACTAAAGATGCGTGGAAGTACAGGGAAGAGGGGACAATAAAGACTATGCTTTAATAACTCCCTCTCTTTACAATGCCATTAGAACAGTATTTTTGGAACAATTCTCGTATGTAATATCTGGCACGGCGTTAGTGTGTCTGTATATCTAAAACGAGCTGTTTAGTTAATCGTTTCGAGTATAATTTACGTTACTATCTTAACCATGTTTTGAAATCCACGGTGTTGTTAAAGGCATTTTTCAAAAAGCCTCGTCCACATATAATTCCATTAAATGCACGGATTAAATAATAAAAATTTTCAACATTTCTTTATTATACCTTTAAAACGGTCGTAAAAACTGTCACATCACGGTATACTTCATAACCTTATACCAGAATTCCCGGGATATGCATATTGCGAGCGGCATTTTTGATGTGAGCTTCTCACATTATTTATATGTATATTTAACGCTGCATGGTGTGATTTTTAAGGTATGGAAATAATTCTTACAAATAATTATCCAGTCACCACGTCGCTCGGACTGGTCATTTGGCGCAAAACGTGCATAATTTTCACATTTCGATTCACAATCACGCATCCTGTTCTTTTCTCAAAGCGCCGCACCGTAAAACTATCTCTCGCTGTCTCCGCGGATTATCGCACGCCCCGTCTCGTTCTAACTCGCAGACCCGTCGGTATTTCGCTTTTTTTAATTTTTCAAATTCACTTGTTGTGCAGCTCCTAGAGATATATTGCTTTATTTGCAGGCAACGGTGGATCGCGTTAGACAACAGGAAGGCCCCCGAGTTATGCTCGGTATTATCAAATTGCATCTTTATTTATTTATGTATCACGTGCATATAAAACAGTCGAGAGTGTAAGCCAGGTCACGCTTGATGTAGCTCGCTTATTAAATTAAACAAAACACTGCTGTATACTAAAACTTCCCGGTTTTTGAATGCTTTACTCTTGTTTTAATCAAAGTTGATTGAAATTTACAAATGAGGGTACAAAAAATTTACACCCGACTCAATTATAACCCAAACAACGAAAAAATTAATAAACAAAATCATAGTATCAATTCCTTACCGTTGTTTTTAATATAAGCAACGTGCAAACCTCTTGATCTCAACGTGAAGAACATGAAAATCTTGAAACCGTTAAAGATATAAGGATGATTTAATATCAAATTCGAATTTTCTTCGAAAAAGTGCAAATATTATACAGGGTGAGTCATTAGTGGCGGATCGGTCGATTGTGCCTAAACGGTTTGAGATAGAAAGTTGATTCAAACGCTATTCCATACAGTTTTTTCTTCCGAACATGATAAAAATATTTTTAAATATACAGGGTGGGTCACCTCTCTTGAACCAATAGCAACTTTTATATTTCAAATACAACACCCCATTTTTTATTTAATATTCTTGACCGCCTTCATTTTAGCTTTACATCGATATAAAATAGTACAGCTTTTATGCGGCCTTGTCACTAAAAAAAATAATTTTCAAAATTTTTCAAGGTTTTAAGTCTTTATTTAAAATATTCTCTCGAAGTCATTTTTCGAAGCACAGAGTTGTAATTTGGTAAGGACATGCAGAAAACATTGCTCTATTAGCTCGATACGAAAAAGTTTGAATCACGCATACAGGGTGTTCATAAATAGGTGGCAACTTTCCTGATTTTCAAAAGCTCGTAATTCAATTTTTTCAAATGCAAACCCCTGTATTTTTTTATGTCATCGAATTCGTCTTTAAGAGAGCTTCATTTTTTGTTGGTATTTCCTATACCCAAAACTCATACTTTTCAATATATTCGACTTTTTTTGTTCTAATCGTTATTAAAGCAAATAGGATGCCGTGGAAATCGAAAAAGTTCACTTCACTAACGTCAAAAACTTGTCATTTATTTCTTGAATTATAGCATTTCCACAATTAATTTCAATTTACAAGAGCAAATTGATATGGTTTATTGCTTGAGAAAAGGCGAAAGAAATCCTTTGCTGGCGGCAAGGATTGACGCACATTTTGATTAATATGCACTTATAGGCTAACTAGTTTATTCAATTTTATATAGCAATGGTTTTTTTATGTGCTATTATTTTATTTAAAGAATTTATTTAATGTTTTTTTTTGTGGTTTCAACAAATAATTTGTCTTTCATTTTCCATTTTTCTTCGCGCTTCCTTTTTAAGGTTTAGAAACACTAGTAAAGTTCATAACCATTATAAAATTGATTTGGTTGCCAATTTATTTATTGCTTTTAAGTGAATCCACAAGAATAAGTATCTACCTACTATTAGTAATTAAATACACGAAACGGTGAATAAACCATGTCAATTTGTTCTTGTAAAGTGAAATTAATTGTGGAAATGCTATAATTCAAGAAATAAATGACAAGTTTTTTGGCGTTAGTGAAGTGAACAGTCAGCTTTTTCGATTTCCACGGCATCTTTAATAACGATTAGAACAAAAAAAGTCGAATATCTCAAAAAGTATGAGTTTTGGGTATAGGACATACTTAACAAAAAATGAAGCTCTCTTAAAGGCGAATACGATGACTTAAGAAAATACAGGAGTTTGCATTTAAAAAAATTGAATTACGAGCTTTCGAAAATCAGGAAAGTTGCCACCTATTTATGAACACCCTGTATGCGTGATTCAAACTTTTTCGTATCGAGCTAATAGAGCAATGTTTTCTGCATGTCCTTACCAAATTACAACTCTGTGCTTCGAAAAATGACTTCGAGAGAATATTTTAAATAAAGACTTAAAACCTTGAAAAATTTTGAAAATTATTTTTTTTTAGTGACAAGGCCGCATAAAAACCTGTACTTTTTTATATCGATGTAAAGCTAAAATGAAGGCGGTCAAGAATATTAAATAAAAAATGGGGTGTTGTATTTGAAATATAAAAGTTGCTATTGGTTCAAGAGAGGTGACCCACCCTGTATATTTAAAAATATTTTTATCGTGTTCGGAAGAAAAAACTGTATGGAATAGCGTTTGAATCAACTTTCTAACTCAAACCGTTTAGGCACAATCGACCGATCCGCCACTAATGACTCACCCTGTATAAGCCGCTCTATATTTTGTATTGTTTTGTTGCTAAATCAATTTTCTATCAAACATTTTCAAGGTTTTTGTCCCTAAAATCAACCGTCTTTGAGAAATACATAAAAACTGTCTCCACAAATGTCACATTTTTGAGTCTCGTACAAGACAAATGTCCTATAGTTTCGTTGCAGTACAGATACAAAAAAGTGCAAATATTATAGAGGCCCCTCTATGTTTGGTATTGTTTCGTTGCTAAATCAATTTTCTCTAAACATCTTCAAGGTTTTTGTTCCTAAAATCAATCGTTTTTGAGAAACACATAAAAATATTCTCCACAAGTGTCGTCACATTTTTGAGTCTCATACAAGGCAAATGTCCTATAGTTTCGTTGCTAGCACAGATACGAAAAAGTGCAAATATTATAGAAGCCCTTCTATATTTTGTATTGTTTTTGATGCGGGATCCAAGTGCTCGTTCCATATTCTGATCCCTTGGGAGATATCTTCGGCATAAGCTTCGTCTTGATAACATTACCATTAACAGTTTTTTCTTTACCAACACAGTGATCGAAAATGTTCCCTTTTTTTGTCGAAAAATATTAGATGTACCACTTTTTCTGCACTTGCTTGCGCTGTTGCCTCCTTTGGTCTAGGACAGACCTGTGCAACCTGTGGCCCTAGGGCCGCATTCGGCCCCTCTGATATGTTTATACCGCCCGCGGCCCAATAGTTGTATATTACAAGCTTTGCTGTTTTTAAAGAGTATAACATGTCTAAAAGTGCTAAGGAAATATGAGAAATTAACAGGTGAATTAAGAAGAGAAAGAAAAATATGAAAGAGAACATAGCGGGACAACAAAACTTATTCCAAAATGCGTATAAACAATAAGACCCTACAACAATAGCAAGTTATGAAATTTTTAAAGTTTCGGCTAAACATTTGAAACCATTCTCTGATTGTAGTTTGATAAAAGAATGTATTAAAATGGCTGTGAACTTTAAATGCTCTAAAAAAAGGCTTTTTTCTAATATTATTTTATTTAGATTTACTGTGGCAAGATCAATTAATGAAATGGCAGAAAACGTGATATTAACTCTTAAATATACTGCCAATGATTTTTTATCTTATCCTCTTTGTCTTGATGAATCAACGGATGTCTAACACTGCTCAACTTGTATATTTGTTTTTCGTGGAGCAGATATGAAGTTAAATGTTGCTGAAGAATTATTAGATTTGGTAAGGATGAAAGAAACTACAACAACTGAGAATCTCTATTTTGTATTTAAACTGATTTAGAAATAAAAAATGAGGAAATCGCTTCGAATTAACTACGCTTCTGACTAAGAAATTTAAAACCGCTTTTTTTAGGGAATTCTTTGTATGCCACTGCATTGCTCATATTGAAAATTAATGCGCGAAACAAAATCAGTTTCAAAATTCCTCTGGACCCTTCACACTTAGAAGGATCTCCATGTCCACTAGAAAGTGGTGCGTCCCGTTACGATGTCATAAAATTTGTAATTGGCCCTTTGGCTTAAGACCTTGCACGGGCCTGGTCTAGGAATTACTTTGTGTTTCCATTGTGAGCTCTCCGATTTTAATTCTGGGTCATAATGATCATACCACGGAGTCATCACAAGTAACAACATTGTCTTAAAAGTTGCGTTCTGGTTTTAAACGATTTTTCCCTTGCGCACAAATTGAAATCCTCTGTTGTTTTTCTTCATCTGGAAGCTAACGATGGACCTACTTTGCCATCACTTTACTGTACCCCAAACTATGGAATAAACTCTTGAAAGACTAATGTCTAACATTGATTCAATTTCTCTTATTAATAGAAGACGATTTGCTTTAATCACTTGATCAATTTTGTCTTTATTGACCTCTGTGTTGGACGTCGACGATCTTCCAGAGCCAGACTCATCTTCCAAGCTGTGGTGCCATTTTTAAACTTTTTGTATCATTCAAACACAAGCAAAAAACCCTCCCAACGTATGCTAATAATTTTGGGAAATATCTGCATAAAATAAAACCATTTAATACAACGAATTCTTCCATTTCAACAAAGTTACGGATTAAATAACATATTAGGGTTTAAAAATGTCGCAAATCAACACATGTAAGTAATTTTTGAAATTTCAAAATTCATTTGTTTTAAAAAAATTTGATTTCACGTCAAAAATAAAACCACAGTAATCAATTTCGGTCTCGCTGGTGTGTTTAAAACGAAGAAGCGATCAAGATAATCGACGTAATCCTTTCCCCGAACGATCCAGCGCGCAACGCGACATTCAAGTGTTTTAAACTCCCGCTATTCATTTTTTTAAGGACGCCGCAAGAAATACGAAGCGAGGCCGCTTAATTTCGTGGAAGCACTACCTCAAAAATAATAAAAATACTCGGATAACGAAATCATTTTGCTCTTGCCCCGACTTCAATGGAGCCGCATGATATTATTTAACATTTCAACACCAGCTAAGTACTATATTATCACTTTTCTTGAATATATATGCGTTTCTGTTAAAAGGAACGGCGGACCGGTGATGTAGTCAGGTGATACTCAGACGGATCCGTCGAGTCTTCGTCCGGCGGACTGTGTTGTTATCTGTACAGTAGCGTCTAGATACCTCGGTACGTTAATGTAAAACTGGTGTCTTTAGTTCGTTCTACTGCCGCTAGATAGCCACCCAAGCGGCTCAAGATACCTGGAGGGAATGTGAAAAATTTAGCCGAAAAGCTGTTTTCGTGTTCTTGCCCGACGTACAGCCACAAACGTTCTTTTTGTTTATTTAAATGGCAGAACACGAAATTTTAATAATGAATGGCGTTGCGTTCAGTGCTTTGTCAATATTTGTTCACCGGATACATTTTTCTGTTGCTCAAAAAGAGTTTGCAGTGGGCAAATGAAGTTGAAAGGCGTTTGTATTTAAAAGGTAACGAAATGAATACAAAATGTTGCTATACACAGATACATTTTTGGAAAAGATACGCGATAATCAAATCAAAGTGTGTCAAAAATCCCCTTTTAATTTCTCAGCTACCTTAAGTTTTGCTACAATTCATTACCAGCAAAATTACAATAGCATTCTGGGTTAGCTGTTAATAGACGAACCTTTTTGGTTAGTACTCGTATTTTATTGAAAGTTCTGTAAATATCAGTATAATCGATTAATTATAAACGTTCGTAGTACTGTTATGCAGGGTCTTTCTGGCTCCATTCTGAGTCCCTAGGCAAATATAAGCATTAGGGCCGTTTTAGAAAATCTACAACGAAAACTTGGTACATATGTTGGGGAATAAGGCAGAGCGAAGTCGAATTTTTCATGTTACTTTTTCATGTAACTATTTCAATAATTCTATTAACCTGTGAAAGCTCTAAATGTAAAATTATTGTTTTGGGATGGTCTTTATATTATCTGAAAATGTTTTGGACACCCCAATCAATGCATTTCCAGCTTTGGTTCGTTCAGAAACGGCCTAATACAATTTTTTACAGCGCCTCAAAATTTTTAAAAATTTGCAAAGACTACAACCTTGCAATGTTTTTCATAAAAAAATCTACTGTTTTAGGATGGTCTTTATATTTTCTGAAAATGCTAAAGACACCCCAATCAATGCATTTCCAGCTTTGTTTTGTTCAGAAACCGCCTAAAACAATTTTTTACAGCGCCTCAAAATTTTTAAAAAGTTGCTTAGACTATAACCTTGCAATGTTTTTCATAAAAAAATCTACTGTTTGGGGATGGTCTTTAGATTTTCTGAAAATGTTAAAGACACCCCGAGCCCGAGCAATGCATTTTCACCTTTGGTTCGTTCAGAAACTTCCTAAAACAATATTTTACAGCTCCTCAAAGTTTTTTAAAAGTTCCAAGATCTTGCTTTTTTTTCGAAATTGAATTCTTCAAATTTGCGATGATATTGTCACGTTAGCTTTAAAGGATTTATTCTTAAAGCTATCGTGCACTTTGGGGGTCGTAGCTGGGGATCGATGAATTTACTAAAATGATAATCGAATGAACTTGAGGAGCATATTTATTACCAAAAACCATGATGAACATTTACACAATCACTTGAAGAATCTTATATTGATTTGGATTGAACATTACTGAACCAGGGTATCGCGGCCATCTAGATTGTGAAGCAAACGATGACTGGCTTGTTAAAAAAGATTATTACACGAAATACCCTGGCTTAGCAACATGACATTTTAACAGGAAATGCATGGTACGTAACTTAACAGAATTCGCTTATTGTGCACTTACAACATACGAACATACGATGTTTGAATACTGTTAAGTTTGCAGTCTGAAACATAATACTTTTTAACGGGGTTTAATAAACTTTAATACATCAATTTAAATAATATTAATTAGATAAAATATTAGCGTAACAATATCTAGATTGAAACGTTGTAAAAAGCCTAAGCCAGATTTCTTAAAGTTTGATCCGTGGACCCCGGGGCTTCCTGAATCCTTTTGAAGGTGTTCCGAGCCTTTTCATAATGTAAAAAATCGTCCAGGCTAAATTAAACAATTCATTGTGGTCCTCTGCAAGCTTTTAATTTTAGAAACGACCTTCAAAATAAAAAGTTTGAGAAGCACTGATCTGGTAGAACAAATTTAACAAATCTAATAAACAGTTTTAATTGGTCCATGCACTCTGCCTCCTTTGAATCAAGCCCCCCCCCCAGAATTTGCCGAGTTTTCCTAAGTAAAAAAACGGCTCTGCTATTAAAGCAACTATTTTCCCAATATTTCATGTAAATTTGTACGAAAATCCATACAGCGATTCATTAGAGACGTTCTGAGTACTGTTACTGTAAGTTTTCATTGTCACTCTTAGGTAAAAAAAAACGGCCCTGGTATTAAAGCAACTATTTTCTTAATACAGTGAGCTCGCGTTATAAGCAACTAACGGCGGCCAATTCGGATCTAAAAGTTGCTTATAACGTGAAAGTTGCTTATATGATAGAAATAGAAACGATTCGATTTTTAACATAAATAAATCTTGTTTTTAGTAGTAAAACTAAAAATAAAAGTTTACACCATAACAACGCGATCGTTGTCGCGTTGCTATGGTGATCTGTACGTACCTATGTCAAACGAAATACGCGCGTGCCACGTACCTTAAGTCGTGATCTATGTACTTATACATCTCTCAAATAAAAAAATATGATGTGATTTCATGGCAAGTATACAGAGCGGATGAAACGGCCTTATTTTACAAGTGTTTACCGGACAAAACTCTTGTTCATACACGTAAAAAAAATATTCCCGGGAGAAAAATATCTAAGCAACGAGTTCAAAGATCACTAATATCTAGTGTCATTTGATTTTTTATTGAACTTTTTTCATCTTAAAATTAGTTTTAGACCATGCACCAACTTTTATCAAGAATACAATTTTCTGAGAAAAAAATAATAAAAAACTTTTCCATTCGTTGCAGACTTTTTGAATGACGCTGTATATTAATAATCTCCTAAAAATAAAATGATTGTTAGATTTCACACGATATTTTACTGCCCTTGTAAATAACCTGAATGTTAAAAAAAAAACTGAAAGTGCTATATCACTCAAAATTTTCGTAAATATGTAAATATTTTGAAAACTGTTGACTTTAGACCCATATAACCTTTTACATTTATTAAAGTAAATTTTAAGACAAATTCAAAAATGTAAAAATATACAGATGTTCTATTCAAAATTTCAAAGTTTGAGTCCGTTTCCCGTTGAACCGGAAGTCGCATTGCAACCTTAATATTTCCATCGAATCCGAAAAATACCATAACGCTTAGATACAAAATTTCATTGTTATATCTGCAATAGTATTTTAGATATTTGTATTTTTAACTGTCACACTGACAGTTGCTTATATCGTGTACTTTGATACGATAGTTGCTTATATCGAGTGTTGCTTATAACGCGAGTTGCTTATATCGTGGGTTGCTTATAACGCGAGCTCACTGTATTCCATGTGAATTTGTACTAAAATCTATACAGCGATTAATTAGAGACGTTCTGAGTACTGTTACTGTAAGTTTTCATTGTCATTTCATGTAAAATTTTACAAATATCCAGGTTACGATCAGGGATCTTAAGACAAAAATAAAAACCATTATCATGTTTCGAAAACCGCATGCAAACACTTCATTACGGATCGTTTTGTGTCGAGAGAATACCTAAGAACAAATTTCGCGCAGAATTTTTTGATCGCACGCGAAAATGATACACGTCTGGGCGCGAAGCAAACAGACGATGCATGCGAAATTAAATTTTCCTTTGAAATTTCTTCGCTGAATGTGTGATGCCCCGCGTCGCTGTGTGCAAACTGAATAATATATACGAAGAGGCAGACGCAAGGGCGCTGATAACTCGGGGGAGCAAGGAAGACGGACGATGTTTAAGAAGTTGAGACAACCTCTGGCGGTAGAACGCGGTGTTGGCGGAAGTGACAAGAGCGGGATCGATGTCTGAACTTCCGGCGCGGTTAGTTAGCCCTGTACGCGCTTCAGGGGTTGCTAGAAGAGGGGATAAAACTAAAACTTAGATACGGGAACGCGTTAGTATCGCGTTTTCCAAAAAAATAAATGAATAATTCGACGCCAATGTTTTAAATTCTTTAGGCTTCGCTGGAAAATGAATCCTCCAAAACATAACAACATCGATCTAAATACTAGTGTCTAAGATTTCTCGATAGTTTTAATTTCCCAAGAGAAGAAAAATGCAGCTGTTATTTCTCGATTATTTCGAGAATTCTCATATAATATACAGGGTGATTCAGTTTGACCGTCGCACCCTTATAACTTTGTCATTTTAAGAGGAAACCCCCCATAAACCTTATTATTATTGTAAATCGTGAAAAACTCACTATCGAATGACGTTCAAATGTTTTTCATGACTGGCCTAAAAATCATTTTCTTCGCATGCGAGATTTTGTAAAAATTCATGAAGGTTATTGTTTTTTCTCTGCTTATTCTTCTGTAAATGCAATGAGAAGCTTCTTACTAACCAGGGAAGGTCATGATATGTTGTCGCTAGAAGCTGATCAAGGCTGTGTTTATTGCATAAAGGACATCAAAACTAAATGTTTTGGAGAGTTATACGTGCCACTGGCCATTTCCTTCGGAAAAAAATAGGGGAAAAATTGAATAACAAAGGTAATTTTTGCCATGAAAGCTTCAGAGATAAAATCGGAATTCTTCTATCCACCAATGCGCGCATCCTTTCAAAGTAAAATGGTGCAAAGTTTTTAAAAAATTCTTCAACCGTTCCGGAGAAAAACGCGAAAAACGAGGCCCTTGTAAAAACGGTTTTCCCTATGTTAAACGACTATGCAAGTCGCATAGATTTAGTTATGCAACTTCTCAAATCATAAAGCTTTTGCAGGGGTTTCGTTTTTGACGTTTTTCTCCGGAAGAGTTAAAGATTTTTTCAAAAACTTTGCACCATTTTACTTGCAAAGGATGCCCGATTTTGCAAATAGAAGACTTTCGATTTTATCTCTGACTCTTTCATGGCCAACGCGATCGTAAAAGTTACCTTTATTATTCATCTTTTCAGTTTTTCCCCTATTTTTCCGAAGGAATTGGCCAGTGGCACTTATAACTCTGAAAAACGGTTAGATTTGATGTTCTTGATGCAATAAACACAGCCTTGATCAGAGTCTAGCGACAACATATCGTGACCTTCCCTGGTTAGTTAATTGTTATCGTTCTCTAATTTCAAAAACCAAAATTTAAGTCTCCTTCTGCACTTAACAGTGTAGAATTTCTGGAGAGATTTAAAAAAAAATTACTTCTTTCTCGGGAAGAGAAGCTACTTGTAGATCGGTTTAATTTTGGACATGTTCTATTCAATTGTCAATCTTTTTCTTATTTCTACGGCTTCCTAACTTTGGTATTTTGTTTCTTTTTAATATCAACTTGCAAGTAAAACGAAAAATGTTTAAGAACGAAGGGTGTAATGAAATGAAGGTGTCCAGGGCCACCTTGAAGGTGTTTTCTCCTGCGATAATTTTCATGTATGTCCCCAATTAATTTCAACATCGCTTCTAAATCAATTATTAGCTGCCAAAGTCGCAACTAACAATTTTCTCCATTGTTTATGGCCGATTTCTCTGGCAGCTGCGTGCGTACCGGCCATTCGCCAACAATTCTTTTGCCCTTGCTTATCTCGTGTGTTATTATATTGAGTAAACATACTAAATGATACGTCGTCCGGCTGATTATACAAATAGAGCTCAGTGAAAAATGCAAATTAGAGTAATTGGCCCAGTTTGCGATAAAAAAATTATTGCGCAGGAAGTCGTACCCTCCTTTTTGCGTTAAATGTAGTTAATTTTTATATTTTTGGCCTCAGGCGTAAGCCTAATTACTGCTTCGTAGGAAAAAGTCAAAGGTATAATGATAATGGTCGTGAAAACGGGTTTGTGGAGTTATGGAACATGAAAAAAACTGAAATATACGAAAAATAAAATTTTCCTGCTCACGATCACAAACTCAACAATAATTTACACTGTGAAAAGTATTTCTGTAGATTTTCCAATAATATTATTGCGATTTTTAGCCATCAGTGCCTTGTCCTTCAGCTTTGGAAATATATTTTAGTATTAATTTTTGGTTGCTTTCGAGAATTTCTCGAGAGAAAAGTATAATTTGTTTTTCTTATTTCTCAGTGAAATAATGATTATTTACTATCAAATGATGTAAATTTTTCTTTTAAATTCTCTGGAAAAATGAATAAAATGCAAAGGCTATAGTCTTAGCTGTATTGTAACATTGAAAATATATTTTAAAGCAATCAATTTACCTTAAAAAATGCCTTTGTTACTCAATAGTGTATTGTAACTGGAAATTGGCTCTTTAAAGTATTAAAAATGTAAATTTATGAAAGCTAATTTGTCAGTGAACGTTGCCCAAGGCTCCCAAGTCCTACAATTCACGAAACAACATTCAAAGCAATAAAAAAATACGTAGTTAAAGCGTGCATGCTGTTTTTGTATCTCTATTTTGCATAACACATTCTGTGTTTCGATTTGAAACGAACAACGACCCAAAATAAGTAGTAAAATAGATGTTAATTATCATGGTGAGAGGTATCGGCATAACGTTACATTCAGATTAAAAACTTAAGTACCAATAATTTGAAGTTTTCTCGTCCAGAAACCACAGAATTGGCTTTAAATGTCAATCAGTTTGGCAATAGTGATAATCAGCGCGAAATGTATGTGGGAAAAATTCGGCCGATAAAGGAACGGGCTGCTAGAGAATTTACATAAATACAGCGTTTGTTAAATTATTATCTTTTTACACACATTAGAAAAACAAAGAAAACTTGCAACAATTACTACACCCTCTCCTTTACTTTGAGAACTTTTCATATTACGTTAATTTAAAAGAACTACTTGAAGTTCTTACAAAAGGAATGTCTTCAACTTTTACATAAAAATAGATAATATTTAATTGACATCGAATATAGTAACCACAGATTTTTGAGTCTTTACCATTTTTCTATTCCAGGTACTTAAGATTTAAAAAAAACTATAACCCCGGAAATTTCCGAGACTTTTGTGTTTTCCAGACATTGCTTCGAATAGGTATATGAGTGAGCATATTCAAGAATTCAAGGGTTTAAATACAGAAAAAAGTTTATGAAGAACCAAACACCACGAAGAAGACAATAAATAATTCTTTTACTTCTTCTCGACTCCTTTTGCCTTTACAGGCGTTGGAGGGTGGTTTTGTGTACTGAGTCCATTTCCCATGCCCTACTGTCTTTTGCTAGTGTTCTCATTTCTTCTAATATTTTTCCTTTTTCCAACCCTATTTCCCTTATTTGATGTATACATTTTCTTCTTGGTCACCCTCTTTGTTTTTTGGCTGGTTTTCCAATTTCCATTAGTAGTAATGGTCTCCTTGTTTATTCCCTTATACATTCTGAATTCATTTGATCTTTGCTATAATTATAATTGAGATGTTAGGTATTTCCATTTCTCTCAGGGTTTTCCATATTTCTCTTCAGTCCATTTCCAATAATTAAGGGTTTAAAATATTGTGTGTTGATATTTTCTTGTTTAGATATACGAAAGATATTTTTACAACGACGAAAGTTCTAAAAGAGTTCTACATGACTTTGAAACGGAAGACTTTGATGGAGAATTTATCTGTTAAGAATGATATGAAAATCCTTATAACTTGTATAAATTCATAATCAATAATTACTTTTCTTCAACTTTCTGAATGTTGAAATTGTGTTGAGAATTCACTCAACATTATTAATTAGTAACGCGACTTGTAAACATGGTTTTTCTGTTGTAAAACGGATTAAAAATTATCTACCTACGTCTTGTTTAATAGAATAGTAGTAAGTAAGTAAGTAAGTAAGCTTTATTTAGCAATTGCTATTACATTGTAACATAATTAATAGTAATAGTAAATATAATAATAATAATAAAAATAAAATGAAATAAAAATAAAAATCTAAAAATCTTCTAAATTCTAACTATCTAAAATAGGTAATAGTTTAATAGTGTTCTAATATGTACTCCTTAATTAATTTAATACCCTTCTTATAATTATTACATATTTTGATTTGATGCGGCATATTATTAAATATTTTAAAACCTTGATAAAATAACGAACGCGTAATTTGACTTTTAGTACATTTCTCTATAACGAAATCAAGCCTATTTCTAGTTTTATAAGTGTGGATCTCATGGACTAATTTTACATTTTCATACAGATATTTTGGTGTTTTTTGTAGTTTAATTTTAAAAATTAGCTCTAATGTTCTAAATATTATTTTCTGATTCATACTCATAAATTGAAGTGTATTTAACATAACCTTGATAGGGTAATGAGTTGAACACTTTAAAATAGTGCGCATGGCGCGATTTTGTAATTTCTGTAATTGTTGAAGCTCATTTTTATTTAAATTAATAAGTAATGAAGCGTAAAACTCAAAATGAGGAGCTATTATTGTTTTATACAGTAAAACTCTAGTGTACATACTGTGTTTGCTACATCTTTTGAAAAGAAAAATCTTTTTGGAAATTTTGTTCACCATTTATTTTGTGTGTAACTTACACGTTAAATTTTCATCTAATGTAACACCAAGGTATTTAATTTCGGTTACTCTTTCTAACTTAGTGTTGCTAATTTTTATATCCAGATTAGGATTATAAATATTTGTTTTATAGATAATGTGTTTGGTTCCCAAAATCATAAATTTGGATTTATCAACATTAATACATAAATTATTATCGCATAGCCATTTATAAATATTACTTAGATCTAAATTCATCTTATCTACTAATTCAATTGTTTTTAATTCACTAACAAACAACATTGTATCGTCCGCAAACATTTTTATTTCACAATGTGTGGCGTATTTAACCATATCGTTTATATAAACAACAAAAAGCAGAGGACCCAGAACGGTTCCTTGTGGTACACCATGTGTGGTTTTTAAACAAGATGATATAGTTCTATTATATTTAACTTTTTGATGTCTATTTTGTAAGTATGATTTAAACCAAGACAATGCTACCTCACTTATCCCATTGTTTAATTAATAATTCTCTATTAATCGTCTCAAAGGCTCTACGAAAATCCAAAAATACAGCTAGTGTTATTTCACCATTTTCCATATTTCTAAACCACAGATCACAAATATTCTGAAGCACTGTTTCACAAGAATGTCCACTGCGAAAACCCGACTGGTTGGTTATCCACTATCACATTATTAATCTGTAAATATTCTAGAATTTGCCTTTTCACAGTTAGCTCTAAAACTTTTTCGTAAACGGGCACTGTACTGATTGGTCTAAAGTTTTGACATGATTTAGTGTTAGGTACTTTCTGAATAGGTATAATAGTTGATGTTTTCCAGTTTTCTGGGAAGATCCCTTTTCTCAGTGACAAGTTAATTATGTCTAATAACCTATTATCGATTACACTAATGTAAATGTAAGCTAATGTATCAAAGTTGCCATATTTTGAAAAAACTGACAACTTAGTGGGTTGATCGCTGCTTTAAAGAATAAGTAAAACTTCTATTGTCCATAATTAACTGGCCAAGGCCTGTGCGCTATTGGTTGCGCGTCTAAATCCAATAACCACGCGTGCTTTCGCGAATATTGTTCTCTAATGAAGCAAGCAGCCATTATGGGTTCAAATACATTGACTTTGACGAGCATTTCAACGGCTTCTGGATTACCAGCTAAATCACGTTAAAAATGCAACCGCAGTTTAAGTATGGACGCTCCTCTCGGGATAACGGGGAAGTCCTTCAAAGTACTGGCTCGAAGCACACGGTGACGTTCCCATTTAACCAAGTCATGGGGAAGTCGTCGCGTGCGTTTTGTATTGTTAATACCGTCAACCGTTATAAAGTATATAGTAGTAAATTGAATTATGGGATTATGAGATAAGATTGTTGTAAGCTGCTCGGGGGAAATATCGCTAACATGGGGATTAAACGAAATTTAACGAAAAATTGGATATGTCGGTTTAGGTAATCAATTATTCTTAAAGAGGTTTCTTTATTGAACGTTTATGGTACATTTTTGCATTAAGATTTTCGACTTAGAATTTTACGAAGAACGTGCAGCGCTTCCGCCAATTTATACACACCCTGTATATTAGACTAAAACTTCTCTTTCATTTTAAAATAATTGATTACTTATGGGTAATCATGATTAACCAATTCAATGTACAAATTATTCTGCCTAAAAAGTGATGCTTTCACGATTTTTCTTCGGTTCCCACCAAAAGTACATAAAAGTTGTGAATATCTTTATAAGAGCATTTCAAACTCGCGTCAATTAGTCAAATTCTTCGATTCGAGTGCGCTTTCGATTTAAAATAATTAATCGCTTACGTTCAAAGTGTTGCTAGGTGTAATTTCTGTTTGATTTTTACCGAATTAAGAACGTAAATGAAGAATATTAAAAGTAAATAAAGTTAAGGATGAAATCAATGCGAAGTCAAAGAAAATTTGAGCCACACAAAGGAGCCGCCGTTAAATGAATGTATATAAGTACCTATAAACGTTAATAATGTACATCGACTTAGGTGTAAGTAAACGTTACCCAATAAGTGTTTACAAAAAGACCGTGGCATGTTTGAATAAGGATACAAGGCACACTTAATAATGTGTTTTAGTGTTCAAACCGGAATGTTTCAATCATTTCTTAACCAAGAAATATCGCCTCTCGACTTTAAGACACCTTAACCGTTACAAATAATACCAACGTCTATAAAAGTTAAACAAACCTCGAGATACTTTTTCGTTTTCCGATATTTAAATGTTCCTGAATCGCTTGAACGCAAAAAAATCAAAGACACTCGACGCGTTTGTCTTCTATTCACATATTTTAATGTCGCTAAGTCGATTTAAGTCAAAACAACTGAAACGCTCGACGAGTTTGTCTTCTGTCCTTATATTTTAATGTCGCTAAGTCGATTTAAGTCAAAAAAACTGAAGACGCTCGACGAGTTTGTCTTCTATCCTCTTATTTTAACATCGCTAGGTCGATTTAAGTCAAAAAAACTGAAGACGCTCGACGAGTTTTTCTTTTATTTCTATAGTCTGATGTTGCTAAGTCGATTTAAATTAAAAAAACTGAAGACGCTCGACGAGTTTGTCTTCTAGTCTCTTATTTTAACATCGCTAAGTCGATTTAAGTCAAAAAAAACTGAAGACGCTTGACGAGTTTGTCTTCTATCCTCATATTTTAATGTCGCTAAGTCGATTAAACGCAAAAAATTAGAGGACGCTCAACAATTTTGTCTTAATTTACATATTTTAAGGTTGCTAAGACTATTTGTCAAAAAAAACTGAAGACCCTTGAAGATTTTGACGTTTATTCTTATATTATAAAATTATAATGTTGCTTAATACCTTATTTTATTTTGAGCTTATTCTGCTGCTTAACAAATTTGACGGGGATCTCCGATCCTTATCTGTTGCCAACAAAATCTAGCGCTGAAAAAATACAAGACGATCGCACAGATAGTTTTTTGTTCCGCTGCTGTGTTGTTTTTCTCGTTTAATCTGTCTAGGATGACGACGCCCGAGCGCCAATGTAATAAATTAAAAACCAAAAAAATAATAAAACAATGTATAATAAGGTTGGAACGGGATGATGCTATGGTAAATAAAGATAAATTATAATTAAAATAAGATGGCGGACAGAGATAGGTCGAGTATTAATGAGCGCAGGTGAAAAAGGAAATGTGTTAAGTGCGTGCGCGACAGGGACAGCGCTCGTCATTTTTTGTGTGTTGAACAGAGTGAGAAGGGGGCGTGGTAAAGTGGCGCCAAGGTGGCCGCAAACGAAAGTACATCCAGTGATATAATTTTATTCGGAAAGGTTGCTTGACTTGCTCGTTCTTAATGATCCCGCTGTACGGTTCACGGAATATAATTTGTAAAACAAATAATGGGCAAAACGCCTTTACCTTGGAAATTTATAAGAAGAGGTGGAGGCTGCTGTAACAATCTCGGGGTTGAAAATTGATGAGCCTACTCGGTTCTAATCGATTATGACGTTAACTCCAGAAATTTGTATGTACAGGGTGTTTGAACGAGGGGATCTCGCTTATTATAATAGCTAGAGTATTGGTTTGGACTTGGCTTAGTTGCTAAAATCGGTGATCATTAATAATCCGAAGAGAAATTGGAAATATCTCAAACGGTATCGGAGAAAATTAGGAAAAACCGGAAAATGCTTTTTTTGTTCTGTTTGGTAATTTGAATATTGTGAAATTAATTCCAAGTACATGGTCTATATTTGCGTTTGTCCTTAAAAAAATGGCATGTTTTCAACATCGTTTAAAATTATAATTGATATCGTGTCACAGTCAACACGCAAAATTAAACAAAAACAAGTGACCAACGCAATACGTGAAACAATTGCTCATTTACGTTCTTTTTCTGTTATTTTCCAATTTCGAACGCGAAATAACGATATTTTGTTGGCGCTTCACGTGTTTAATTATTCCCCAACAGTTGTTGAAAGCAAACGGTGGCGCTTAATTTTTTTTTCTTAATTAAAACGACGGTTTAACCTTTCGTGCCGGCTATCGCTCGCCTTACAAAATTTCTTGTTAATGTTTTTATTATCTTCCTGCATGTTTAATAATAGTAACGATAAAAAAATGGGACTCAGAAGATTCCAACGCTAAATAAAACGCAATTATGTAATAAACACCGACATTACGATTGTCGATAAGGGTAGGGGTCCGCCCACACGGCGCATCTTTGTTATATCTGAACGCGTATCACACGAAGAGATGGTAAATTGATGTTTGTTTAACTGAAAAACTTTTGACGTGCGAGTAAATATCAGTTTATAAAAAATAGTTTCAGGCTGTTTTTAATAAAGTTTAAGGTTGAAAAGCACTGCAAAGAATGTCTTTAACATTTTCAGAAAATGTAAAGACGTTTGGAAATTTTTTGAATAAATGCCAAAGCAAATTGTAAGGTTTACACATTGGTAACTTGCTTCAAAATTTTGAAGAGCTGCAAAAAATTGTTTTAGGTGTTTTATAAACAAACTTAATGTAGAAATGCATTACATAGGATGTCTTTAACATTTTCAGAAAATATTAAGAAATTTGGAAAATTTTTGAATAAATGCCAAAATAAATTGTAAGGGTATACACTGGTAACTTGCTTCAAAATTTTGAAGAGCTGCAAACAATAATTGTTCTAGGCCATTTTTAAACAAACTTAAGGTAGAAATGCATTGCTTAGGTGCTTAGGATGTCTTAAACATTTTCCGAAAATGTAAAGACGTTTTGAAAATTTTTGAATAAAGGTCAAAACAAATTGCAAGGGTATACACTGGTAACTTGCTTCAAAACTTTAAAGAGCTAGAATAATTTTGTTTAAGTCCGTTTTTAAACAAACTAAAGGTGAAAATGCCTTGTTTAGGATGTCTTTAACAATTTCAGAAAAAATAAAGATCTTTGGAAACCTTTTGAATTAATGCCAAAATTAATTGTAAAGTTGAACACTGGTAACTTTTTACATGATTTTGAAAAGCTGTAAAAATTGTTTTAGGCCGGTTTTAAACAAACTAAAGTTAAAAATGCTTTGTTTAGGATGTCTTTAACATTTTCAGAAAATTTAAAGACGTTTGGAAAATTTTTGAATAAATGCCATAACAAATTGTAGGGGTATACCCTGGTAACTTGCTTCAAAATTTTGAAGATCTAGAACAAATTGGTTTAGGCCGTTTTTAAACAAACTAAATGTAGAAATGCATTGCTTAAGATGTCGTTAACATTTTCCGAAAATGTAAAGACGTTTGGAAAATTTTTGAATAAATGCCAAAACAAATTGCAAGAGTATACACTGGCAACTTGCTTCAAAATTTTAAAGAGCTTCAAAAGTTTGTTTCAGGCTGTTTTTAAACAAACTAAAGGTAAAATAGCCTTGTTTAGGATGTCTTTAACATTTTCAGAAAATATTAAGACGTTTGGAAAGTTTTTGAATAAATGCTAAAACAAATTGTAAGGGTAAACACTGGTAACTTGCTTCAAAATTTTGAAGAGCTGTAAAAAATTGTTTTAGGCCGTTTTTAAACAAACTAAAGGTAGAAATGCATTGATTAAGATGTCTTTAACATTTTCAGAAAATTTAAAGACGTTTGGAAAATTTTTGAATAAATGCCAAACCAAATTGTAAGAGTATACACTGGCAACTTGCTTCAAAATTTTAAAGAGCTTCAAAAGTTTGTTTCAGGCTGTTTTTAAACAAACTAAAGGTAAAATAGCCTTGTTTAGGATGTCTTTAACATTTTCAGAAAATATTAAGACGTTTGGAAAGTTTTTGAATAAATGCTAAAACAAATTGTAAGGGTAAACACTGGTAGCTTGCTTCAAAATTTTGAAGAGCTTCAAAAAGTTGTTTTAGGCCGTTTATAAACAAACTAAAGGTAGAAATGCATTGCCTAGGATGTCTTTAACATTTTCAGAAAATATAAAGACGTTTGGAAAATTTTTGAATAAATGCCAAAACAAATTGTAAGGTTTCAAAATTTTGAAGAGCTAGAAAAAAATTGTTTTAGGCCGTTTTTAAACAAACTAAAGGTAGAAATGCATTGATTAAGATGTCTTTAACATTTTCAGAAAATTTAAAGACGTTTGGAAATTTTTTGAATAAATGCCAAAACAAAACTGGTAACTGGCTTTAAAATTTTGAAGAGCTAAACAAAATTGTTGTGGGCCGCTTTTAAACAAACAATGTAAAAATACATTGCTTAGTATGTCTTTAACATGTTCAGAAAAGATCAAGGCAATTGCAAAACTTTTGCGTTGGTTAAAAAATAAATTGATTTTTTCTGGAAAAAGTGCAATTACCATAAAACGCCCTGTATATTTTAATAATTTCGTTGCTAATCCACATTCTCTATCAAAAATATATAAGGTTTTTGTACCTAAAATCAACCATTTTTGAGTTACAACTCAAACTTTCCTTACAAATGTCACATTTTTGCGTCTCATACAAGACAAATATTTCCATAGCTTCGTTACTAGTGCAGATACAAGAAAATGTTACATACAAAACTTGTTCACGATCATTAGTTGCATGATCTGAAACTATTTTTAACTACACCGAGTGTTTCGTTTCTGTTTACCAGTATATAACATTTATACTTTATATGACACCCTTTTCGCGTTTAAATTCTAAATGAAAAATGTCATAAGTAATACAATTTTAAGTCATGTAGTAATTTATTTTTGTATGAGTGCGTTTCCCGACTTTATTTTGATCCTATAAACTCGGCTGCCTTTTTGTGTCGCCCGAAATTGCTGATTCAATAGTCAGACATAACATAACATAAAATAAATATTCGAAACCCTTAAATCTTATTGCGGTTACATGGGTATATTTGCTGAAAGATCCGCATGATATATAAATTACAGCTTCGTGCTCAGGTAAAATAAAACTTTGCTTTTTGCCGACTCCTCTGCGGTAACTGCCTCCCCAGTGATGACAACTAACTGGGTCTGGTCGTAAATATTACTTAAAAAGTCAGGTTTACTGTTTCTGCCTCAAAGTATGGGCACCGGCCACCTCCGTGAGGCGCCCCCCGCTGGATGAAACAAAGCCATTTAAATAATCGTTTACTGCTTTTAACGACGTGGTCACTCCGAAATTCTGTGAGGAACGCGTTAAAATGTGACTTTGTGAAGGATGATGGAGAGCCAGGTCATGTAATAAATTAAAATTTTATGTTGGACGTGGAAAGATCGAAGACCGGCTTAAATAGTACACTTTTAGACAAATGTAGACGACACGCCTATAAATGCGTTAAAAAAAATTATATGGCGTGGCCACCAAATACCCAAATTTAGGATATTGACTGAATAATAACACTTTCTTGTCCTCTGGACACGTTTCGGCTATTTTCGCAATTACGTCCTCGTGCTTATATGGATGTGCGCGCCAAGACATAACACTTTTTGGGCAGTGGTTGTTAATTTATGGCAAGCATTTTGTAACAAACAAAAGGGTCAGTATATATAAACATTTTTGTCAGTATAAATAATTAGGTGTCAGTATCAAATTGCATTTTGTCAGTACAATTTTGTTTATTTTATTTTTGTCGGAGTTTTGATCAATACAATTTTAATTTTTGACAGGATGAATAACAAACGTTTTAAATAAGTAATAAAAAATTACCCTATACGTTTGTTTTCGTTAAGAAAAGCTTTACCTAATCTTAAACCTGACCCCTACTCATTTGGTCAATACTAGAGAGGCAGGTTAAAAGTTGGTTAAAGCTATTTTAAAAAACAATTAACCTCATACGTTTGTTATCGTTAAAAGAAATCTTTGACTGACCTTTAACCTGCCCCTTATTCATTTAATTAGTAATAGAGGGTAAGGTTTAAGTTTTTTTTAAAATAAATAATTAAAAGAAACCTAACGCGTTTGTTTACGATAAAAAAAGCTTTAACCTGACCTTCATTCGTTTGGTCAGTAACAAAGGATCAGCTTAAAGCTTGATTCAAGTTTTTTTAATAACCATAAAAATTAATTTGATACACATGTTGTCTTTAAAAGCTTTAACTAGCCTTTAACCTGACCCTTATTCATTTGTTTAGTAATAGAGGGTCAGGTTTAAGTTTTTTTTTTAAATAAATAATAAAAAGGAACCTAACGCGTTTGTTTTCGTTAAAAAAGCTTTAACCTGACCTTCATTCGTTTGGTCAGCAATAAAGGATCAGCTTAAAGCTTGATTCAAGTTTTTTTTAATAAAGCATAAAAATTAATTTGATACACATGTTGCCTTTAAAAGCTTTAACTAGCTTTTAACCTGACCCTCATTCATTTGTTTAGTCATGAAGGACCGGGTAAAAGCATTTTTTTTAGCAACAAAAATTAAGCTAAAAGGTTTGTTTTCGTATACAAAATACTGACCTATTAAAAATACTGACGGTTTTTATATGAATCGATGTAATACTGACAGCTTATATTACCTGCGTTCAATATAAATACTGGCCATGTATTTAAAATACTGATTACAAATGTTAATAAATGCCGACCCAAAAAATAGCAGGATTAAAACTTTGTGCAAGTCCACAAATGAAATGTTTCCTTAAAAATATTGTTTTAAAACACAGCACTTTTAACGTTGTACAGTTTTTTCTGGGGAATTTCGGAAAGTTGTAATATTCTTATACCCAAATAGAATATGACAAAATTTTTGTGAATTGTATCAGTAAAAAAGTACTGTTTTGTCAAAACCAGGCAGTGAAATTATCGAATTAGTTTGATTTCGTGATTGTTTTCATCTATATAACGAAAAAAGAATAGTTGTCGAGTACTTCTTCGCTAATTTTGGAGGTGAATACAATACGTTATGAGCAGGGTCTTTCAGAGAAAATGTGAGGCCCGGGGCTATCGATATTTTTGAGGCCCTTCAAAATTAAAAACTACGAGGAAGAAAGTTAAGTTACTTCAAATAAATTGCGAATCGAAAAAATGGCTTGAAATCTATGCGTAAGTCCATTTATTATTGAATCGATTAATTTGTTTAAAAACGTTTACATGAAAATAATCTTCAGCAGATGTTTGGTCTTTCCATCGGCGATTCATTTCAAATTCTGCAATAGTTCCATTTCCTATTGAATTTTTTTACACTCAAAGAGAACCGACTTCCAGGTTTTCCTAAGTTGTTTGATACATGAATTAGGCTTTCAATTTTTTTTTTCTACATGCAATGTTGCTTTGCGGGCTTCAATAATTAGCTTTGTTTTATGTAGTAGTTCTAGTAATTTTAACCAAACTGTAGACCAGAGGTTTCCAAACTTTTTTGTCTCGTAGACCACTTGCCATGTTTTTCGGTTTTGGGTAGACCCCCTGCTTACCTGATATTGATTTTTTGCAAATTCATCAACTTTTTTTTAAACTAAACTAAACTAATAAAATAAAAACTTACACGCAGAGAAAATAAAAACGTACGCGGGCGGAGCTGCGGCAACTGCTAGTTTATAATAATTCTTAAACAGTTTCATATATCAGAAAATATACCTAATAACTTAAATTTTAATATAATTCTTCATCACGTTTCATGAACATTTATGTTTTAAAAATTTTTACTTCATAGGTTCTTTAATAATTGATGTAGATAGTTCTTCTTCTTAATCGATTCCTCTTGTACCTTTCGGTGTCGAGGTATGCTTTTCCATTCCTGCGTTATGTTTCTCCACTCCTTCCCATGGTTAGCTAATTGTGGCACATCTCTCCAGCTGACTCCTTTTTCTTCTAGTTTCTTCCTCACTTCTTTTTCCCATTTTATTCTTGGTCTTCCTCTATTTATATTTTCTCTCTATCTGCATTTTCCATCATATTTTATTAATATATGCCCTTTGTCGAGCTTTACTATTCCTTTCCCTTTTTTCGTTTCCATTAATCTTAATATTACTAATTTTCTATTGTCGAATTCCTCTACTAATTCTACTTCTTTACCTTGTATGCTTGTTGTATTCCATGTTCCTATATTTACTGTCCCTTTTCGTTGCTCATTGTCATTTATATTCCCAATGTTTCCGCTTGGGGTACTCATGTGGGAATTCCAGATTACCCCATCTTTAAACTTGCTTGTTAGTTTTTTGAATCCGAGTGTTTGTTTTCCCTTCTTTCTTGCCAATTTCTGTTCCACTCCATCCCATGTATGTAGTTGGTCGTGTACAGTTTTCTCCCTTTCATTTTGCTTTTGTTTTTCATTACCTCTAAGTTTTGCCTGCCGTTATCTAGTCTAGCTATTATGACTTTTTGCCCAGGCTTTTTTCCCACCTTATACGATTCTGTCACGTCAACTTTTGCTCCAATCTCCTTCCAAATGAATTCTTGCACTCCTTCAAGTTTTTCTTGCTGTGTGTTTATAGCTTTTACTATGTTGTTTATTTTCCTTTCTTTTTCTTGTGCTTCCGGTCTGTCTTCTAATCTTTTAATTCTCTTTTGCATGCCCTGTTTTTCCTCTTCCCCTTTTTCTTCTCTCTCTATCATTTTTTCAGTAAGTTTCCTTATTTGTTCATTGCACTCATTAAAACCTTCTCTCAACTCCTTCCTAATGCTCTCCAACATGTAGATAGTTATATGTCTTTATATTATAAGGTATTATTATGTAAGTAAATAGGTACTATCTGTATATGTGGATTATTCCATTCATGGAATGCCAAAATTAAAGTCACGACCTGCTTATATGAGATCCACTATCGTTGACCCCCATTTTCATTTCATGGACACCCAATTTTTTTTTTGCTGACATGGACTTCTTGCAGGTCGTCGTCGACCCCTGGGGGTCGATATAGACCACTTTGGGAATCACTGCTGTAGACATTACATTTTCAAATAAAAATGATATATGCACCGTGTACAAATTCTGAAATATTTTTTAAAAGATCGTGAAATTGAGGCCCCTAAAATTGTGAGACCCGGGACATTAGCCCCCCCCCCGACCCCCTGCCACCCCTTTGATAGAGCCTGGTTATGAGCTTTAGTTGTGAAATTTAAATTTTTTTAAATAATTGTGTAGTTTTAAAGCTCATAACTTTTAAAAATCTGTTAAGGGTTGAAATCCCTTTACGGTGGAATCCTAAAGTTAGTGTCTTTAGCAATAACTTAATTCACAGGCCAAAATAAAGCCGAAAATTGCTAAAATTGTATTAATCTTTAATCGTTTATAACGACTTTGTTGGGCTCGTCCGTCATTTGTTTGAAGCAAACGTCAGAGGCGTCGAGAGACGTCGTCGGGCCCGGGGAAAAATTTTTCATGGGCCCCAAGTAGGTAAAGTATATTATTTGAAAATTTTGTTAATAAAAATCAATTGTGGTATAATATTCGAGTCCCTGTGGACTCCCGGGCTCTGGGCTCGGAGCCTCCCTGCCCCCCCTCTCATCGGCCCTGGCAATCGTAACAATTTTAATTTTATATTCTAACATATCATAGCACACTTCATTTTTAACTTATTTATGGTCGACAAACTCGAAAAATGGGTGCAGATATTTGGTTTTATCTCCTCGCAACAGTTTAGCGAGCATTATACCGCATCACAACATCCAGTTAACTAGCCATAAAAATTAAAGCCGTAATAAATCAACTTGAAAAACGCCGCGCCGACCGATTAAAAGTAATTTAAGCAATTTTACCGGATTATAATAATTAAAAATCCCTCATTGCGGCGGCGTTGTTTCAAACTAGCACCGCGTCTAATAAATTTCTGAATGAATAAAACGCCAAACCGACGTGTGATTCATAAACAGCGGACTTACGCGCGGCCGTTGCGAAAAAATGCGCAAGAACTATCGATTTGTGAGCGAGAATTTTCATGAAACGCACGCGAAATGGATACGAGTTCGCTGTTTCCTACGAAGATTATTAAATATAATGGATGCCGAGACGGTGATAATAAAATTAAAAAGGCTTTGTCGGTGCGACCTCTTCAAATTGACTTGTTTATTTAGCGTCGTTACATCAAAGCAACGTTTGCTAATAAAGAAAGAGACTTTTACGCGGAATAATTCCAGACTCGAGTGAAGAGGCTTTGATTGGTTTTGAAAATTACCGAGGCACAGGGACGTACCGGCTTCCAAATTCAAGCTGAGAAGGAAAAAACTTACTCTCGTTCAACTGTGCAGCTAAATCACTTGACATGACAATATCTTCCACAAAAACAAATGCATGACAACTCCAAAAACACCCTTGAGATGCAAACTGGGAGTCGATGGAGAGGTTATCCAACAGCAAATGAAATCCAAATATCTCGGGATAGAACTTTCGGGGCTTTGGCGATGTGGAAGCAGAGGTAAGGGAACAAACAACCAAAGCAACAGGGATAGCAGGATGTCTAAATAATACAATATGGTGCAACAGAAACTTGGGAATAGAGGCCAAGTCTAGAATCTATAAAGCAACAATCAGACCTGTCATGACGTATACGGCGGAGGCCAGGCCAGAAAAGTCAAAAACTAAGAGACAACTAGAAACAACGGAAATGAAAGTATTGCGCGGAATTACTGGTAAAACACTTCCACGCAGGGAGATGAATTACTGGTAAAACACTTCCACACAGGGAGAGAAATGAAGAAATTTAAAAAAAAGGTGCACACTAGACCAGCGGTTGCCAAAGTGGTGGTCCGCGGACCACTAGTGGTCCGCGAGAAAATTTCGCTGGTCCGCAGAAAAATCTTTTAATTGTTTTGTTTGTACAATTTTTGTTTATTTTGTTTATTTTATTATGGTTTATTAATAAAGCTTTCATAACTTGGTTACTATTAATAGTTTCATTTTATTAACTAGGTACATTTTATGTGTTCTTTGATCACAATTTTTTTTTATAAATATATTTAACACTTAAAAAATCCTATTAGTGGTCCGCGGGATTTAAATTATGAATTAACTGGTCCGTGAGGTCAAAAAGTTTGGCGACCGCTGCACTAGACGATATTAATAGCTGGGTAACACACAGAAGAAAAGCATGGAAACATAATATATTACGTAATAAGAGTTGTAAGAAGCATTTTACGCACGAGTGGAAAAGTCCACGAATGCGTAATTGCTTTACAACTCGTGTTATGAAGCTAACTTTTTCTACGAACACATAATACATACGATTATACCGGCTTTTTCGCTAATAGTCTCCACTGGGACGCAGGAGCTTTGGACGTCCTAGGAAAAGATGGCGCGACCACCTCAACGTAGAGCAATAAGCAAGTGGACGAAGAATAAACAGGCGAAATAGGAAGAAGGAAGAAGAAGAAAAACGACTCGTTTGGACGCAGAACGATTACAATTCGACTAACGACGGAATTGTTGTTCGTAAGTCGAAAATTAAGTCCGGGTAGATATAAAAACATTCTATTAAGTACGTCTTTGTGTAAGTACAGAGCCGTTTTTTCGCCTAGGCAAATACAGGTGGCTCTTTAGGAGTAATTACATGTTAAAAGAATTAAGAAAATTCTACCCTAATAAACTAATTAACAAAAACCGTCTTTTACAATCATTTTTCTCTATTTTATTTCATAATATACAGGGTGTTTCACATAGAAGGGCCACTATTGGGATCTCGTAAACGGTAAGAGATACAGAGAAGTTTAAATTAGACAAATTCTCTTTCTGAGATCTATTCACTGATGCTTCAATGTTTAAAAAAAGTTCCATAACACGCTAGATAAATAAACAAAACTTAAAATGGGCATTTTATTTTAAATCGTTAATAACAGGGTTACACTTGATGGTAAAAAAATATTTTTGGGGAACTAGTTGTAGATGTTTTTACGTACCTACTGTAAAACGAAAACATTCATTTGTTTCAATAATGTTTAAATTCTTAGATAAGTTACAAACTCGCATTTTTTTAATTGGAAACCGTAGTTGGCTATAACCTCATGAAAAAGCTTTTTTTTTTTTTTTCAATCATACAAGGCTCATAGTTATTTTGATATTTAGGCTCAAAACAAATAAAATACATCAAAAAGTCCCTATACAGCTACGGAGTGCCAAGAATCTAAACAATATTGAAACAAACGAATGTTTTAATTTCATAGCGCGTATAAAAATCTACAATTTTTCCCCGGAAAGTATTTTTGTACCATCAAGTATAACCGAGTTATTAACGATTTAAAAAAAAAATGCCCATTTTGTTCTTTGTTTATTATCTAGCGTGCCATGAAACTTTTGTAAAACATTACGGCATCACTGAATGGGTCTCGGAAAGGGGAACAATTTGTCTAGTTTAAGTTTTTCTTGTAGCTCGTTAACGAGATCCCAATAGTGGCCCTACTATGCAGGGACTAAAAACGAAAAAAATTCCGTTCGTTTTTGTTCGGAACGAAAACGAAATATATCGTTTTCGTTCTTTTCGTTCTAACCGAAAAAATTCTTTTTTCGTTTTCGTGAACCGAAATAATAACGGTTAAAACCGGTTTTACAATATTTTTTTCTGTCGTCAAAAAATCAATTTTTTTTTTAGTCACCACAACCCTCTATAAATACGATAACAATATTTGCGTATCAACTAAAATATAAACGATGACGATGGGGTTTGATGCTCACGGACAACATATTTTAGACTGGCGAACCATCGCCATATTAATTTTACCAAATCGTTAAACACATTAACATTTGACCATTTTATTAAGTTTAACACCCGTAAGGTGCAAAAACACAACGTGATTAGGCTAAATTAGACACACGATCTTTATTTAAAAATATAAAAATATAGCAAGTGCTGTTTTAAATTTGTTTTAGTACCTACTAAAAATCTATGCATTTGAATTAAATAAGATCCTGCTGTAATTATTTAAAAAGAAAAAAGAATTAATTCAAGTGGATAATTTACTAAATGTTATAAATAAAAAAGATATTAAAAAAAAAATTAAATTAACTTGAAATAAACTCTAACTTTATAGTTTGTAGGTACATACCTTACAATACCTATACATTTTTACATTCCGTTAAATCTTACTAGCAACACATCTTCCAATAAATCTTCTTTTACATTAGTCCTTTTCGAAGTAAGAATAAATTTTACTATTATTATGTCTAAACGCAAATAAAACATACACATTGATAATATATATCCAATCAAGTGTATATTCTATATTGATGATCTAAAAAACAAATTAGAAATAGAGAATATCTGTACCGTTAATTGTGTTACACGAAATTGCAAGTATAAACAATAAAGTTGTTAATACATATTCACGTAAATATGTGGAGAAAAGTGAAGCTCACTTATTTCAAGTAAAATTTTTTACTGCCTCGTGGAGTCTTCCCAGCACAGAAGGTAAATTTGCGTTTTTGTTTAACAAATCAAATTGAAATAGAGGCAAAACCGGTTAAAACCGGTTTGGGAAAATATTTATTTCGTTTTCGTTCTTGAACGAAAAATAACAATTTCGTTTTCGGTTTCGTTTTCGTTCTTAAAAAAAATTCGGTTAATTTCGTTTAACGTTTTCGTTTTCGTTCCGTTCTCAGTCCCTGCTACTATGTGGACCACCCTGTATATTATGAAACAAAAGAGAGAAAAGTGATTGGAAAATACTTTTTTTTTTAATTAGTTTATCAGGGTAGTATTTTCTTAATTCTTTTAACATGTTTGTAATAACTCTACATCGAATTTTTTACTATTTTGTTAAGGATCTTCTTGAAGGGGCCTTTTAATTTATATCCTCCTAGGGGTGCAGAATGGGGCTTAAACGACCCTGCGTAAGTATTTCGGATTTTCGTCTAATTCGTGACAATTTCGCTGTTCGCTTGGGAACACCGAAAACTACACAACAAACAAATAAACACACACACAACGTAAATACAGAAACCCTAATAGGTACATTCTATTTAAATGACTTCATGTTAGTTATAATAAGATTATAAATATTTAAATGAGCCGATCCGTTTGGTATTGTGCGCCTCCATTCATAGACTTGGCACCGTTTATTTATTCATTAATGTTGATAAGTTTGTTTAATGTGTACATTATTAAACAAAGATAACAATCTACTACCGTGATTATCATTCTACAATGCCATTAACGTTCGATTATAGCGGTTGTGTTGAAGTACGATACGATAACATTTAAAAAATAGCGATTCAGGGCTTGTCGACACAAGGTTAGACAAACTCTATAAAATTAGTAGGTGTAAGAAGTTTTTGGGGGAAATCTTGGTAGGCGGGAAGACAGTTTGATGATATAGCTAAGGTTCATAATTTGGGGTTGTTTCAGCCATTAGATCCTTCGGATATAGTGTCATTTTTGGTAATATGTGTGCCAATAAGTAAACAAATTATCGAGCTATGCTATTAGCAAGATGTTTTGAGAAACGCCTGATGGCATTCTAAAGATGTTCTGCTGACAAATGTCTAAGTTTCATAACTGCCAAATATTTTTACAAAGATCTGTGGATGGAGACGAAAAACCTAATTCTATTTAAATTTCCTTGAAATTTGAAGAAGCTATTGCAATTAAAATTTCTATATGAGGGTTAAATTAATATTAAATTGTCCCATAAACCTCCATAAGGCGCAATTTTAAAATGAATGAATTCGGGTAAATACATTTATTGCAATTAAAATTTCTATATGAGGGTTAAATTAATATTAAAATGTCCCTTAAACCTCCATAAGGCGCAATTTTTAAATGAATGAATTCGGGTAAATACATTGCGTATTATATCGTATTATAATCATGGTTTGTATATTTACAAAAAAAAGGGACCTAACCATGTAAGTGAAACTCTTTTTGTACGTTTTTGAGGAGATATATTTCAATAATTTCCTAAAAACTCTAACAGAACATCAAACACTCTCAGAACTTCAGTCAAATAGGAAACAATTTATGAAGTGCAAAAATTGGTCCAAAAAATATTTAAAAATTAGTAGTTATTCTTCACATTCATACTCATCAGATTCTGAACCATCCATTTAAGCATTGAAGCAGGTTTTTCAGACCATAAATGCATCTTCATAATCGACGATATAGCAAAATAAAACAATACAACAAAAGGAGTGCAAATAAATGACCTGAAAAGTAATGTAAATAAAACAGAAATAATGATGATAGGAAAAGAGAGTTATACAAGACGAAAAAATGCAAGTAAAACACCAACAGAATTATTTAGGGCCACTATTGGAGGCAACTGGAAAAATAGATCTAGAAATATCCAGTAGAATAAACAAAGTACAATGTACGGAATGTTATGAAACCATTCTTTAACAAAAAAGAAGTCATGAAAGCTATAAAAATCCAATTTTTATGTATGGGTCTATGGGTGCGAAACCTGGGTCTTGCCAGAAGCATTAAAGAGCAGAATTAAAGCTTGCAAAATGAAGATTCTAAGAAAAATTGAGGGAGTGGCGTAAACGGACAAAGTAAAAAGCGAAATGATAAGAAAGAATCTAAAAATTAGACGTTTATTGACAAAAATTGAAACACTAACTCTTATGTATAGGTGCTAATTCTAGGCCTTATCGCAAGAGCAAAATTGAGGCTTGCGAAATGAATATTCCAAGAAAAATTGAGAGAGTGACAAAAATGAACAAAACAAAAGGCGAAATGATAAAAAAGAATCTAAAAATTAGTAGTGTAATGACAATTTTTTTTAACACAACTTAGGTGGCTCGGACATATAACTTAAATTAATTATATATCCAAGCTTAAATATTCATTACAAATTCGGCAAGAATATAATATCTGCCATTGTCATTCATGCAGCAAGAGATGCGCAAGCTAGAATTATACTGAAAAGTTAGGTAAGGTGTAGAGAGGTTTTAGCTGGAAGCTCAAGTTTTGAGACAAATCGGCTAATGAATTACCTAAAAAAAATCAGCGCAACGTAACTCACAGATTCATTGCATCTGACGAGGGGTTAACTAGGAGTTAAGGGACTGCCAACAATTTCACGTGCAATTTTCAGGACTTTACAGAACAATGATTTTTTGGGTTGTGTCACTGTTTTTCTACCAGTGCGAAAAAGATTTTGTTGAAGTAGCGTAAGCATTTTTTTGCAAAGTCGATCTGTACCAATGAAATGTGTATTGCAGCAACAAAAATTGAATACCCGTTTTGAATACACATGTCGAAGAGGTTTAAAGCCTAATTAAACATAATGGGCGAGACTATTTCATTTTTTTCCGATCTCAGTACGACCTCCGCTTATTCCAAAGCACACTTTAGCTCTCATTAAACCTTTACAGACATTTTAATATATTCAACGGCTAATTACCCGGCTCAAACTTCACGTCATTCAAAAATCGTTTAGCATTTTTTTCTAGTGGAAATCCGTCGAGAGAATCCTGTTAAAAACAAACTAACCAGGGAGTATTTTATAGTTTTTCGAAACCATAATCAACTGATGTACACACTAAAAAGGCCATAAAAAACATGAGCTGACGAACCAAATTAAAAATAGGCGCCGCTTTCTCATTTCGGATGCACAGTCGCTACGTAACTAAACTTTTAAGACGAGGTGGTTGAAGCCGGATCGAGGAGGAAGTCGCTCGTTCTCTCTTGCACCTGTTGGTCTTCGAGGTGATTAAGATAGCTCGCGGCTTGGTTCTATCTCGGATAGAAAAGGTGTGCATTGACGCTCTGTCCATTATTTAAAGGTTCAATTTAACGTAGTTAGTTTGTTTAAAGTCTTCAGACAGATATTTTATTACGTTAATAGCGAGGAGATTGCCCGCGTCTCCATTCACACGGTTTGAAAGAAGCGTCAGCGTAAGCTTGTGGCCTCGGCGTTACGATTCTTGCAAGAATCTGGAAGCTGTGGTGCTAAACGGCTCTGTCGCGAAACGGAACAACCCCAAAAAAATACCAGGCACATTCGTAAAGTAATTACCCTTTGACTTTACCTCGACACAGGAAGGTACCAGAGGACCTGATTTAGACCTGGTTTAGAGTTTCTAGATTATGTTGTAGATTCTTTCTGTTTCCGCGACTAAGACCATGTCGTCTGCGAACATTGGCTCAGTTATGTTTATATTTTCCATTTTCCAGTTGCCTAGGTGAAACGGTCTCATTTTTTGTTATACTTCTACTATAACAACTGCGAGTAATAATGGACTGAGCACGCATCCTTGTTTTAACTGGTTTCAAACGCATTAAACTTAGTTTTGTAATCATTCTTTTTATCTACATATTGTACTTGGTGTTAAAATTATAAATAAAATAAATAAACTCAGTGTTAAAGAGTAATATTTCAACGTTATATAACATTTTAAACTGAATCTAAGCGGGCTATGTTATTTATGCATGAAACAAGAATTCTCCAGCTTTGTCGAGGAATAAGAGATACATTTTTCTTTTCTTAAGAAATGAAAACTACTGAGAAATCTTAAACACTAATCTTTTTCGAAACTCCTGTCTCTTAGCCAATAGCAAACTTATCCATTAAAAGGTTATTAATGTATAAGATTGCTACTTGAGATGAGTTTAGAGTCTTGAGCCTTGTCTAGCATTTTCGCAAGAAATAAGTCGAAAAACAAAATTATACTTATTAATCTTTTTGATAGAATCACTACTGATTTTTTTTTGGTTATAATTTCATGTTATGTAAACGTTATTTTTTACTCAAATTTAATTCAGAAGGTATTGATCTATACTTAATAACTTTTAAGGCAATTTTTATCTTATTGCAATGGTTTTTCGGGGCTCATGATAATGCTTGACCTCAGTGTCCAAAGTTTCGATAGCTTTTAGTAGGCCTTTTGTTAGTTGTCGTTATGAAGCTACTATATTGTCACCATGGCATGCCATATATCACATTGTTTACTGGTATACAAGACTACTAATTGTTACGATTTAATTAAAAAACCATTGAGAGAAAATAATCGTTGTGTCCTTAACAGACGAATATTATTTCAAGCCAATTACTTGGGGCCCAAGTTCTGAATCACCACTATATATATATCATCACAACTTCTTACGCCTGTACCATATAATTACATAGGAATTTTTACGTATATAGCGATGCGAATTCTTATTCTGTGAGACCCTTAGACATGTTGAACCACGATTTCTGAATGAGCCTGTGTTTATCTTGGCAATATCTGCAGAAGGTGCAGACGTTTTTTTTTCTTCTTCCTTGGCCGTGCACTAATCATAGTGGCTGGGATAAACAGAGGTTCATATACATAATTATATGTTTGTTTAGCAGACAGCTCTGGGCGTAGTTTGTACCGCGATGATTGATGGCGCCACTTACCACCCGTGCCACAACTGCTTGTTTTTATAGCTGGACTGGATAGCAGGCCGTGTATACCTTTAGTTAATGTTTTTTTCCAGCGTGTATTTTCAAAACGTTTTATTAAAAGATGACTGTCTATTACAGTAATAAAACGCTGAGGCTAGATACATTGTTGTTAACGTGGCGCTACTCAAGGGACCTAATTGGGACCAGTTTTGTAACAAAGGACAGCATAGAAACATGCGATAATCGATACAGCGCAAATATAATTAAATAATAGAGTTTGCTTAACTGATTAAGGGCATATAAACGCAATATTAACGACTTAGAACATAAATAGAACGTCAAAAATCGCCAACACAAGCACGAAGCGTCTTGGATGCTTACTGCCAAAATTCTAAGTAAATTATGACCAACAACTATTATAATGATATTTATTTTTACTTGGCAAATTTTTTTACGAATATATAACTTACATTTATTAATATATAACAAAACATTTCATTCATTAAACTACTGAAAAGGAGGGTCACGATATGTTTTCGCTAGAATCTGATCAAGGCTGTGTTTAGTGCATCAAGAACTTCAAAACTAAATGTTATGCAGAGTTATAAGTGTCACTGGCCATTTCCCTCGGAAAAATTGGGGAGGAACTGAAAAGTTGATCAATAAAGGTAATTTTTGCGATCGCGTTGGCCATGAAACCGTCAGAGATAAAATCGAAATTCTTCTATTTACCAATGCGCGCATCCTTTGCAAGAAAAATGGTGCAAAGTTTTTGAAAAAATCTTGAATGGTTCCGGAGGAAAACGCGAAAAACGAGCCCCTTGTAAAAACGGTCTATGTTAAAAATCCTTATGCAAGTCGCATAGATTTAGTTATACAACTTGTCAAATCATAGCGCTTTTGCAGGGGTTTCGTTTTTGACGTTTTTCTCCGGAACCGTTTAGGATATTTTCAAAAACCTTGCACCATTTTACTTGTAAAGAATGCACGAATTGGTAAATAGTAGGATTTGGATTTTATCTCTGAAGGTTTCACAGCCAACGCGATCGCAAAAATTACTTTTTTTATTCAACTTCAGTTTTTCCCCCACAAAACAGAGAATTTTGAATGTAATTTTGTTTCCTGAATGGCAATTTTAAGCTCACAATTCCTAGTTGGATAATTGTGAATCTCAGAATTTTGGGTTATATATTTTAACAATAATTTGGGAGCAGGTTATTTATCATTTTGAAAATAAAAATAATTGTGTCAGAAACTATCTGTTGTCTGATACTAAGCCCCTGTAAAGTATCTAGCATTGAAGTAATTTTTGCGTACCTAGAGAAGTGTAAAATAATTTTCAAGGCCCTATTTTACAGTGGATTGGGAAGTTTTACTACATCCCCCATCTTCACCAGACCTTGCCCTTTCAGACTACCATTTGTTTCGTTTCTTGCAAAATGATATTTTTATAACACTTTTGAAACCAGTGAGCAGTAGATGTATACAATGGTGCAAGGCTATTTTCGACTGCAATGCAAAATCTCGAAATAAAGAACACAATAGACTTAGTACATCATTTTCATAATAAACGTCCAAAAATCGCTGAAATAATTCAGAATTAAACCTGATCTCGCCAACACTCGGTATATCCATTCAGTTGAAGTTAACGTATGCATAAAATCTGCAATAACTTTGTGTTTATCTCGATGATCTTAATTAAACAAATAAATACCACACTTAAGCAACCTTCAACCGTTTCCCGTGATAGTTTTTTGTTTTTAAATTTATTACGTGACTGCACGTTTTTGTCATTTTATTCAAATAACAAACTTAATAGCCGACTAATTTCGTGTAATTTATTAAAAACATACAACACACGTATCCATGTATGGCCGGAATTCAATTTAACACTGATATGGAGATCGTCACGTTTTTAATTTTTTTAAATTGGGCATGAAATCGATAAATCTAAAATAATAAGTCGAGATAAAGTTTTTATCAGCGCGATGAGGTATGAACATGGAAAAATATGTAACTGGTGCGTCAGTGCAAGGATGTATAAATCTGTTCTGGAATGACATGCCCAGCTTCTGATTAGTACAAGTGAATAATTAATGCTACTTCACGCTAATGTTTAGTTTTAATTAAAATTGATTAAACAACACGCATGTAATGTAATAACTCAACGAGGTATGGAGTTGGTGGTTCGTACGTTGCCAGGCTGCAAATAGGAATTTTAACGCGTTCTAAAATTTGTAATTCGGAAAATGAACGTGTTTTTAAAACGATTATTTTGGCTGTGCAATTAGTTTCGCGACATATCGGAGCTTCATACGGCTTCCATGAGCTCAAATTTTGAACACACTGTGTAAAGAAAATTTTGCATAGAAACATGATGTAGAAACAAATGACAGTCTGTTAGCCCAGTTACAAATGTAAGAATCAGTTGAACAAGCTGGTTTTAAAAGCTCTATTTATTCCAAAAATATAGGAAAAAGTGCAAAGTATCTTTTGTTCCATGTATTTACCTTTATTCAAAATATTTGCCTGAAAATGGATACTTTTTCAGTAGCGGCATTTTGAACTTAGTTAAAAGGTTAATGTAAAAGGTTTCTATTTTAATTCTATTTTGATTCAATCTTGTGTTTTTAGCAAATGTAAGTTATATAATGTAAGTTATACAGGATGGACCAAAAATTTGGGAGCTGTAATAGACTAAAATTAAGTTTTATAAAATAAAGATTTGATGCAAGAAGTTTTTGGCGTACTTCACTTGTTTTTTTTGGCTTAGAATGTGAAAGTTAAACTATATCGTCAATATTTTTCAACAGCAACGCAATTTTTTTCCACTTTAATTGTAGGTACTTATTGTTTTTTTTTGTTTAAGGGTATGCACTCTTTTTGGCATTACATAACAAAATTTATCATAAAAATCGAAAATCTGGTGGCCAAAAATACGACAAATCAAGTCGAATTTAAAAGAAAAAATCCCAATAGATTAAATCTGACCATTTAAACAGACCAGTGCAACCTGCGGCCCCTTTGACATTTTTATGCGACCCGCGGCCCAGTAGTTGTACACATTGGCGCGCCGTTAGCAAAAAAAAAATGCGTATAAACAAGACCCCACAACAATAGCAAGTTATGAAGTTTTTAATATACCAGCTAAACATCTGAAACCATTGTAGTTTAATAAAAGAATGTATTAAAATGGCTGTGAACATTATTTGCCTTGAAAAAAAGCTTTTTTTCTATATTGTTTAATTTAAATTTACTTTCTCAAAGCATTGTGTAGAAATGTTTTTAGGTAAAAGATGTCGCGCGTGGAAAAAGTTTAAGAAACCATAATGTAGATCATTAAACCCCTGTTTCCTTTTAATCGAAAACAAAAACTAACTCTTCCAAGATGTTCAATTGTTTTAATTTTCAGGAAATCCTGAATTTGGGCATCCTAACAAAAAAATCGTATTAAAACCTAAGTGATTTAACCTTTCCAGGCAATTACCGTTATGCTTCCATGCGAAAAATCCACAATTATAATGACACTGAACGAAGCAAAGAAGCCATAATTGTCTATAACCAATTTAAAAAATTATAAGCTAAATTAAAATCCAAATATGTGTAACCTAGTTTGCGCTACAAACACTAGTTGAAAGGTTTCTTAGGAAGCACTTTTTGTTTAGCAAAATAACATAACATTTCGTTTAAGTTTTTGTGCCTAAGCCAACAAAAATCACAGTTGGCTGTGGACATTACCGTAGTTAATACTTGCGCACATATTTGTTTAAGCCGCTTTTACGAGTGCCGCCATATTTGAACAGTCACTTGTTTATACAGGAATCAATTTAGATGATCAAAGTTGACAGCTGATGTCACGCGGTTCTTACGAAGAAATCGTACAGTTTTTTTACTGGGGAGTTACACGGGATTAGAGGCGAAAATGCTAGACTGTTGGATGAAGCAATGGTGCAAAATATACAGGGTGTTCTAAGAGTCTGGATCCATAGATTCATTTAATCCGTTTAATTGGTACGGCGAGGCTGTAACAAATTCGCACCCATATATTGAAAAACTGGGCATCTAATTCATTTGCTTCGCACCGTGTTCTCCAGATTTGACCTCCTCTGGCCACCATCTGTTTCCAAACTAAAAACGTTTTGACGACTTAGAAAACAATTGAGCTTGAAACAAATTCTGTCCAACAATTGTTTTTATACTTAGCGACTTAATTGTTGACTCTCCTTATTTACTTATAGTATTAATAGAGGCTGAAATCAGATCTTTTTAATTAAAGCAGCGTTTGTTTTTTAGAGGTAGCTTCTTAAACCACGTCCACTCGATGCACTTTTATGCAGTCACTTTGTGAAACTAAAAATCACCAGCCTAAACATCTACAGTTCGAAATAATTTACCTCACGCTGTTTCGTATCCCTTTTGACGGCCTCCCGCAGGGTCGGACTGGAATTAATTTAGCCCGGACCCTTCTGTTTCACAGCAACGACACTGTGATCCCACGATAACCTAATACGCGCTGGTTATTTAATTTAAGCTGTCTTTAAATGGTGGAAGGTCGTCTGTGGGCCGATTTTTTTCCTGACATTTGCCACATATTTCTTTTGTTTTACGAGAGGGAGTGATGGAGTGTCGGGTCAGTTAATTATCGGTTTGGGCAAAGTGGGAATTCTCTGGGACGTTGTGCAAGGTTATAATTAAAATTTCAATTGTTTAGGCGAGCTGTCGACTTATAATGATCCCCTGTTCGAATCCAAAGCGATGAGATAATTAAAAAAACGACCTGTCAATAGGCAATAAATTTTGTAATGGCGATTGTTTAAAGACAAATTTTTACACAATTCAGTTGTTTCGGTAATCGGTAGCCTAGTCAACTGTTTTAAGCGTCAGTTTTTTTTGGAGCAATTAAAATTGCATAGTTTGTGTGTTACACTTGCACAATGTGACTTGGTATCGAATAACAGGTATTTTTTTTAATATTGCGAATGATATTGGCAAGAATATTTCATACAAAACAGTTTTGGAGTTCGATACGCCCCATACAAAACTTAGATCGAGTTGCAAAAACTGTGTCTCTATGCATTTAAAGGCAGTGTTTTGAAACATTTCGTCCAAAATAATACGTTTACACGATTGTCCATTGTACTCAAATGAGCACACCGTTGTAGGCTTGTAGGAATTAATTCTAAAAAATATCAACAAAGTTTCGTTTTTCTTTCATCCTTGTAAACTGTTAGAGCTTAGATAATTTTAAAAATAAGAACTGTGCCCATTATAATTTGGGCGTTAAGGGGTAATACACATGTACAGTAAGTCTTATTACTTTTAAGTGCAGTCATTTTAAGAAACTCTAGCAAAAATCACATGCTAGATTGTGTAGAGTTAAGGAATGACAATATGACTGTAAAGAATTAATGTAATTATAAATACACACATTTGCGTATGTGCTTATTAGTTCTAGCAGGTAAAAAGATAAGTCGTTAGCTAGTACAAAAGTCTGCTGAAGATTATTTAAGCTTTATATAGCTTTTTGTTTCGATAATAGCAGTTTTAAATAATACTTATATTAAGTAACACTTTAACTGCTTATTTCTTTTATGCAGCACAGCTCAAATCACTTAAAACAGCTGTATATGTGAGTGTGTACACTATTTTAACATGCATTAATCATGCCCCTTAATTTTATTTCCTTCCCGATGTGCCGCACCTGTCTAAGAAACCTGTTACGCCACTGGTTGTTTATCGGTAATGTAGAGCGCATTTCGTTGCACTCATGTGAGCTTTTTGTCCGAATTCAAAAGTTTTTAGAGGTAAAACCAAATAAATTTAATGAAATAAGCAGTGTACAGGTGTGCCGAATTCATTACGTGAGTAGCCAAAACGATTTTGTGTAATGTTCTTGGTTAATTTTCAAAGTTACGTTCATATTCGTTCAAATGTCAATTTCTCGAAGGTGGCCATGCTAATTATGTTGGTTCAATTTTTTGTTCCATGGCGTCATTCGACGTTGGTTGTGCGTCGGCTGTAAATTTGTTAAGATTTTTTCATAATTTTACTTGGTCGACGATGAATATGTGTTGGTAAGTGTTCGGCAAAGTTCACCGTAGATCTACATACAGTTAACAGGTTCCGTCCATAAGTTTTAGCCAGGTTGACCGTGTATTCAACAAAACACGCTCGATTGTATATTGTTGAATAAAACTAACCTCGCTAATCCTATTGTTAGGGGTAATACTTGCAAATTCATTTTCTGATTAATATGCTGTCGTGCTTTTAATAAACTTTAGGAGTCAAATTCGTAATGCATAAATATGTGACCAATCAAAGTCTCAACTTGTTGAACGAATGAGTTTCGACTGATGGTTACAAATTCCAACTATCAAGTAAGTTACTGCCAGGGAACGTTCCCTGGAAGTAACGAGTACGATAGGATTTGTAACGATCAGTTGACTTCACCGTTCTGAAAGTTGGGTCTGCTAGGATTTATAAGTAATGATAAATTTGTCGCAGGTTTGGCTGAAGTTTTTAATCACGATCGTGGGATAGCGCACCAAGTAATGAAGATGATACGAAGGAAGAAGATCGCAGCGAATATCCATCGGTTTCCGAGACACTGGTTCTATTCACCAGGTAGGAATTTAATTTTTTTGTTGTTGCTACGTTTTCTTAGTATGGTGTGTTCGATTGAAGTCTCAACTTGTTGGACGAATGAGTTTCGACTGATGGTTGCAAAATCCAACTATCAAGTAAGCTACTGCCAGGGAACATTGTTCCCTGGTAGTAACGAGTACGATAGGATTTGCAACAATCAGTTGACTTTATCGTTCTGAAAGTTGGGTCTGCTAGGATTTATAAATAATGATAAATTTGTCGCAGGTTTTGGTGAAGTTTTTCATCACGATCGTCGAAGTGCGCACCGAGTGCTGAAGATGATTCGAAGCAAGAAGATTGCAGCGAACATCCATCAGTTTACGAGAGACTGGTATTGTCGATATCAAATGGAGGTTGCTGTTTCAAATACGTCCGAGCAGGAACTTCCATCGTGACCTGATGTAGTTTCCGAGTGCAGTTACGTTCTATTCACCAGGTAGGAATTTAATTTTTTTTGTTGTTGCTCGCGGCCTTTTATTTAAACGTTTTCGTACTACGATTTATCGGTTTGAAGTCGCAACCTGTTTGACAAATTAGTTTAACGGATAATATCGAAGCATTTCGGATTTGTATTTTGGTTCCAGCGTCACATGAAGAACTAAACAATAAATTATTGTGTATTGCATTTTTTTCATTATCAAAATTTAATACTGTTTGAGTAAATAGAAGCTTAACGACTCTGTAAAGTACATTTGTCTCAAGTAATTTCTTTTAGAGTTAAAATACACCTAACTCATGTTAATCGACATAACGTAACTTGGGACAGTGTTTCCTAAATATTTTTTTTCGTGGCCCTGTTATACTTATACTTCTCCTTCGTGAACCACTAAAATGTGTATCGCCCTTACTAGCCTATACTTCTTCTTCCTTCTCCTTTTACTATAGCCTTTTGCCTCACGACGTCGGCCTTTGGGGGCTCTCCACGCATCTTTTCCAGTTCTTTCTGCCTGCCGTCATCGCCCTAAACTCGTTGAAAGTTTTCCCACGTTCGCGGCCTAGTTCTATTCTTTTTTCTATTGTGGTTGTTGGTCTACCTGAGCGCCTCTTCCCATACCTCCTTGATTCCGTTATTTTTTTGTCAGAGTTTCCGACGGCATCCTCGCACGTGTCGGTGCCATTTTAATTGTTTTTCTTCGATACTTTGGGTTATTGATTTTTGATTTAGGTTTTCCTGAATGTCTTTATTTTTGCACTTGTCTCTTTTAGTTTTTCCTGTAGGAGAAATGGATTACTGGTTTTTGATTTAGGTTTTTCTGAATGTCTTTATTTTTGCACTTGTCTCTTTTAGTTTTTCCTGTAGGAGAAATGGATTGCTGGTTTTTGATTTAGGTTTTTCTGAATGTCTTTATTTTTGCACTTATCTCTTTTAGTTTTTCCTCTAGGCGAAACGGATTACTGGTTTTTGATTTAGGTTTTTCTGAATGTCTTTATTTTTGCACTTGTCTCTTTTAGTTTTTCCTGTAGGAGAAATGGATTACTGGTTTTTGATTTAGGTTTTCCTGAATGTCTTTATTTTTGCACTTATCTCTTTTAGTTTTTCCTCTAGGCGAAATGGATTACTGGTTTTTGATTTAGGATTTTCTGAATGTCTTTATTTTTGCACTTGTCTCTTTTAGTTTTTCCTGTAGGAGAAATGGATTACTGGTTTTTGATTTAGGTTTTCCTGAATGTCTTTATTTTTGCACTTATCTCTTTTAGTTTTTCCTCTAGGCGAAATGGATTACTGGTTTTTGATTTAGGATTTTCTGAATGTCTTTATTTTTGCACTTGTCTCTTTTAGTTTTTCCTGTAGGAGAAATGGATTACTGGTTTTTGATTTAGGTTTTCCTGAATGTCTTTATTTTTGCACTTATCTCTTTTAGTTTTTCCTGTAGGAGAAATGGATTACTGGTTTTTCTGAATGTCTTTATTTTTGCACTTATCTCTTTTGGTTTTTCCTGTAGGAGACATGGATTACTGGTTTTTGATTTAGGTTTTCCTGAATGTCTTTATTTTTGCACTTATCTCTTTTAGTTTTTCCTGTGGATTACTGGTTTTTGATTTAGGTTTTTCTGAATGTCTTTATTTTTGCACTTGTCTCTTTTAGTTTTTCCTGTAGGAGACATGGATTACTGGTTTTTGATTTAGGTTTTCCTGAATGTCTTTATTTTTGCACTTATCTCTTTTAGTTTTTCCTGTGGATTACTGGTTTTTGATTTAGGTTTTTCTGAATGTCTTTATTTTTGCACTTGTCTCTTTTAGTTTTTCTTGTAGGAGAGATGGATTACTGGTTTTTGATTTAGGTTTTCCTGAATGTCTTTATTTTTGCACTTGTCTCTTTTAGTTTTTCCTGTAGGAGAAATGGATTACTGGTTTTTGATTTAGGTTTTTCTGAATGTCTTTATTTTTGCACTTGTCTCTTTTAGTTTTTCCTGTAGGAGAAATGGATTACTGGTTTTTGATTTAGGTTTTTCTGAATGTCTTTATTTTTGCACTTGTCTCTTTTAGTTTTTCCTGTAGGAGAAATGGATTACTGGTTTTTGATTTAGGTTTTTCTGAATGTCTTTATTTTTGCACTTGTCTCTTTTGGTTTTTCCTGTAGGCGAAATGGATTACTGGTTTTTGATTTAGGTTTTCCTGAATGTCTTTATTTTTGCACTTGTCTCTTTTAGTTTTTCCTGTAGGAGAAATGGATTGCTGGTTTTTGATTTAGGTTTTTCTGAATGTCTTTATTTTTGCACTTGTCTCTTTTAGTTTTTCCTGTAGGAGAAATGGATTACTGGTTTTTGATTTAGGTTTTTCTGAATGTCTTTATTTTTGCACTTGTCTCTTTTGGTTTTTCCTGTAGGCGAAATGGATTACTGGTTTTTGATTTAGGTTTTCCTGAATGTCTTTATTTTTGCACTTGTCTCTTTTAGTTTTTCCTGTAGGAGAAATGGATTACTGGTTTTTGATTTAGGTTTTTCTGAATGTCTTTATTTTTGCACTTGTCTCTTTTAGTTTTTCTTGTAGGAGAGATGGATTACTGGTTTTTGATTTAGGTTTTTCTGAATGTCTTTATTTTTGCACTTGTCTCTTTTGGTTTTTCCTGTAGGCGAAATGGATTACTGGTTTTTGATTTAGGTTTTCCTGAATGTCTTTATTTTTGCACTTGTCTCTTTTAGTTTTTCCTGTAGGAGAAATGGATTACTGGTTTTTGATTTAGGTTTTTCTGAATGTCTTTATTTTTGCACTTGTCTCTTTTAGTTTTTCCTGTAGGAGAAATGGATTACTGGTTTTTGATTTAGGTTTTTCTGAATGTCTTTATTTTTGCACTTGTCTCTTTTAGTTTTTCCTGTAGGAGAAATGGATTACTGGTTTTTGATTTAGGTTTTTCTGAATGTCTTTATTTTTGCACTTGTCTCTTTTAGTTTTTCCTGTAGGAGAAATGGATTACTGGTTTTTGATTTAGGTTTTCCTGAATGTCTTTATTTTTGCACTTGTCTCTTTTAGTTTTTCCTGTAGGAGAAATGGATTACTGGTTTTTGATTTAGGTTTTTCTGAATGTCTTTATTTTTGCACTTGTCTCTTTTGGTTTTTCCTGTAGGCGAAATGGATTACTGGTTTTTGATTTAGGTTTTCCTGAATGTCTTTATTTTTGCACTTGTCTCTTTTAGTTTTTCCTGTAGGAGAAATGGATTACTGGTTTTTGATTTAGGTTTTTCTGAATGTCTTTATTTTTGCACTTGTCTCTTTTAGTTTTTCCTGTAGGAGAAATGGATTACTGGTTTTTGATTTAGGTTTTCCTGAATGTCTTTATTTTTGCACTTGTCTCTTTTAGTTTTTCCTGTAGGCGAAATGGATTACTGGTTTTTGATTTAGGTTTTCCTGAATGTCTTTATTTTTGCACTTGTCCCTTTTAGTTTTTCCCGCTATTTTTCTTAAGAATTTCATTTCAGCTGCCGTTAATCTCTTCTCATGTTTAGATGTTAGGGGCCATGTCTCGCTACCATACAACATAGTTGGAATTACAACCGTGTTGTAGATTCTGGTTTTTGTTTGTGCACTAATTTCTTTTTTTCCCAAGGATAGTTTTGTTTAGTTGGTAGTAAATTCTCGGGCCTTTTCTGGTTCTGCTTAGGATATCTGCGTCAATTTTTCCATCTTCGTTAATTTTCGTTCCTAAGTACTCTATTGTCGAGACTTGTTCCAGTACGTCGTCTCCGCACTTGATGTTTTGCTGGTCTTCATCATCATTTATTTTTATTATTTTTGTTTTCCCTGTGTTTATTTCCATTCCCATTTGTTGTATAGTTTCGTTCCACTGGTTCAAGGACTTTTGTATGTCTTCTCTGTTTTCCCCCACTATTATTATATCGTCTGCATGTAATAAGACACTGTATCTGGATGGGCCCAAGATCTTTGAATCCGACTGTTACTTTCGGTGTATTTCTTTTACAGATCTTCAGTATTTTGTCCATATAAATATTGAATAGTAGGGGGTTTAGGCTATCACCCTGTTTAATTCCTCTTTGTAGTGCAAATTTCCTGGAACTTTTGCCTTTTATTGGTACTTCCCCTATAACTTTTCTGTAGACACTTTTTATTGCCTTGGTGAGTTTTTCCGTGACCTTCAGTTCTTCCAGGTATTTCCACAATTTTTCTTTTGGTACTGTATCGAATGCTGCTTTCAGGTCCACGAATGCTAAATATAGTTTTTTCCGTTGTTCGTTTGCTCTTTCAGTTAGTTTTCTAACTACACTTATATGATCTTGTGTTTGTTTTCCTTTCATGAAGGTTGCCTGTTCTGCTTCCATTTTCTTTTCCACTTCATTTCTTAGTTTTCCCTCTAATATTTTTGTGTACATTTTATACAAGGTTGAGGCTAGGCATATCGCTCTATAGTTTTCGCATTTACTTTTGTTTCCTTTTTTATATAGCGGTATAATTGCATTTTTCTCCCAGTCTTCGGGTATCTTATTTTCGGTCCATGCTTTGCGGAACAGCCTTGTTAGCCATTTTTCCATTGCTTCTCCTCCCCATTTTATAAATTCTGGCACTATTTCATCACTCCCTTTTGCCTTGCCTGTTTTTAGTAGTCTCTTTATCTGGGCTACTTCTTCTTGTAATATTACATTTTCCGCTCGGTCTTCCTCATTTTCGTTGTCTGTGTTTGCTATTTCTAGTACGTTTAAGTGTTGGCTTTTGTTATTTTTAAATTTCTCTTCGTAGTATTTACTCCACGCTTCTAGTATTTCTTCTGTTTCTGTTTTAAGTTTCCTGTTTTGATCTTCTATGTTCCATATTTGTTCTTTTCTATTTCTTTTTAGGTTTTTTATTGTTTTCCAGAAGTTACTTTTGTTTGTATGGTAATCCCTCTCTCTTCTCCGAACTTCTCCCAGATTTTGTCTTTAGCTTTTTTCACTTCTTGTTTGGTTTCATCCCTTTTCTGTTTGTAGATTGTTTTGTCCTCTCCTTTCCCCGTTATTGTATATTTCTTCCAAGCTATTTTCTTTTGTTTTATTTTAGCTTTCACTTCGTCGTTCCACCATCTGAGTTTCGACTGATAGTTGCAAAATCAAACTATCAAGTAACTTACTGCCAGGGAACTGTTTGTTCCCTGGAAGTAACGAGTACGATAGGATTTGTAACGATCAGTTGACTTTATCGTTTTGAAAGTTGGGTCTGCTAGGATTTATAAATAATGATGAATTTGTTGCAGGTTTGGGTGAAGTTTTTCATCACGATCGTGGAAGAGCGCAACAAGTGCTGAAGACGATTCGAAAGAAGAAGATTGCAGCGAATATCCATCAGTTTACGTGTCCGATGGTCGGTGGTCAAGGAGTTCTTAGGAGCTGAAGGTGTCTGATGGTGGTGTGGTGTTTTCAGCAGCAGATGCTGTCTTCAGTGCACCACGGTAAGTCCCAATGTGCGAAGAGAGAAGAGCGATGAGGGCAGTCGCAAAAAGGTTAGTCAATTCCGTTCGCGACTCGGTATAATTTTTTATGGTGGCATTTGCTACTAATAAATTCGATCGTCCGTTGGTTTTGCTATTGTCCGACAAGGTGTCCGTCCGGTTGTAATAATATTTTTTATATGTATGTATTTGTTTCATGTCGTTGGGTAAAGATAGTTGTAACAATTTTTTTCATCAGCTTTATCTACCCTTGTATTACTTGTATTTAACTTAATTGCAAAAAATTGCTTTTGCATTCGTCTTATCAACGCTGATTCATTTAAAAAAATATTTAATAAGTCATTTTTTTTAAATTTTGTTATTTAAATGTGGGTGTGTCTAACCTGTCCTCCGTGTTGAATTGTTTTTTATTTCTCTGCTCTCTTCTGCTGAAGTTCCTTTTGGGTTTGTTTCATGAACAAACCTTAAGGTACAGCACTTTAATCACTGAAACAGATGCGTAACTGCGAAGAGTCAAATAAAATCATTTAGATAAATTCCAAAGTAACTACACAGCCTTACTTAAATCGACAACTCTTTTTTTTGTTTAAATAAAGTTAATTCAAAATAATTTTTGTAATTAAATTGTCTGTCAATGAAATTTACAGAAAATTAAGTTAAAAAAATAATTGAATAAAGTTGAGAACATACTTTTTGTTAAATTTAAAAGCCAATTGTTTTTAATTTTAATATAACTGATCAATTTTATTTTTATTTTAATAACGAAGTAGTTTGTTTAGTTCAAAAATGTACTACTTTTTGAAAATTTAAGACTTGTTTCAACTTCTGAATGATGGCCTTAGTTTAACTGCTTAAACGGAAGTTGCGCTTTTGTTTTGTGAGTTTACTTTGCCTGTTTTGTGAGTTTTGTTTAGAATCACCTAAATTTTGAATGTTTGAGGGGCTTAAGTAATTCAGTTGTACTTTCTGGTACACTGAGTTACGTAGATGACCTGGTTATTTTCACCGGGATACTCAGATTTTCCGGGTGCTTTAAAGTACCATTACGGCTTACTGAGTTAAGTTAAGTTAGTTCATTATTAATCTGGTATGGTATCTTCCACCATGCCAGTTATAGGGTGATTCGATTTCGCCCCTAAGTGCGTTAAGTACTCGGGTTACCGTGTCGTATCACTTAGGGCCTACATAGATTTCCACAAAATGTCGTGATCCATAATTTTTGGGTAGCCATAAAGTGGTCTTTGGTACCAAAAAGACGTGGTTTCACAGGTTGTACCTAGGTACCAACGAAAGTTGTCGAATTTTGTGGTGCTATGATATCCAGTTTCGCCCTACCAAAGGTTACCGTGCTGGATTAGGTATGTGGAATGCTTGGGTTTACGATCATGGAAAGGACAATTGGGTTGTTTGGAACTTCAAGTCTACGCCCGATTCTAAATATGCATCAGCGGTGTCATCTAGTGTCCGGATTAAACACGTTACTTGAACTGGTATCAGGGAACTTGAAAAGCCTTGTCATGATTTGTAAATCCGTGTGAAATGTTTAGGCTTACAAGCCTTGTCATGATTTTAGCTTCAGTATGGTGAATGATTGGACTTGCACGTCGTGGTAAGGACAAATACGTTTTTTGGAACCTTAAGTCTACGCCCGATTCTAATTGCATATATCTTGTTCAATAGTGAGTACATGGTTTTATAACGTAGTGCCCTATTGTGCTGGATTGTGCTGTTTGTGTCCGGAGTAAACACGTTACCTAATTGTACCATAAAACAAGCACGGCCTTGCCACGATTGGTGAGTCTCCCCCATTATAATTTTCGGTGACTTGGCCTCATTTTAAAAGTGTGCCAGAATGTGTTCGATTAGCTATGCCAAGTCACAGGAGACAGGTTCTCACATCCTAGAGTTCATTATAATATTTGTTAACAATTATTACCCAACCGTCATGAAACACATTTTTTTATTGTACTTCACAGCAATTACTCGATTAATGCACTTAATAACATGATTTTCTATAACCTTTTTTTCAGGCTGTCATCGATATTTATTAGCTTATGTGTTAGGGGATTATAACTAAATAAAATTTTGTAGCAAATTCTATTTATTATAATTCGCATCTTTCCTTTTCAGGGCGTCGATAACGATTTTTAATGGTTCGGTTCGGTTCGGTTGTTAGGTTTCATGATAGGGAATGTTAGGTTGATAGGTGTGTACCTATATCTTTTAGCACTTACAACGGTGCTAATCAATGTATGTCGTTGGATTATAATAAATATTTCTTTATTAGAATCCAGCTGCAATTAGTTTAAGTATTTTGTTATCAGAAAATCATGTTATAACGCCCTTTCAGTAAATGAACACATTGGGTACCAAATATATTGTACAATCCGTATGTAAGTTTGTGTGTTTAATTAAATATTACTTGCCTTGATATTTTTTCTTCAATTTTAATTTCTAAACAGTTTCACAGCTTACATGCAATATTATTCACCTCAACAGACAAATTTATGTTGTGCATAATTAATAATTAATATTTAAACATTGCACAACCATTATAAACATTTTAATTTATGCCAATTACTTCTTCACGTACCTTCAATGTGTTATTGTTATATTAAGAAATTTTTATCCCTGCTTAATCGAGTGATTGTTGTTATTTTGTTTGTCTTTTTTTCAGAGCGCTAAAATACCTTGTCGGTGAAGATATTGTGCATTTATTTTGTAAAAGTATATTAGCAAAATCATTTGTTCATTTTGAAAAATATGTCAGTTTACAAGTTGAATGGAGACATATTTTTTCTAAGGCTATAATATGCAATTTTGGAACCCACAATTCGTAATGTTATATTGCACATTTATGTGGTGTCATTTCAAGTTGATTAATTGATTTTTAATTTAATATCACCTAAGAGTTTGTGTCTATAAAAATCAGTGCCGCAGATTAATTATTTACAAAAATATGCTTCTAAATTAAAAAAAAAAAGATGTATAAATTGACAATAGTATTATAGTTTCTGTTGAACAATCAAAAATTTTATTCCTTCAGCAATCTGCAACCTTTAAGGTAGTTTATTGTACCATACTAATGAGTACTTAATAGTAAAACATTGTTATATGCAGCTTAAAACATGTAATTAAGAACAATTTGTTAAACGATTTATTTTACTTTTGTAGTTAAACGTTAGACTTATCCCACTTTGTCAGATATGCAAATAATTGTAGCCTTAAAAAAAAAATTGCTGTTTTAAACAATAAAGTATGTGTCTCTGAAATGTTTAAAGCGACTAAAAATATTAGAAGTTTTTTTTTTGTCGTTAGGTACTTGACTTTCATTTGATCTAATTTATTTGTACTTGAAATTCGTATTTTTCTAATCACGTCACTTACATTCCATCAACCTTAAGCCATCTTCTTAAAAGATGTTGAAATTCAAGCTCACCAGAACAAACTTAGATACATTTTCCTGATGTAAAATTTACTTTTTCATGTCATATCAGTGAGTTGATCAGTTATTTTATTTATTAACAAAGTATTTTGCTAATATATTTTGCAAAGTGTGTTATGAACGGTACTGGGTCTTATTCTCGTATGTATTTTATTAATTTATTAATTTAGAACGTAAAAATGATACGAGAATATGGCCCATTCTGTCATTTCATTTAATTAATCCTTTTTGAGCTTTTTAGTGTGTTGGAACCAAATAATTGCCAAGTCCTGGAAGCTGTCATGTTTATCTTTTGATGTTTACTGCCTGATTGCAGTTTAATAAATGGTAATTTGAAAATATTTATTTGTACCGTGTGTTCCACAAAAATGTGCCCCGGTTATTCAGCGTGTCCATGTGATTTGATTTTTTAAGCGATAATATTTAAACAATTCTACCTCGGTTCATGTGTTGTTTTTTTAAGGTAAAATGTGTAAAACTTGTGTTTATTAGGATATAATCTGGGAGTTTTTTGTTGCAACACACAGTATTACTATATATACAAATAATTTTCTATTGATACATTTTTATTAACTAAGATAATTGCTTTTGCTTGTGTTACCACCTTTTTCGTACTTTGAATGTTTTGTTATTGTGAAGTCCATTGTAGAATAATAATTACACTTTGTAATTCCAAAAAAAAACCTAATGCATAATACTTACACAACTATACCCCAATCAATATAAAAACTATTCGAACCTACTTTACTGTAATTTAAAAAAAAATATCTGTAGTAATTTTTAAAATGTTTATTGATATAAGCGTGTAAACGTGGCCACAAATTTATGTGTTTTGTGTAATTATTGAAGTCACCCACTGAAAGATTGATTGATCTTTGTAAAAATGTTTACCACAATTAGGCAAGTAACAAAATTTTTGAGTCTTTCACAATAAAAAAAATCAACTGTTTAACCTTTAAACATTTTTAATAAACTTTGAAATATATAAAAAATATTTTTAATCGGTTTCTGAACGAAATAATAGTTGTTAGGTATTGCATAACTGTTGTTTAACATTTCTATAAACAATTAGGCCGACAGCTTAAGTTTTTTTATTTTTAAAAATAAATAGCTCTATGGTTTTACACTTTAAATTTGTTTAAAAGATCAGAAAAAATATTTTTAATCAGTTTCTGAACTAATTATTAGATGTTATGCACAGCGAAATGTTATTTAAATTTTCCATAAACAAGTAGGCGCAAAGGCAATATTTTTGATTAAAAAAAAAATAATAATTCCAAGGATTTACACTAGGAAGCTTTTTAAAAGACTTTGGCGGTCAATAAAGAATATTTTTACTCGGTTTCTAAGCGAATTAATAGCTGTTATGCATTGTATGAAGGTTGTGTAACATTTCTATAAACAATTAGGCTTATAAACAAACTGATGAGTGTTTGAAAATATTGTTTTAACTATTTTTTAAGACTAAACGTCTTTAAAAAACAGTTTAATCTGTTTCTAATCGAATTAATAGTTGTTATGCATAGCATAAATGTTGTTTAACATTTATTTAAACTATTAGGCCTAGGCCAAACTTTTTGGGTTTTTAAAAGTTAAAAATCCAAGTGTTTATGCTTAGCAAATTAATAAAAAAACCTTTAAACGACCGCAGAAAATATTTTTAATAATTTTTTGATGGAATTAATAGTTGTTATGGATTGCATAAATGTTGTTTGATTTTTTCATGAACAATTAGACCCACGGCAAAAATTTTTGAACTTTTAAAAATCAATAGTGCTAGGGATTTACACTTGAAAACTTTTTAAAGACTTTGAGGGGCTATAAAAAATATTTTTAGTCCGTTTCTAAACGATTTCATAGTTGTTATGCATAAAATGAAGGTTGTATAACATTTATATAAACAATTAGGCCTATAAACAAATTTTTGAGTCTTTAAAAATGTTTTTTTGCTGTTTTAACTTAGGAATTTTTTTAAATGACTTTGATTAGTTAAAAGAAATATTTTTGCTCGGTTTCTGAACAAATTAATAGCTGTTATGCATAGCATAAATGTTGTTTGAACTTTCCATGAACTATTGGGCCCACAGCCAAAATTTTTGAATCTTTAAAAATCAATAATTCTAGGGATTTGACTATAAAAAATATTCTTAGTCAGTTTCTAAACGATTGGATAGTTGTTATGCATTAAATGAAGGTTGTGTTACATTTATATAAACAATTTGGCCTATAAACAATTTTTTGAGTCCTTACAGATTTTGTTTTTTATTTTTTTAATTTGGATTTTTTTTTAAATGACTGAATGGCTAAAAGAAATATTTTTACTCGGTTTCTAAACGAATTAATAGTTGTTATGCATTGCATAAATGTTCTTTGAAGTTTTCATGAACGATTAGGCCCACAGCCAAAATGTTTGACTTTTAAAAATCAATAATTCTTTGGATTTACACTTGGAAACTTATTAAAAGACTTTGAGGAACTATAAAAAGTTCCTTCATTACTACGTAAAACTTTTTCCAGCAACAATTTCGACAATTCCACTTATAAATTGAGTTACATGCGCCGTTTTTACGCGAATCTCAATCCAGTACAGGCAGAAATGCGCACTGCGCACCGCTCGAGAATTAATAAGACAAGATAACGGGCCGAGCAAAAAATAGCGAAAACACGGTGGTCATATTTGGCGAAACGCCGACACAAGACAGGTGCTTGTATATTTGACAACGGCACAAAAGCCCCTGAAGTAGACCTTTCTTAAACACAATGGGATGCTGAGAGGTGTAAATATCGGCCATTGGGCTACCGCAAAGCAATGTTTTTAAAGAGCTTTTAATGCTGGATAAGTACCAAGTTCAGGTTTTGTATGCGTAATAATAAGACGGGTACAGATATAATGGCGCGGCTCCTTTGCCCAGATTATCTCGGTATAGTTTAACGGGTTTACATGCGTTCAAAAGATTCTAACTTTTTAGGACATTGGCGAGACCTTCGACACTATTCTACGAGACGAAAACAAAACGAGACGCGCTTCAATAAAAATTGGGTACTCACTAAAGGTCTCCTAATATTTATAGACCAGCACAAAGCGAAGCTTTGTGTTATTTACATGTACAGGATGGGCAAATTTCGATGTTTTCATAGGGAATCTCGGTAACTATAAGAGAATATCGAAAAACGGACCCCGCTTTCTTGATCTCTTTTTTCGAGAAAAAGTTAATGATGAAAACTAAATTTTTTTATCGTCTTTTGTTTTCGAGTTATCGCCGATAACTCGATTTTTCGACTTTTCGTTTTATGACTATACAGGGTGTGTAAAAGTTGGCGGAAGGGCTACACGAAGCGATGTTCTTCGTAAAATTCTAAGTCGAAAATCTTAATACGAAAATGTTGTACCTACCATGCTTCCTATGGCTTCAGGAACCATTTAAAGAAAAAAAAATTGGCAACCTTGCATCCATTGATTTGCGTTTGGACATTTTTTTATCAGCAATTTTTACTTAGGTATTTTCAATTTTTGTTTGAACTGAAAGCCCTCAGTTCGTAAACATAGCTGCAAACTTTTGGGTATCGTAAAACACAAACTAGAAATAATTACGAGAAAAACAGAGATGACAGCTAATGACAATGTTGCCATATGTATTATTTTCATTCAAATCAGTGATTTACATATTTTCAACACCAATTTTTGAAAGGAAGAACACAATATCTAGAAAAAAATACTATTCGAAATTTATTTTTATTCCAAATTGCAGCTTTTTCATTTGCAAGTATTAAATAATAACGCTTATTAAAGGACTAAATGTCAAAACTTTGAGGACCTCTTGCAGACACAGCAAGCATGGTACAACATTTTTGTATTAAGATTTTCGACTTAAAATTTTACGAAGAACATCGCCACGTGTAGCGCTTCCGCCAATTTTTACACACCCTGTATATCTCGCTTGTTTATCGAAATGAAGAAAAATAATTTTTCTAAAATATTTACTATTCCACCTGGAACACCCTGTATATTGCACGACTTACAACTGATTTAAAATCTTGAAACTTTCGTTTATAATAAGCGAATTATCGCGATGGCTATGTAAACCTATTAATATTTAACAGCTACTTGTGTAGCGCGAATAATTTTCGCCATACAACACATTGCACTTAGACAATCTGCTTTGTATACCGTCGTTGCGACATTGAAATCGTTGTTACCCGCGAGGAACACGATAAAATTGGTAATTTACAGTGATTTATCGTTGCTACCTAAAAAACCAGTGTTTTAACAATGTATTTTTGTCGTTTTTACACTAAACTGTCGCTCGTGCGTCGTATTACACCTTGTAGTTAGGTGTGAAATGTAAATAATTGTTGGTTATTTCGAAAATGATCGAGTGGCACGTTTTTGATTTCTGAAAGGCTTTTGACACCGTTAATTATTCGATTTTGTTGCAAAAACTAAAACGTTATGGAAATTTTTAACATCATATTTAAACAATAGATGCCAGAAAAGTAAAATCAATAATAAGGGGATAAATTATACAGGGTGAGTCATTAGTGCGGGATTGATCGATTGTGGGTGGCTAAACGGTTTGAGATAAAAAATTGATTCAAACGCTGTTTTATACAGTTTTTTCTTCCTAACACGATAAAAATATTTTCAAATATACAGGGCGAGTCACCTCTCTGGAACTAATAGCAACTTTTATAATTCAAATACAACACCCCATTTTTTATTTAATATTCTTGACCGCCTTTGTTTTAGCTTTGCATCAATATAAAATACTACAGGTTTTTATGCGGCGTTGTCACTAAAAAAAAATAATTTTCAAAATTCTTCAAGGTTTTAAGTCTTTATTTAAAAAATTCTCCTGGAGTTATTTTTCGAAGTACAGAGTTGTAATTTGGTAACGACATGCAGAAAACATTGCTCTATTCGCTCGATATGAAAAAGTTTTAATCACGCATACAGGGTGTTCATAAATAGGTGGCAACTTCCATGATTTTTAAAAGCTCGCGACTTAATTTTTTCAAATGCACTTCCCTGTACTTTTTAGGTCATCGAATTCGTCTTTAAGAGAGCTTCATTTTTTGTTAAGTATGTCCTATACCCAAAACTCATACTTTTCGAGATATTCGACATTTTTCTTCAAATCGTTATTGAGGCAATAGAGTGATGTGGAAATCGAAAAAACTGACTGTTCACTTCACTAACGTTAAAAACTTGTCATTTATTTCTTGGATTTTTGCATTACCACAATGAATTTTACTTTACAAGAGCAAATTTATACGATTTATTCACCATTTCGTGTATTTAAATACTAATAGTAGGTAGATACTTAGCCTTGTGGTTTCACTTATAACATAAGCAATAAATAAATAGGCAACCAAATCAATTTTATTATTGTTATGAACTTTACTAGTGTTTCTAAACCTGTGGGGCGCGCAATACCTCAAAGGGGGAGCGCGAAGAAAAAGGGAACATAAAGGAAAAATAATTTATTGAAACCACAAAAAAAATTAAATTAACTCTGCAAATCAAATCATAGGACATAAAAAGATCATTGTATGAAATCCACTGCATCGAATAAACTAGTTAGCCTATGAGTGCATATTAATCGAAATATACGGAGCAACTAATTAAAATTATACACCTATGCAATCTAAAAATTAATGGCACCCTTATGCCTACCTTGCACAAAAAGATTCATTGTGAAAATGCAATAATTTAAGATATAAATGACAAGTTTTTGACGTTAGTGAACAGTCAGTTTTTTCGATTTCCAGGGCACTCTATTTGCTTCAATAACGATTAGAAGAAAAAATGTCGAATATCTCGAAAAGTATGAGTTTTGGGTATAGAACTTAACAAAATTGAAGCTCTCTCAAAGACGAATTCAATGACATAAGAAAATACAGGAGTTTGTATTTGGAAAAATTGAGTTACGAGCTTTTGAAAATCATGGAAGTTGTCACCCTGTTACTGCAAATAGTAGAAGATATCAAAGCCAGTCCTCTAAAAGTAAGCAATTGATACAGCTAATTGCAGTGAGTTTCCTAAATAAAAATCAGACTTAAGGGGGTGCTGACCACTAAAAAGGTTAAGAATTTTTGCTTTAAATCTTTCTAAACACAACGAAAGTGTGCGTTAGAAATACTTGAAAATTACTGGGTTATATTTCTTGCATCTCAAAATTATTTTTGTTTGTTCAATTAATTATGCGCGCTCAGCGTACCGATGAAGGTTGTTTATTTCGTTCAGGGCCTGCCCTGATCTATGTATAGGGGTTTGCTAACTCCAACCGAAGTTATCAGTGCACAAATATCAGCCGATGCACCGAACTTATCCATATGTTATCGACTCCCAATACAACTGTTTGACAAATTTAGTGTACCGTTGATTAGCATTTACAAGTTGGATCGCGTCGACCGCGGTAAACGATCACTAAATTAGTTTGTTAGTGACGTACGCGGGCTTGTTCGAATTGTACCACCAACATTGTGTGGTGTTTACGAAGCTTACAACGCGATTCTGAGCGAGGCATAAATCGGAAAGCGATTTGGCGGATGCGGCGTTCGGATTTTCCAAATAAATTAAAAACAAATGAACGTCCAGTTTGCACCTGTCGCGTCATTTTTGTGCACTGCAAATATTTACAGCGCCGGTGGTTGGAAATACAAGTAAATTAGTTTTAATTATCGCGTAGCCAGTTGATCTGTCGACACGGATGTGTTTAATTGATTTGGTTATTCGCTGCATATTTACCTATCGGTATTATTTTCAATTGAAGCCTTTTTTTTGGCATTTTCGCAAAGTAATTGCTCAACGGGGTCGTTTTGTAAGTCCGCTATTCGTTGTATAGTTACAAACCCTACGTTTAAACGCACAGTAATTATCAGCATTAAGAAAGTAACATTTTTTTCCCATAACTTGTAATTTTTCATTCGATTTTTGTGATTTTTTGGCTTAATCCACAGCCAAAACGCGAAGCTTTTATTTCGAATCCAAAACTTTTAGTTTTTGACCTACTTATATCGCACAAGGGAGGGTCACGGTATGTTGTCGCTAGAATCTGGTTAAGGCTGTGATTTTTGCACCAAGAACATCAAAACTAAATGTTTTGCAGAGTTATACGTGCTACTGGCCATTTCCTTCGGAAAAATAGTGATCAAACTCAAAAGTTGAATAATAAAAGTAATTTTTGCGATCGCGTTGGCCATGAAATCGCCAGAGATACAATCGAAGTTCTTCAATTTACCAATGCGCGCATCCTTTGCAAGTAAAATGGTGCAAAGTTTTTGAAAAAAATCTTGAACTGTTCCAGAGAAAAACGCGAAAAACGAGGCTCTTGTAAAAACCGTTTTCCCTATGTTAAACGCCTATGCATAGATTTAGTTATACAACTTCTCAAATCATAGCGCTTTTGCAGGAGTTTCGTTTTTGACGTTTTTCTCCGCAACCGTTCAAGATTTTTTCAAAAACATTGTACCATTTTACTTGCAAAAGATGCGCGCATTGGTAAATGGAAGAATTTCGATTTTATCTCTGACGGTTTCATAGCCAACGCGATCGCAAAAATTACCTGTATTATTCAACTTTTCAGTTGTTCCCCTATTTTTCCGAAGAAAATGGCCATAGTCACGTATAACTCTTCAAAACATTTAGTTTTGATGTTCTTGATGCAATAAACACAGCCTTGATCAGATTCTAGCGACAACATATCGTCACCTTCCCTGGTCAGTAGTTTTCTAAAAAATTATGGTTTTTAAAACACGTTAGTTCTTAAATTGCGAAAATTTCTGTAACGTTCCTTTAAATGTGATTGGTCTAATATTCCATCGTCTAGAAAATCAAAGTTTTAGAAAACGTTTTAGTACTTCCAGAAGAGGTTTTTTATTGTCGAAGTTTTTCCAAATTTCGGTAATCAAGAATTATTTTTTGCAATTCTCAAAAAACTCGAAATGTTTCAAAAAGTAATTGTATATCTTAACAATGCCATATAATTACTTTATATATTTATTTTCTGTAAATATAGTTGTTAAAATTACAGATTTACATATGGTCAATGATTAAGAAAATCTGTTCTAAATTTTTAAAATTAATAAATATCTGATATTATTTTCCCATGCCCCTTTGCTTAAATAATGATTGTTTTACCCTCAAATCTTTTGAAGTACGATTTTGAAATTTTTATAAGAAATGAGAAAAGTGCAAAGGTTGTAGTATTGGAACTTTTTTCAAGGAATAATTGAAAACAAAATTAAACCATAGCAAACGACTTAAAACTTCTAACTTACGTAATTTACAGCTTAAATAATTATGATTGGCTCCTTTAAATTACAGTTTTTTTATTTTCATAACAAAAATTTTTTTGTACTGTTGTTTTTACCTATAAAAAAAAACAAAAAAATAACGACTGCAAAACAAAACTTGGAAAACAATAAACTCACGAAAGCTGTGTGTACCTATAACTTAAATTTGATTTCCGATAACCAAAGATTTTTTTCTGGTAAACACGAAGTGGATTGAATTCGCTTCGTGTTAAAAAAAGGCAAATTAATTCTTCATGGAATTTTACGTCATATTTGCGTTTGATTTCGTCATCCGATATCATAATTCAAACTTCAATACCACTTCCCGTTAGCGCACTCCAGAATTCCGCCGATTTTGTTTGGTCAACTACAGGCAACGCGAAGAACAACTGTTGGCCAATATTTACCAAGTGTTAAACCGGGCACATAAGTAAATTTGAACAGGCTGCAGTTCTCAGGGCGTAGAATGACCCTTGATCGGTCAGGATTTTTCGTTCGCTTCTTATCAAAATGCAGGCGGACGGAGAGATAAACAAATCTATTTCTAGAGTTGAAAAAAATCGGGGTTTTGTAATTTTCTACTCGTTGTATAATTTTAATGTACGATCTAGTTAAGTTATCGGCTTGTGTGGGTCGGTTTTAGATAACACAGTTGTAAATTTAAATAGGAAAAGCTTTAAATATAACCAAATAAACGAACAGGCGAAGTAGTATAAATATTTAAAACACGTACCATGTTTTATTCTCCAAGATTAAAGGTGGAAAAGTCTCAATAAGTCGCCTTACAAAGTTTTGTAAGTTTAAATACAAAAATAACTCCTAATGAAGCAGTTAAAGTGTCAAAAATAATCTTAAAAGAGTTTTCTTTGGTTATCAAACGACTTTCCTTGTGCCTGAGTGCCTTAAAAGCATTTGATTCTATGGCATGTTGGCGTGAAAAAATACTATCGCGGCATAGCAAGGGTTATTTAATATAAAAGCAGATTGTACAGCAAAGATTTGTACAAAAAAAAAACACAATCTACTTAGCAACACAATTTACAGAGCAGCTTAACTAAGTATTTTCAAAATTGCATTAAAAACTATTCTAAAATAGTTATTTTGTTCTGTGTTGACGAAAGGCGGGCTATAATTTTTTGATTTAAAAATATATACAACAAATACACACACATACACAGGCATATGATATAATTAAAATATATTCACATGTTTTTCGCTGATTTCAAAAACGCAAATTCTTTGAATTTTAACCACAAAACACAGATGATTCATTTTGTTAATTATAAAATACTTGAATAGCAAATTCTATTTAATATAGTTTTGAATACAAATTTTTGAGCACGTATTTTTGGTGTTTCTCTGTACAAAAAAGGCATTCTTGTAGCCTAATCTTCAAATTTGAATATTTTAAAGTCGTTACTATTCTAGGGAATGTTTAACTTCTTTTTTATATAAAAAAAAGAGAAGCAGTTAATAAAAATATTAAAGTCAAAATTGATGCATCGTTCAGGTTGCTAGGTATACATTTCTCTTTTGTTTTTTTTTGTATTCATGGCACCTATCATTATTTTAAATTAGCGATTATACAATGGTTTAAGAGTTGGTTTGGTTTAGAAATTAATTGTGGGTGGTCATTTAAATTTGGATTAGAACTGTGCTTTAAATTACAGTCAACGTTGGAAAAAAAAACAAACGAATACAGATAACGAGTGAAGTCACTTGTTTCGATTTTGAAATGCTTTTTTTTTAACGCCGTGCGTTTGTCTCGTAATTTGGTTAAAATACAGTTAATCATTTATAAACTAGGGTTTTTAGTGTGTAAAACAAGTTACGCTACAAACTATGTTCATGCTTCTGTACAACTAAGTTGAAATATCGCAAAAAATATCTAAAGTAAACGCGTTCTTTTGTTTTAAATATTTTTCGTTCTACTAACAACAGACTTACCAAGTGATCTGTAAGGTTTTGACCGTTCTGAAACAAATAATTATGAAATAATATCAAAACATCCAAAACTTTCGGTCTTATTTTAGTTTCCAACGTTGATAAGTAATTTTTATTTACAGCAATTACACAAATGGACTCTAGATATGCGCAATGCGCGCAACACCTATTTCGGGGCCACTACGAGAATCTGTCTTAGTATAAGAGATGGAGTTAAATCAGTTACATGCAACAGAGCTCAATTCTAAGCGATATTCAAATGTTTTGAAAAATGCATAGTAAACTTGACAGAAGCATAAGTTTGAAAATTTGCCATTTTTTATTGTGTAATATTTTGCTTAGTTTTAAACATAAAAATCTGAATTTATTTGAATTGTGCCTGAGACACTCTTATATTTTTTTTACATTAAACTTTTTGTAACAGTCAACGTTTGATTTTCTTATGGTCGCCATATTAGATACAAGGACGTGTTTTTCTGTAATCTACTTGGCTTTGAAAATGTAACGTCAAAATGAAAATTGTCAGTCTGTTAAATTGCAATTTGAACCTGAAGAGGAAAGTTTCACTGAAACATTTCTGAAAAGTTGTATACAATTTTTTCTAAACTATAATGAGTGAAATTAAACTTAAACAAAAAAATCTGTACAAATGCCAAGGTCTCTCAAGTGTGGGGTGCAGTCACCTGGGCCCCTGCTTGGGGACCCCAAAATGGCATGTATTTAAATAATTTTGCAAATTTTGTGACACGCACATAGCATAGATCATATATTAAAAAAACTGTTTTGTAGCGAGCCCCCTTTTTTTCTTTAGTTTTGATTTTAGATTAATGAGATTTTAGACATATGAAATGTGCAAAAAACCAGGTTTTTTAAGTATATGCACACAATTGTTTCACTTCCGGTTTCGCCGGAAATAACCCCAACTTTGTTATTTTAAATGGAGCACACTGTATATTTTTATATTTTTGGAAAGAGGAAGCGATTTTGGATACAACTGCACTATTTTGGCAAATTTTTATAACCTCCAATAATTTTCGAACCAAAATTTAATTTGTGTTCCATTTAAAATAACAAAGTAGGAGTCATGTCCGGATAAACCGGAAGTGAAACAATTGTGTGCGTGTGCTCAAAAAACCAGGTTTTTCGCACATATATATCAAAAATTTCATTTTTTCGTTAATAAATTTTTCATTTTTCGGGCAAATATTGCCAAAATTGACACGAAACAGCTTCGTTCTTTCATATGTTTTTCGATTTTTAACTCGTCTTTGCGCGAAAGCTTACCAATTCTGTCATGTAACATATTTATTAACCCTTAATAATTTACAAGCCTGTGTTTTAAACTTTTAAATAACAAAATTATGTTACTGTTGACGTGCAGACGCTTTTGTTTTCTTTATAAACAAAACAGTAACGCTCATGGCCTACTCACTATTATTTTTGTTACCGTAGGTAAATTTATGCCATCACTTGCAGCGAGTGATATCTCATTGAAAAGAGAAAAACAAACGCTATCTACTTGAATAAATATGTGATATGGCGTTCATAAAATAATAAAAGCTTTGTAACTAAGGGTGCTGTAAAAAAAAACTGACACCATTACTATATTTAACATATTAAACAATTACTTGTCCAAAAATTCAGATTTTTATATAAAACTGGAAACAATTTTAAACAAAAAAATGCGTTTTGCTTCTATGAAGCTAGCTATGCATTTTTTAAAATATCCGCGACTGTTGGTTAATTTAACCGAATTTCTATCCTTTATATCAAGCGAGAATGGTGACCCGAATTAGTTGTTGTCCCTGTACATCGAAATCTAAGATCTTGCGAGCTTAAATATCGTAAGTAAAGAATTTGGTAACAACTGAAGCGCGAATATGCTCAGCCTCCTAGACTGAGCGACTAATTTTTTGTTCCCCCGCTTAATTTTTGGCTCATCGGGTTGGAAAGTCAAAGGCGCCGCTGCCACAAAACTGTCACCTTTATGTCGGACGATTTTAAGGTGAATTTTTGCGGATCCCGTCGAGGGCACAAGCGAATTACCGGCCGTGTAGTACTTACAGCATGGTGAATCTCTTAAGGATGTACCGATAGAATTTTAAAACATTAAACCTCACACACTAACCCTTTTCTTCGAGTTTTATTTTTTGAGGTTTTGGGTGTCTTTGGCACACCTTGTGGCTTTTTTGTCGACGGTCTGCTCACGAAATATGTCTCTTTGTGCGCCGTTCGTTGTACCTCAGTTGCGTGAATATTTTTTAATTACCATAAAAGGGTGTTGATTTATGGCGGAATTAAATACATTAAAACTTGGCCAACTGAGATAATTCATTTGTGACGTGAAATCTAAGTTTTATGTTGTTAGCAGATGCTGTGTGTAGGATTTTGAGCGTTGTTTTAAAATTATGGGCCGTTCCAAAACGTATTTACACGGAGACAAAATCGAGTTTGTAAAAATTCAACTGTTTCGACGTTCATTTGTTTAGTTTATCAAAAATCGGTGCTCAAAAATATTTGTTGCGTTATGTTACCTAGTTTCAGGGTTGGGCAAAATTTGATTTATATTTAAAAATTCAAAAATCATTGATTTAAATTTAAAAAATCAAAAAATTACCAATTTTTAATTTTTTTTAAAGAAGATTGACTGTTTTCCCTTTTTACAACTAACTTATTCATTATTCACACTACATTATATTTTCTATACAGCGTCATTCAAAAAGGATCAATAAATGAAAAAGATTTTTTATTAAAAACTTCTCAGAAACTTTTATTCGAGATAAAAGGAGGTGGATGAGCTAAAACCAATTAAAACAATTCCTAAAAGTGTATACGATTATTCACAAGTAAAGTAAAGGGGCCTTATTTTAAGAGTTACAAAAAAAACTTCACAGGGAAAGATTTTTAGAATTCAAGGGTGAAATATGACGGTAAAATTTCAATTTTTATTTTTAAAGCTATTTGAACATTCAAAAAGTCTGCAACAAATGGAAAAGTTCTTTATTATTGGTTTCTCAAATGATTTTATTCTTGAAAAAAGTTGGTGCATGGTCTAAAACTAATTTTAAGTTAAAAAAGTTTAATAAAACTTCATATTACACTAGATTTTTACGGTTTTAGAAATATTTTGAAGAGTAAAGTGCCCTTATTTTAAGAATTTTAAAAAAGTTGAAAAAATGTAAGAATTTAAAAATTTAATTCAATATAAAATATCCGTTTAGTTGTATATGTATTGTTGATTTTAAAGTGTATTGACATTCATGTTTTTGTTAATACGAGTAGTATAATGCAAGAAGTATAATGTGCTTAAGTTGTGTTGTAGTGTATTTTGACTTTTCTTAGGTATATCATGTCTAAAAAACTGATCTCTCTCAAAGACTAATAAATTATTATTATCGTTTTCCATTGTTTTTTTTAAACTTTTAAAATAAGGGCACTTTAATCTTGCCAGTATTTCTAATATCGTTAAAAGTGTCGTATGAATTTTTACGGAGCTTTTTTTAACTTAAAATTACTTTTAGACCATGCACTAACTTTTCTCAAGAGTAAAATTTTACAAAAAATCGATAATAAAACACTTATCCATTGGTTGCAAACTTTTTGAATGTTGACACTACTGTAAAATTCAAAAATGAAATTTTTACGTCAAATTTCGTATTAACATATTTTTGACTTCTAAACAATATCTTTCCATGTTTTTTTTTTGTATATCTTAAAATAGGGGCACTTTACTTTTGCGAATATCGTTAAAATCGTTAAAATCTAGTGTCATAACATTCCTTCCATCTTAAAATTAGTTTTAGGTCATGTATCAACTCTTATCAGGAATAAAATTTTTGGAGAAATCGATAATAAAAAACTTTTCCAATTGTTGCAGACTTTTTGAATGAGGCTATAGATCTCTTGACCCCAAAATTAAAAATTATTGTCCAAATTTACAAAGTAAATTTACCGGAATGCGTCTCTAAGAAGGAAATTCCTGTAGAGACTTTATTTCTCCCCGATCTACAAGAAACCAATAAGCAATATTTCCGGCGTTTTTACTAGAAGTTGTTTAATAATTTATATGTGACGTGTAAATAAATAAAGTTTGATTTAAATCATGATTTTAATTAGAAAAATCAGCTGATTTAAATCAGGCTAACCCTGCCTGGTTTTAAAGTTACCTATCCTAAAAAAATTTGAGACGTTTTTTGTGGTACATAATTGGATCAGTCAAGACTACCAAATATTAATCAGAAACTTCTAGATTCTAAGATTCACTTAACGTACTAAGAAGCAACAAGATCCAATGCAAAGACACATTTATATTCATAGGCCAATCAAAATTGCGTATGATACCTAGCTCATAGGAGAATTTAAAATAGTTTTTAAAACTTTGAATGACTCAAATAACCTCTTTGTGAAAAAACTTGTCTATAAAGTGTTATTGTTTTTTTTGGCCAATGGTCCACAAAAAGATTAGTGATTTTAAATGAATCATGTGAAAATTATTTTCCTTGTCCCTCTTCTTTAAACTCTTTGAAGGAAAGTTGTGTTAGTCTAAAAATGTTATCGGAATAGGGTCTTCTGCTTATTTTTATTTAGATAATTGTATTACATGTGAGGTTTTGATGGTGTATGTTTTGTTTTTCAGTGTCCACAAACATGTTAACGAGGCCAGGGACAGAACATCAACCCCAGTGTTTTTGGTAGCAGCTACCAAGGACTGAAATCTGGTCTGAAATTGCTTCTAATGTCTGTTTTGAAGCTCCTTTGATTGCCTCTGAAGAGGCATCAACCAAGTGGTAAGGAAACGTTTCTTACTGGCCCAGCAATCATATTTTGGGCTTAAAACCTTTTGGGCACATTTTCTGAAAGTTTTCCTTTCTAAAAGCGTGATTAAACTCTGTCGCGTTTAGTTGTGGTATGTTTGAGTTAGGTTTATGTAAAAGTGTTTAAATAATGTTGAAAATTGTCGAAATTTTCTGACAATAGGTTTCGGAAAACCAGATCCTCCAATAATATGAAGTTTAAAGGGTGTTTGTGAGCTCTGCAACGCTTTTCCCACTAGCCACATCGCATTGCGTTACAAATCCGTTTGATTTAGCGCTCGGAAACAGTTGCAATACGTACGTAACAAAAGCTGTCGTGCCAGGCACACTTGCACATTACTTTCTATTAATATTCAGTCTTTTCTTGGCAAATTTTGCATCAATCTTTGACGGAAATCTTGATAACTTCAACGTTAATGAAGCAAACAGCTCAACTCGAACGCTCGGTATCGATCGCGGCCAGATAAAAAAAAGAAGGAACAAACGAAATACGAACTCGGTTTTAATGGGTTTTCAGAGAGTTGTGGTAATAATCCGATTCGGCGTTTAATGTTAAACAAGTAATGCTTAATGACGCCGGCTAATGAAAATGATATTTACCAGTTTAAATAATGTAGTACAATACGGGAATCAATAGCATGCATCGGCATAAAATATTAGGCGTGCCAGGATTGGACTGACAATTTTTGCCGGTTTATACAATAATAAGAATAGGCGTTAACGAAAATTATACCGGTAGGTACCGGTTGCACCAACAGAAATAAGTATGAAAATAATTTCTCGGTCCACAATAAATGGCAGCAAATAACACCAGAATGCTGTGTATCTACAGTTCTTAAAAAATATGGATTTTTAGTGGCATAATAGAGGAAATTGTGCCGATTAAGTGTTCAGGTTGACAGTTCATACAAATTGTTTTGAATTTTTAAAGGCTACTACCGATATTTTAGGTAAAATACTCGCAAATAATCATAAGAAACGAAATAACTTCAAAAATATTATATTTAGACATAAAACATGCTTAATAACTTTGAAAGATAATTAAACTTTCTACAAGAAAATGTAAAAATGTGTAGGGTCTTCCATTAAAAAAAAAAAGAAGATTTATATGCGTTTAAAGCAGGGATGGAAAACGTAACGTAACGATACCCTATAACGTTATAATAACGATTCAATTATAAGTTTTAATACAATAACGTAACGATATTTTAATAACGTTATATAACGTTATAATAACCGATAATGTTTCATTAAAAGTTATTTTGTATCGTTATTCTGTATAAATTAAATTTTTATATGGTTCTCTTTTTATTTTCAGAAGATATATTTTGTGTATATTTTAGAAATTAAAATTAAAATACAGTATCTCAACGTAATTTTGTACTATTTTCAAAATTTACATTTACAGATCCCAAAAATAAAAATTCGGGAGGTCATTCCTTATCGAAAATTAAGGGGGGTCTTTCATATACATTTTTTTCCTTAGACGTCTCCTTTCGGAGTTACACCCCCCTTATTGGATCTGTAAAATTAGGCTTTTATTTTATTTCTCAAGTTTGGATAAATGTAGGAAAATGATATTCGGTACATGTTTTATACTTATTAAAAGGTTTCCCATAGTAATATTTTCAATCATCTCCCACCTTCACAGGGAGCTAAAGTGCGACCCCTGTTAGTTTTTTTTACCAAAACTTTTTGGTGGGTTGAAATTTAGCAATTTAGTTTTTTTTTTTTGAAAACTTGATTTATTTAGATTTTTTTCGTAAAACCTACAGTTTTTGAGTAAAAATTATGTGAGTGAACATAAACCATCAAATATTCCAATATAAAATGATTCATTTTGGTGGTTATTGTGATTTGTTTATGTTCATATTGGGTAGAATTGACGGATGTAATTCATTTTGACGTTTACGTGGCGACAATGCTAAAACGCCGGTCAATTCTACCCAATATGAACATAAACATCATGTTAACTCATTTGATTTTTTACTCAAAAAATGTAGATATTACGAGAAAAGTTAACAAATAAAAAAAAAATCTAAATAAATTAAACTAAAAAAAAAAACTAAATTGCAAAATTTTAACTCACCAAAAAGTTCTGATTAAAAAACCAACAAAGGTCGCACTTTTCAGCCCCCTGTGAAGGTGGGAGATGATTGAAAATATTGAAAACCTTTAAATAAGTACAAAACATACCAAATATCATTTTCCTACATTTATCCAAATTTGAGAAATAAAATAAAAACCTAACATTACCAATCCCCTTTAGGGAGGTGTAACTCAGAAAGAAAACGTCTAAGGAAAAAATTTTATATAAAAGACCCCCCTTAATTTTCGATAAGAAATCACCTCCCGAGTTTTTTCGCATTAATTAAGAAACACCCTGTATATCATAATTTATGTAACGTTAAATAACAACGATTCATTTTTTTAATGTTATTTATAACGTTATGTAACGAAAACAAATAATAAATAACGTTATACAATAACGTAACGATTTAAAACGTTATTCCATCCCTGGTTTAAAGTTTAGCGAAATAGACCGAGTAAAACGAACTCCCTGTATGTTATTTTAAAATTTTAACCAATCAACAATCACTATGACACTATTGTCTAATAATAAGAGTAAATTGCTCTGGTGTTGTTATTTTAATAAATATAAATATTTTTATAAAGGTCTGCATCTGTCAAAATTTTCAAAAAAACACGTTATTAACTCAAAAACGGTTCATTTTAGACATAAACAATATAATATTTTCGAAAGAGAATTTAATTTTAAATCCAAAAATTACAAAATGTATATGGTGTTCTATATAAAAAAACAATGTTTGGTATCAGAGCGCAAAAACAAAACACTGTGTTTAGTTGAAAATTATTTTAGGTTATACAGTAAATGATAACAAACAACTTTTATATTTAATTTTTTTAAATATTACTAATAACAGAGCTATCTAATAATTCGTCTTGGCTGGGACACCCTGTATAGAAAGTTCGGAAGCGGTTATTTATAAATTTCAAAATGGAAATAATTGTATAAGAACTATCCGTTGCTTGATACTAAGACACTGTAAATTATCTAGCATTAGGATAATTTTGGTGTATCTGGAACAGTGTAAAATAATTCTCATAGTCTTATTTTGCAGTTTTTGAAGTCAGTTTAAGTTTTTAGTGTTCACCAGAAATAAAATACTAAAGCGGCATTTAAAATCATGTGCCATGATTCTTTGGTCTATTGGATTTTTGGGAGGAATGGGAAATTTACTAATAAATCTACCAGGAAACGATTTTTTCTTTGTTTAAATCTTGAGTATTCTCCAGAAATGAACAGCTGTTATACTTTTGTATGTTAGAGTTTTGGTAAGGATTGAATCTACAAGGGAAAGCAATTTTTTTAGTAACCTTTCTAGTTATAGAATCTGTATTACTTTTAAAGTTCAGCTTATCGTCTATTATTGTACCCAAATATTTAATTTCATTAAGGGCCGTTATTATAAACGTCAGTTAAATAGTCGAATAGCTAACCTTCAAATAAATTTACTTGGCGAGTAAATTTATTCCCGCTATTATAAACGAAAATTGCCGAATAAATAGTTAACCGTGAAATAACTAATTAAAGTGATAAATAAACAAACACAACCTCGTAAATTCATAAATCGTGTGTAGGTATATGCGATATTCTTATAATTATTTATTACTTACCTTTTATAATTATTATTATGTCACATTTACTAAGCAGTTGACATGAAAAAGTAGAGTTATGTTTATTTGACAGTTAAAATTTATCCCGTGGTTTATCAGAGGTTAGTTAACTTCGGGGATTTACTTGGCGAGTAAATTTAACTGACGTTTGTAATACTCAAAATAGCTATTTATTCCCGAAGCAAATTTTACTCCACGAGTAAACTACTTATTCGTCGTTTATAATAACGGCCCTACTCTATTTAATGCTGCACATCAACTCTATAACTTGTTGATTTAGCACATCTTACTACAACAGTAATTTGAACGAATTTTCGTTAATTTCTTGTTAATCTTGAAAAGTCTCGATTAATCCGCTACCCGATTAATACGATTCGGTTAAATCTGCTGTTTTTTTAACGTTAAAAAACCTTGCAAGCCTTTAATTTCTCGCAAAACAACGGTTACCGTTAGTCTATCAGCGATCTCTCGGGCCTATCCGCGATGAATTTTGGTTAAGTCCGGCCCTGCCCTGTTCGGAATTAAATATAACGTTGTTCTTACCACGGCAGGGACACGTATGGATCCGCGAAGCGAGACAAGGACGTCCCAATACCGAAACCGACTAACCAGAGCGAAACGGCAACACAGAACCGCCGCAAGTCTGAAGAATCATCGCATGTTTTATACATATTCACGCGATAGATTCGAAAAAACGCCCGATAGCGGCAACCTCTTAGGGGCCACATTCGTATCAAAATTCTTTATCATTGTAACACCCTCTGTGTGTGGAATTGTCGCAGTTGGCGGCGCGATTCTGTGCCCTCGCGCGAACGGCCGCAGGGTTTGTTTTACCGGTTCGACGCTGGTAATTTTAGAGTGTTAATACAACTACGAAATGGCCACTAATGCTTCGGAGGTGTTTGTCTGATGTGTTCGCGGCACGCGATTCCTCTATATACCGTAATATTCGGACTGGGAATACCTATCCTTAACTATATGTGTATATGGATATTAAAAACGCCAGTTTCCCCTCAATTTTACCGATAACGAAAAACGAAAATGTGAACGAGCTGTGTTGGACGTGTTATTAATGACACCAATTTTTCTTCCCTGTTTTAGCCAGAATTAACTACGACAGTGATCCAATACATTACAAATGCGTTCCAATATTTGCGTTTTAGGCAACTTTGGGCACCAATTTTCACTTATTTACTGCGAATTTTCAATTTTCCGGTTCAAGATTTTTCCAAAATAATCAACGCCTGTTTGATTTTGCTTTAATTGATTGCCTGGAGTTCGCTCTTCCCAATCAACGCGTTTATTCAAGATTATACTGTTTCCATGGCCAAAAAAAGGTTGTAAAAAATCAGAAATCAAAATTTGTGACATAACAAACTGTTGACTTTAAAGAATGGAAAAAAGGTAAAAATTTGTGATTTCGGGCATTATTTTCAAATGAAAGGATTATTTTTCAATGACTTATTGTACAGGTGAACTGGATTACAAGAAATTGTGTTTAAAAAAACAAGATTCAACTGAAAGTGTAATGAAATGTGGGCAAGAACTTCATTGTCAATTACATATGTCGAAGTATGTCGCAAAATTTGCGCACTTTGTCAACTAACTTATTCCGTTATCTGTAATAAAAGGCAATGTTCTAATTTCTAAGGCTTACTATGAAGTTAGTGAATACATAAATGATGCTTCCTTTAAAAACCCTTTTAAGTAGATATATAATTTGGTTTGTATATGTGCGTATTATCATTATTGTGACATGTTCTACGCCTTTTTGGATATTCAGAACAAATAAAGACTACTACACAAGTAATTTGCATTAACCTCTACAAGTATTTTGCACTCGTAACTGTTATGTGTGCCGGGGGCGCGTCTTGTTTACCAGCTTTAAATATTCTAAACAGCACGGCTTATCAACCGACGTTGTCACTTCACATGTTTTTTCATGACTATCTTGTTCGTTTTGATAAAGTTTATGTGTTGGTGTCTTCTGTGCGGGGCTAATATTTTCTGAACCGCTTGTACAAGCAAGGGTCTATGTCCATGGGGTTGTAGTGCTCCCCTAAGTGGATCACGTCACGCCCTAAGGCGGGGCCACCTTGTCTTTTGAATAAGACATGCACTCGGCCATATATTATGCATTTACCACACTGCAAGGGACTTACACGTACAAACGAAAGGTTTCTTATCTGGCACAATTCCGAGGCAGAAACCGAGTTACGACAGGGCAATTTGCATTTTATTCATTCATGGCTTGAATTATGGACGTTTCGGTCGACCCAGACATGAGTTTTGCATCGACCGATTAAGATTTTAATTTTTTGCAAGAAACCTAAGGCAGGAGAGCGTATTTTAATGTAATTAACCTAGGAATGAAAGTGAAATGTTGAAATAACTGTGACGTTTTGAACCTGAAAAGGCGAGTTTCATCAAAGTATATTGAGTTGAAGACTTCTATATAATTTTTTCTTAACAAAGATGAGTGAAATGAAACTCGATCATCGAATTTCTCTCAGGAAAGGGCAAAAGCCAAAAGTGATCCATCATAAAATGAATGAAAATGAAGCCCCATCTTTATTTCAAGTAAAATTTTGGTCAATGGGGTCGGTACTCTATACAGGATGATCCAAAATCTGGTCGACTATTTAAGGCAAGATCTGGAAGACATAATAAATAATTGAAGATTTGGTCCTCTCAGATCGGCAAATGAAGTTGTCTTTGATTGTCAGGGAAGTTTAAGTATTCGAAACAAGATTTTGGAAAGTTTTGCACGACAATTTGGGTATGCAAAAAGTATCTGCGCGTTGGATTCAAAGGCTCTCCTTACTCTGGAGCAAAAACTTGCCAGGAAAGAAATTTCGAAGAAAATTTAATCGCTTCACAGAGCTTTTTCACGATTTTGTAACGGGGATGAGACTTGGTTGTATCCTTGAAATCCTTCTACCAAACAAGAATCAGTATTGTGGGTTTACAAAGGTTCGCCTTCCCAAAAACAAGCCAAAACACAGCCAGAACTTTAATGGCAACCAATATTTGATACGATGAAGTAGTTCTGCTTATTGATTATATGGAAAAAAGCACTACAATCTTCCTTGAAGCCGATTCAAAGATTGAAAAGGCGTTTTTTTTTCTGTGATTTGGTAGTAAAACAAACTTTACTTTATAATAAGAACTTTTGTAATAACGCAAACAAAACAAACTTTAAATCGTGGCTGGTTCATTCATAGTAACTCGTTTTTTTCCCCCGAGTTTTCAAAACAAATTCGTACAGTCGTGTGGCCGATCGTTCTCGATAAATTTCAGCGGCATCTGTTTTGATGTTCATCTGTTTAAGTAGCAGCCGACCTTAAGAGGTCATTGTTGCGTACTATGTTGATTATTTTTCGCCGAAGAATTCGAAAACAAATTGTTAATTCGAAGAACATGTTTCTGGTATGTTGGGAATAAAAATGCGCCAGAGCTTTTTAATCGATGCCAAGAATTTGATGCTACTAAATTTTATTTATTCCAAAGAAATACGTGGTTTACGTTTCGACATTGTTTATTTGATGGTTCGCGTTATTTTTGTCGGAATTTGGATAATGTGTGCTTGGGATTGGATTTTTGGAAATTCTTTGAAGAGGCAATTAGTGATGTATACCGATTAATCGTTAGATAATTGGTGGATGACCGTTAGGGCTTTTTAGCTGGTCAATCGGTAATCGAATGTGATTCTAATCAAAATAAACAAAAAACGATTAACATGTAATTTTTTTAAAAAAGTTGACTATCGCAATTCTGGTGTAATTCATTGTAGGAAAAACATTTTGACCTCATTGTATAGAGAATTTCTCGCGGTTTACCAAAATATAAGGTTTGTAGGGGTTTCCTCTTTAAACAACAAAGTTATAGGGGTGCAACGCATTGCTTCGATACGGTCACCCTGTGACGTCACTGATATACCTTGTATGCTTATTTTGTATTGCTGATTTTGAACTGTAAAAATGGAAGTTATAGGTACGTTATCAGATTTTTCATTCTTTAAGAGGCTTTTAAGGGTAAATACTAAATAGTCAAATTATTTATTTGGAACGCCCTGTATAGTACAAGAAACTTGGTAAAACTAATTAGTTCTGTGTTTAAAAAAACAATGGCTAATCCAATTTCTACTGATTAACAAAACACGGCCTGATCCAGTTAGTCAAGAGCAATTTTAATAAGACATAAAAACGCGGAGAATTTTTATCTTGCTCCAATAATTAGTACATTAGACATTTAAGTTATTTCCACGAGAGCAGTGAGTAAAAACGTCATTTAAATAAAGCGACAAAATCGGGCTCGAATAATTCCGGTAGCAAATGTTTCGGATTTCATTTATTTCGTTCGCATATTTTTTAAATTGCGTCTGTTTTTTTTTGTGGCGGATGTTTCGGTTGTATAACAGCGTCGTTAATTATGTTACCGAAAATTTTTCATCGCCACATTCTTGATGCTGCTTATAAATAAAAAGACGAATGTGGATGCCGATTTCGCGGTAGCTCGATACGAAAATGTTTAATTAAATATTTTCCGCGTTTTGGGTTCTGATTTGATGCACGGATTTCGCGTCTTGCGCCACGGTAATCGGAGAAACGGATTATTTTGCGTAGACGCCGTTTAAATGATTGGTACAAATTTATACCAGTGCTGCACAAACTGTCTTGCTTGGGACTTACTTAAGAAATTCAAGATTTTCTGCATTGTACTTCAATTCAAGGCCTATTAATTACACATTTACTGAAAGGTATCTACTTAAAGAGTATTAAAGGATATCTATATAATATTTAGCATCAGCGTCGTGTTAGCCCCATTTTGCGCCCCTAGGCAAATATAATTTTAAGGGTGTCTCTCAGAAGATTTTTAACAAAACAGTAACAAAAAAGTATATACGAGGGATATCCAGAATTTAAGTTTCGTTGCTGTTAAAAAGATTTAACTCTACCAGCAGATCATTGCAAAATCCGTGTGCCAGTATTCATTCAACTTGTGGCAGATCTTTATGAGAGCCCTGTAAAATTTATGAAGAACATTTGAGAAGATTTTGAGGATATTGAGAAACAAAAAAATGACTTTTGAAGGTCCAAATACTAAAAGAAGTTTTCTGATGAATCAGAAACCAAGGAGAAGATTTTAACGGCGAAAATATTTTAAAATCAGTGTTTTTTTACCAAATTTATGATCAATTAATTTTGGAGTTGTTATGCAAAGAAAAAAGCTATCATCATAATCACGTTTTGGTTTTTTTTTTGGGCCCGTCACGTCACTCATTCTGTGTTGCATCTCTTAGATGGCCTTCCTATTTTTCTTTTGCTTCTTGGTTCGTTATTTGTGTACATTGTTTGTGGAGTTCTGGAATTTTTTCCTTCAGTGTTTTTCTAATTGTTCCATTGGTATAGTTATATTTTTCAATTTCCTTTTCGATTTTCAGATCTATCCCTTATATTTATATTTGCCTAGGGGCGCAGAGTTAACACAACCCTGATTATTCTACAATTTTGTTTGCCTAGCTTGCGTATGAAAATAAACCAGTCAAACTCGAAGGACCATTAGTTGAATTCAAGATAACAAGCGAAAGGTTGGGTTCACTTACCAATAAGGTGCACACATAACGAACGGCACATGGGCAAATGCCCTGTATCTTCTTCTAGCTTGAAGAAGGCCTTAATGGCGGGCTTGCGCGACGAACATTAAACCAACCGAGAAGAGGCGCGACAAAAAGCAAAATTTAAAAATGAAAAAACGTACATTTAGCCAACATATCCGGCTTGAAGGACCGAATGTTGCGTATGAACAAACACCAGTCAAACTCGAATACAAAACGAAAGGTTGAGTTCACTTGCACAACGACACATGGGCAAATGCCCTCTGTGTCTTCTTCAAGCTTGAAGAAGGCCTTAAGGCGGGCTTGCTCGATGGATTAACTAACCGAAAAGGCGCGACAAAAAGCAAAATTTAAAAATGAAACAACACGTACATTTAGCCCAACATATCCGGCTTGAAGGACCGCATGTTGCGTATGAACAGAAACCAGTCAAACTCGAAGGACCATTAGTTGAATTCAAGACAACTAAACGAAAGGTTGAGTTCACTTACACATGACGACACATGGGCAAATGCCTTGTGTCTTCTTTAAGCTTGAAGAAGGCCTTAATGGCGGGCTTGCGCGACGGCTATTAAACGAACCAAAAAGGCGCGACAAAAATGCAAAATTTAAAAATTAAACAAAACGCGCGTTTAGTCCAACGAACCTAGATTGTTTTCAGTGTTAGTTTAAACGTTTTGGAGGTCAGATAAACTGCGTCCCGCGTCACAGAGTTTGTGAACCGCTGCTTCATATTAACGCTACATTCGTACCGATCTCTCATTAACTCGAAACAATTTTATGTATCAATTTAGTCGTAAAGAATTTCTATTTAACGACAATCACGAATTACGAGTCCGTCTTCGAAGTGCACCGCCGAACTATAAAAATTTACAACAAAAAAATGAAACGACTTCGGAGGCATCAAATACAAAAATTCCCGAGCCATTCGCTGTTAATTAGATACATTGCAGTTTACTCTGCGACAACTGTTCGTTTTCATGACAACTTTCATTCACACCGATGTTTTTTAGGCGAGGGATCATCAAGGACCACCATGGCGATAAAATATTTCACAGTGTTGATCGATTCGACGTCCTCATCGGCCATCCTTGCGCGCACGGACGGTTTTATTGGGCAGAGAGAGACGGTCGACGCTAGTATAGATCTTTTTAGTGGCGATCGACCGGCAGTGGTGTTTCTGACGTTCGTTTCTAAGTGGAAATCGGTGTTTAGATATCTTAATTACCGCTGGATATCTCTAGGTGCTAGCTACTGTTCAGTAAAAATGGGTGGCGTTGAGTGGAAGTCGCCGGATCGGTTGTTTTTTACCATATAAAGCCGGAGCGTCGCTATCTTTGGTCGTTTGAACAATTCTTTATTTATCAGGCTAATAAAAAGGCACTAATGTTGTTTTATATTTGGGACATGATCACGTTCACTCGGAAAGGAGCGGAATTTCAGTGGTTGATTGGTCTTTTACGTTTTAAAATGCGGGATAAATCAACTGCCGCTTCGAAAAAATAGCAGAAGCGACGGGATTATGATTGTAGAAAATTAAATCGGCAGGTTTTTGGTTTGTTTTATTCAAAATAATTACGTTATGTTTCTTAACCAATATTTAATTAGCAAGGTAATTGAAACCCCAATACATTTCGCAGTCAATAAAATAAATTCTGCAGAAAACGAAATAGACAGCGCAGGAAAATACAAAAATTTTGCAGGAAAATACAAAAATTTTGCAGGAAAATACAAAAATGTTGCAGGAAAATAAATTAATTTAGCAGGAAGTAAATGATTTTTGCAGGAATGAAATAAAATTTGCAAGAAAACAAATAAATTTTGCTGGTAATAAATAAATTTTGCGTAAAAATTAAGATATCTAACAAGGAACTGTATAAATTTGCCAGGAAAATTAGGAAATCTCGAAAAAATTAGATATTTTGCAGGTTATAAATAAATTCTGTAGGAAACCCAATACATTTTGAATTAAAACGTACAAAATTCGCAGGAATTAAGTTAATTTTGCGGAAAAATTAATTCATTTTGCTGAAACACGAATAAATGTTGCAGGAACTAAACGAATTTTGCAGGAAAATGAATAAATATTGCTCGAAAATATACAAATTTTGCATGTAAAAAATAAATGTTCTTTAAAATTTTACTTGTTTTGCGGAATTTAAATTAGTTTTGCAGGAAAATTTACAAAACTTTCTAAAAGTTGTAAAAAATTTCCAGGTTTTGCTAAAAAAACTTTGCATTTTAGTACCTTAATATTGCAGGAAAATATAAAAGTTTTGTAAAGAAATAAATACATTTTGCAAGCAATGAATTAAAATAAACTTTGCATTTTAGTACCTTAATATTGCAGGAAAATATAAAAGTTTTGTAAAGAAACTCATAAATTTTGCAAGTAATTAATAAATAAACTTTGCATTTTAGTACCTTAATATTGCAGGAAAATATAAAAGTTTTGTAAAGAAACTCATAAATTTTGCAAGTAATTAATAAATAAACTTTGCATTTTAGTACCTTAATATTGCAGGAAAATAATTTAATTTTTCAAAATCCAAACACCAATATTGCAGGACATAAAAAAAATCTCAGGAAACATAATTTTACAAAGTTTATAAATGTTGCAGGAAATAATTAAATTAATAGAAAAATTAATAGATACTTTTTGCAGGATTGATAAAGAAATTCTTATAGAGTATAGACCAACGAAAATACATTTTTTCTTGTATATTAAGAAATCTTCAATAAGGCATCAATATTTTTTGATGTAAATATAAAATTGTGCCAAAAAAGTGTAGCTTTGCCTCCATTTAACTTTAAATTTTGTTAAAGATTGTTGTGAACTGGGTAGAAATCAAAAATTCTAAACTGCATAGAATGGCCATCGTACGATTTAGTCCTAAATGACGACACAAGCCTCATAAATTTTTAAAACATACTGATTTTGATCAGTAATTTGAATTTTATGAAAACGAAATTAATTTGAAACCTAAGCACCTTTGCTTACAGCAAAATATTCCATATTAAGGATTTTTTTTTAATAGTATTTCATGTCCTTTTAGCCTACCAATTAATTAATAGAAGACCTTAAAATTTGTTATCAAATGATAATACAATTTAAATTTCCTTAGCAGGAAACTTTTTAGATCAACCAAAGTACTCTATGAAAATTTATTGAACTCCTTGGAGTAGCAAAAAGTAATATGAAGCCTTCGATAAGCTATTAGTGATCAAATATCCTCCAGATATAGAAACAGAAAAATTAATTGGTTGCACTAAGTTGGTTAGCTTTAATAGGGACACCCTGTGTTTGTATCTTTTCGCTAATTGAACCAAATTATCTTTTAAATTAAGTGAGATCTCAATAATGGCCACAATTAAGCGTTTTTCATTCAGCACATCCTTTTTCGTAATTAAATTTTAAAATTATTTCTAAATCACATGCTAGTCCCGCATAATCACTCGCATTTATAAATCGCTAATTTTCTTAATTACAGTGCACAGATTCAACAATTATAATTTCTCAGTTCAAATTACTCATTATCGGGACGCAGAGACTCTGTAACGAGCTAAAAAATTGTTTAAACCGGCCGTTAATACGTGCGCACAAAAATATATTTATTAATGAGATTGATATCTCCAGCATTGGTTGTATGAAATTGGACGAACACGTAAAGGCGACCAGAGCACACGTGGATTATTAATATACCCGTGTTGTGACAGTTAATTAACTGCTACATTATAAATTATTAAGTTGGTAGTGTGTATGTAAAAATTATCTGCCACGATAAGGGTAAAGCGCGTTGCTGGACGATCGAAAAAATCGCTCGCAACAAAAGTCTTTATAAGGTGTTGCAGGTTTTTATACAACGCATGTGCAGTGGTATTATTATACTGGTAGTACAAGCAAAAACGGAAAGGTGGCTTCGACATGTTTACGGCAAAAGGAAATTGGTTGTGTTAGTGTTTACATGTGCCAGCAAAATCACTGGCTCAAAGGAAAATTATTGCCTTTTGACTTGTTGAAAGGTGGCCAAAGTTAAAACTCGTGACGCTTATTTAGCTTTAACGTGCTTTGGATTTGCTCGAGATTTTTAAATTCGAGCAGTGAATTAATTTTAATTGTTTTGGGGCGTCCCTAAACTTGGTTGGTCGTGAAACCGGAAAATTAAAAAAAAAGCTGAAGCGGGGAAGGGCGAATGAAACCGTACAGCGAGACGGTACAAGCGCGAATAATTTTTCTCTGAATAAAATTTTTTCGAACTTGATAATCATCTTGGAAGAGATGGGAATGAAATATTCCGCACCGGACCGCGCACAAACCATTTTGTTTTAGAATGAAGATAATGGCTGATCTTAGGTTAAAAAAATTACACTCTGATAATTTTTACGGCCTCAACCAAAATAGTTTTTAAATATGCAGGAATTTTTTTGTTTGCCTATGCAAAACACAGCGAGTTTTGAACTCTTGTAGCTTCTTGCAGGATACGCGTTACAACACCCTTCATCTGTTCAGCCATTAGTTGAGCACCATCTGTACAAATATCAATACAATTCTCTCAACCGATTTTCTGTTTGTCTCATATTAATTTTGATAATTTTTCACGGAAAAATTATTTATTTTCCGCGCAACACTGGTGTTCCGCGGATCACAGTTTGGGTAAGCTGCTGTAGAGTGTTATTTAGTTAATGATAGATGAAACCCCGTAGGTTTTTTAGTGTTTATTATAATCCAGGGTTGGTCTGATTTAAATCAATTGATTTAAATCACGATTTAAATCATGATTTAAATCAAACTTTATTTTTTTTACGATTCACCGTCACAGGTCACATATAAATTAAATGCACGTTTTACTTCCATCCGCTTAAACAACCGCCAGGAAATATTACCTATTGGCCTCCTATAGGCCTGTGAGAAATAAAGTCTCTACAGGAATTTCCTTGTTAGAGACGCATTCCAGTAGATTTACTTTGTAAATTTTCACAATAATTAATTTTAGAGTCAGAAGATCTACAGCCTCATTCAAAAAGTCTGCAACAGTTCGAAAAGTTTTTTGTTATCGATTTCTCAGAAATTTTATTCCCGATAATAGTTGATGCACGACATAAACATAAAACTAATTTTAAGATAGAAAAGATTCATATGACACTAGATTTTAAGTGTTTTAAAAATATTCGCAAAAGTAAAGTGCCCTTATTTTAAAACTTACAAAAATATTGATATGTTGATAAATCCAAATTTATGATTTTGGGAACCAAACACATTATCTATAAAACAAATATTTATAATGCTAATCTGGATATAAAAGTTAGCAACACTAATTTAGAAAGAGTAACCGAAATTAAATACCTTGGTGTTATATTAGATGAAAATTTAACGTTTAAGTTACACACAAAATACTTGATAAACACAATTTCCAAAAAGATTTTGCTCTTCAAAAGATGTAGCAAACACATTAGTATGTACACTAGAGTTTTACTGTATAAAACAATAATAGCTCCTCATTTTGAGTTTTACGCTTCATTACTTGTTAATTTAAATAAAAATGAGCTTCAACAATTACAGAAATTACAAAATCGCGCCATGCGCCTTATTTTAGAGTGTTCAATTCATTCCCCTATCAAGGTTATGTTAAATACACTTCAATTTATGAGTATTAATCAGAGAATAATATTTAGAACATTGGAGCTAGTTTTAAAAATTAAATTACAAAAAACACCAAAATATCTGTATGAAAATGTAACATTAGTCCATGAGATCCAAAGTTATAAAACTAGAAATAGGCTTGATTTCGTTATAGAGAAATGTACTAAAAGTCAAACTGCTCGTTCGTTATTTTATCAAGGTTTTAAAATATTTAATAATTTGCCGCATCAAGTCAAAATGTGTAATAATTATAAGAAGGGTATTAAATTAATTAAGGAGTACGTATTAGAACACTATTAATTTATTATTTTAGATATCTAGAATTTGGAAGATTTTTAGATTTATATTTTATTTCATTCTATTTTTATTTTTATTATATTTACTATTACCTATTTAAATTATGTTACAATGTAATAACAATTGCTAAATAAAGCTAACTTAAAGCTAACTTAAAGCTAACTTAACTAATATTCATGGGAAGAAATTGTTTAGAAATAAAAAATATGACAATACGAAATTTGACGTTATAATTTCATTTTCGAATTTTATAGTAGTGTCAACATTCAAAAAGTTTGCGCTAATAGATACGTTTTTATTATCGATCAAATGGAAAATTTTATTCTTGAGAAAAGTTGGTGCATGGTCTAACACTTTTAACGTTTAAAAAAGCTCGATAAAAGTTCATACAATAGCTTTTAGCGATTTTAGAACAATTCGCAAGATTAAAGTGATCTTATTTAAGGAGTAAAAAAAGGGAAAACGATAATTTTTTAATTATTATTTTAAAATTATAATCGACTTTAAAAAGGTTTAAAATAAGGGCACTTTACTCTTAAGGAGTATTTTTAAAATCGTTAACATTTAGTGCTATATGGATTGATATAGAACTTTTTACCTTAAAATTAGTTTTAGATCATGCACCAACTTTTCTCAAGAATAAAATCATTTGAGGAACCAATAATAAAAAGTTTTTCATTTTTGCAGGCTTTTTTATGTTAAAATTACTATAAAAATAAAGATTTAAATTGTAACGACAAATTTCACCTTTGGTCGAATTTTTGAAATCTGAACAATCTTTCTCTATGATATTTTTTTTGTAACTCTTTAAATAAGGCTCTTGGAATACTTCTGAAATCGCTAAAATTCAGAATCGTATGAAGTTTTATCACGTTTTTAGGTCATCCACCAACAATAAAACTTTCTGAGGAATATTTAACAAAACAACTTTCATTTGTTGATACTTTTTGAATGACGTGGTATAGAAAATATAATTTAAAGTGAATAATAAATAAATTAGTTATAAAAAGAATCAATGGGCAAGCTTCTTAAAAAAAAATTTAAAAAATCAAAAATAATGTGATTTTTTAAATAAAAATCCAATTTTGCCCAACCTTGTTATAAGCTATTACTTTATTACGTGTTTGCTTGCATTTTGTGTACTAGTTTCCCTAGATACACGTCGTTTCGTCAGCGAGCTTTTCGTTTTAGATTTTTTTTTTATCGCAGGAACGTAAATACTTCTCCTTAATTCATTATTACAGAAAAAATCGTGGTGCTTAAGTCGAAAAAAATCCCATTCGACAAGGCGATTATTGCCTCGTACGTCTGTAGTACTATCTGGTAGTGTATCTATAAAATCGCATTACGGCAATTCGCACTGTCATACCGTATTGTGTCGGAGCGCGTACATCAGTAACATCCCCTCGGCGAAGCTTTTAACAACCCCTGCCCTTTAAACCCCGCTCTCGGGGGGTGAAACCTATCTTTAATCTCGAGATGCGTCCGCGGTAGATACGGATCCGACCTAACCCCAACTCAAACCGAACTGGAATTAAAGCGCCGCGTCGAGTTCGGAGCGCGGCGTTTTCGGAATTAAACAAAAAATTATTAAGTAAACTTTTACGATTACCGGGAATCGTAACGAATGTCAATAAAAAGCTGCAATTACCGAATAATTTGGTGCATGAGTGGGACTCGAGTTTTTTATGGCAGCCAATTAGTAAAGGGACCACCTAGACCGGCATATAAAGGACTAATTTCGACTCGGACTAAGTATTATAACTTAGTGTTAGCCACTTTTAAAACACCGTTGATTACCGTTCGAGATACGGCCAACATTTTAGTCTTAATTGTATGACCTCACCAAGCAATTTTCTAGGCTTTATTGAAAAACACACACACAAAAAACTGTAGAAGGCAATTGGCATTCCGAAATAGTAAAATACCTACTAGTTAGAAGTCGTTTTTAACACTCTAGATTTTAGCAAAAAACAATTTCCAAGTCACTCAAAGAGTAGTTTCAACAAATTTGGTCCATAAAAATGACGTTAAACCAATCTGCAGATCATTCATTACTTTATGCAAACTTCAGAAATGTTCTATTTCACTTCTGTAAACTTTGTTTCTCTAAACGCATGCACGGAGTCTATAAAATACGCCCCCGGTGAAGTTAGCGTTCTTAGTGCCCTCTACTGTAATATTTTGCTCTATATGCAACCCGGATTATTCCTTAACAATATCCAAATGTTAATAACTGTGAAGCTTTATGCATAACAGATTCGTGAGCTTTTAAAAACAGCTAGAGAAGGGTGGGGTTTTAACACTACGGCGCGCGTTTTACGCTAAGGTTAATAATTTTCAACAACACGTAATGAATTTAAAGTATTTTGCTTAAAAACTGTGAAGTTTTTTTTTGTACCACAGATCCGCGAGCTTTTGAAAACCGCCAGAAAGAGTCGGGATTGGCTCTGGCGAATTTTAAACACTTCCGGCGCGTGGAGTATAGTTTTGCCTTGCTATCATCAGTTGACTGTATTTTACACAAATTCAAAGGTATTTAATAGTTTTTTTCGGCAAAAAGTTTTAAATAGCACGTATGTGCTCTAAGATTCTCAACAAGAATAAATAACGTAAAATACTTACAAAGCCGTGTTTGTCCGAAATATTGTTGGTTAGTTTGAGCTTGTGAAACGAAACAACTTTTTGCATCCACTGTTCGCCTGTCGAAGGGCTGTCCGGGTGTATGTACATTCTTTTAGGCATTTCTGGGTCGGCCTTGCCAGCGACCATCCATCGACTGAAAATAGCGCACAGTTATGTCAAAAACGAGTTTCTCGAAATTGCTCTTAAAAATTATTGTTAGTAAACCATTTGATCTTCTCGCGTTATACTGTTGGAAAGTTATCAATGTTTACAAGCAATCCAAAACAAACCGAGAAGATCAAGTGGCCTTAAATAATACTAGGGTGGGGTTTTTTGTTAAAAATAAATCATGCAAAGTTAAATTGTTACCAGAACATTCTAAATGTTTAGTGTTACAGAACAATACTAGTTTTGGAAATTTCTCTAAGTGATTCAAAATTTGAGCCTACCAAAACCTAAACGTATATTATTACATCCAAAATTATTGGAAGTAATTACCAACTGCAATTTGAATCAAAATTTGGAACAGTTTAGGATAGTAATGCAAAAATTTTGAATCTTTTCGTTTTAGACTGCTTGGGAATAGGCCAGTATTGGATTAAATTCTTGGAAAACATTATCAAGGAGCCCAGTTGTATGCTGTGAGCTTAAAACAACTGCATCGTGATGGCTTCTGTTTTCGTATTGTTTTAAAAGCAATAAATGATTTAAAAAAAGCTCCGATTTTTGTTAATTTAAACAAAACAGTTTTAAAGGCCAAGAGATTTCTGTTCACAAGGGAGGGTCACCATATGTTGTCGCTAGAATCTGATCAAGGCTGTGTTTATTGCATCAAGAACATCAAAACTAAATGTTTTGCAGAGTTATGCGTGCCACTGGCGTCAGAGATAAAATCGAAATTTTTCCATTTACCAATGCGCGCATCCCTTGCAAGTAAAATGGTGCAAAGTTTTTGAAAAAATCTTAAACGGTTCCGTAGAAAAACGTCAAAAACTAAATGTTTTGCAGAGTTATTCGTGCCACTTGCCATTTCGTTCGGAAAAATAGAATAATAAAGGTAATTTTTGCAATCGCGTGGCCATGAAACCTTCAGAGATAGAATCGAAATTCTCCCATTTACCGATGCGGGCATCCTTTGCAAGCAAAATGGTGCAAAGTTTTTGAAACAATCTTAAACGGTTCCGGAGAAAAACTCGAAAAGCGAGGCCTTTGTAAAAACGGTTTCCCCTGTTAAACGCCTATGCAAGTAGCTTAGATTTAGTTATAACAGATATAGGTACCACAAATCATAGCGCTTTTGCAGGGGTTTCGTTCTTGACGTTTTTCTCCGGAACCGTTTTAAATTTTTTCAAAAACTTTGCACCATTTTACTAGCAAAGGATGTGGGCATTGGTTAATAGAAGAATTTCGATTTTATCTCTGACGGTTTCATGGCTACGCGATTGCAAAAATTACCTGTTATTATTCTATTTTTCTTCTATTTTTCCGAACGAAATGGCAAGTGGCACGAATAACTCTGCAAAACATTTAGTTTTGATGTTCTTGATGCAATAAACACAGCCTTGATCAGATTCTAGCGACAGCATACCGTGACCTTCCCTGGTCAGTTAAAATATTACAACTTCATCAAAATTGCTAAAGTTTTCGCGATCCCCAAATTAGTTACGCGGCCCCGATTGGAGTCGCAACCCACAGTTTAAGAAGCCCTGCAGTATGCGGTCCTCAAACGGGCGTTTTAAAAGAGTTGAAACTTTTTTTTCCCCGCGTTGCTTGGCTGCAATCTGCCCATGTAACAATTTCCTGAAAAAAACACCTTCTCCTCATGCTTGGTCTTACTCAATACAAAATTTACTCCAATAAAGGCCTTTTAAGATGTAAAAACAATGTGTACTGGTAACTAAAACAGGAAAACTAATTACATCTAACAGGAGTAGGCTTAAAATAAAGGACAACAGACATACAATGAGGTATTAATTGTACACAGGTATACATTGATAATTATAGAACGCATGCTTCGTGCCTTGGAGTCTTTACAAATTCGGGCATCTGTTTAACTGCCGATAGATTTTTGGTTTTAGCGGAAAAACTAGTTCGAGTGATTGACCAAAAGCCCGAAAGTTATTTTCGACTCGTCTGAGTTGATATACGGACGGTTTACGTTTTTGAACCAGTCGCGAAATCTACCGAAAAGAAACAAATACCCGAAAACTTGAAACACACCAACAAATTAGTAAGTCGTCCTGTTACTCAGGACTTGTAAAATTGTCTAACCTGTTGTGGAACTTATATCTGCAATCGTCTGTAGCAACGATGTCCATAAGTAGAATGTATTTGGATTTTTTGTCTAAACCCGAGACGCGGACTTTGAAGGCAGGAAACATGCGCCTGAAAGAAACATCGAGGTATTAAAATTGTGAATTTCACCTGTTATGGAATTTATATCGGTAGTCGTCGGCCGCCACTATGTCCAACAGTAGGATATATTTGGCTTTAAGATCCAAACCGGACACTCGAAATTTCATTTGCGGAAACATTTGCCTGTAAGGTAAAATATTTTGTAAATCACCTTTCAGTTAACCCAAAAACGTACGGTGTTTGCAGAAAAACATTTAAAAATCTTTGCGGTACGCGAGGAGGGAATAGTTTCCAACCTAGGAACGAATAGAAATCAAAATATTTTTTGACGTAGTCTTATTCCAGCAATACTCAAGAGCCTCTTCGCCAGGGATAATAATAATAATGATATTCATTTGCGTTTGGCTAATTATTTCACAAACATGTAACATACACGATATACACATACAGGGTGCATCACGACCCTGAGATTCTTCGATAGCTCCTTTATTAATAAAAATATCAAAAAATATTTAATACAAATATTGTGCGAACCGGTTTTCTACATAACCTGAAATTATTTTCAAACATACAGGGTGTTTCGTTTGAGCGGCACATATAAAAATGTAATTTTTTTAAATGCAGCACCCTGTATATTTTTACATTTTTGGATTCCCCTTAAAATTTACTTTAAAAAATGTAAAAGGTTATATGGGTCTTAAGTCAACCGTTTTCGTAAAATTTACACTTTCATGAAATTTTTGAACGATGCAGCACTTTCAATTTTTTTTTAACATTTAAGTTATTTAAAAAAGCGGTAAAATTTCGTTTAAAAATTTGATTGACAATAGACACTTTGCGCTAGCTAAATTTTAAAAATATTATACAGGGTGTTTTTTACGCTTGGTCAAACTTGTGAAACTTTAAACATGCGATAAGTAATTTTTCTTAAATGCAACACCCTGTATATTTTTATATTTTTTTTTAGAGAATTTAATTGTCTTGCGAAATTATTAAGCATGTCCTATACCTAAAGTTAATATTTTTCGAGCTATCTCGATTTTTATTATTATTACTAAGGCACTTGAAATATTTTAAAGTCGGTCATGGACGTGTCGTATTTTTTCAAAGAATTTTTAAATAAAAGAGTTAAAAAAGCTGCAATTTTAATTTCAGGCTAAAAAACTACGCCTTTTTCCCGAAATTTAACGTATAAATTGTTCAAGATTATATCCTTGTTCATGTTCTACACACAGCCGTTGTCTTAAAGACTCTAGCACCCTTTATAACATTTCGGGGTTGGTGACGTATATTTTAACAAAAAAATGTGGAAGCAGGCTATTAATAGTTTTGAAAATGTAAGTAATCGTATTAAAAACTGGCAGTTGTTTGATACTAAGCCACTGTAATGTATCTAGCATTAGAGGACAATTTTTTGTGCACAGAATTAGGTATGGCAGTTTTATAGCAAATTCGTTGTTTTGTTACATTTAGTAACATAAAATAAATTTAGTAAGACGTATATGTATGGGTAGTTTATTTCTTATAAAAGAACAGGCAAACTTTACAAAAAATACCCCAAATGTCTTCATTTTTTGCTATATACATATATGTAAGGTATTATTAATTTGGAAGAAAAATAACAGTTCCTGGTATATTAAGGCCCTTATTATGTCATAGGCTGGAGGCAAAGAATATAAATTTAAACCATTAAATTAAATATATCAAAATCGCTTTATCAAAAATATCCATTGCAACATAGCATAATAACCGAGATAAATATCTGCCAGTTTTTCATTTGTTTTTTGTTTCTAATGGCAGGCAGTTGTTTCCTTTCAATTTTTTTGCAATTAAATACGTTTGGTTATTAATATCTTCTAATTAATTTTTTTATTACGACACACCGCTAGGTTTATGTTATTGTAATAAAACAGCGGTGTTCGAACGGTGCGCGCTGGAAGCGTCCGAATTTTTAATGCAAGATATAGATATCGCGTAAAACGATGGCAGCTTGCCTTAACGTCCCCTTGTTCAGAGTGGCCAGCTGCCTGTAATCCATAACACAAACAACCCTTAAAATGATGATGATACGAGGGGCGCAAATAGTCGCATTAAATAATTTTGGTAGGTGCTCATAATTCAGGGCGGGGAATGGTGCCTGCGTTATGTGGTGCGGAAATTTGTGTAAGAAAAATGGGGCATTACTCATTTAAAAATTAATAGTTAATATGAAAATATCGAGGGTAGTTTTTGGATTAAAAATTTTGACGTTGTTGTTAGCACAAACAAAATGTCGGTATTTAATGATCATATTCTTCAGGCTGTCTTGGTCGTTGTTTAAGACTTTATCCTTTTTGGAAACGACCAAGTTAAGACGAAAATTTCAACAGGAATTTTTAAAATTTCAAACTTAATGCAAATTTAGTTATTAATTTTGACACAATATTTAACATTTTTACAAAACATTCAGGAAATTTTGAAAAAACTGATTTCTTTTGAAATAAATGCTACAAAAGTTTTTATTATTTTTATTATATTTTAATTGATTTCTATCATGTTTAAATCCTACTTGAAAAGCATTGCGTTTTAGTGAGTTTTAATGGCTCACATTAAAATATAAAAAACCAAAGGCGGCTTTATAGTTGTAAAAAAATGGTTTAAAATTGTGAGCCGAAAACCTCAGAATTCTTACTCACTTTGTTAATAGTATTAAATTATGTAAGCACTTTGTTGGTTAATTTTATTAGAAATTTGCATTCTGGTTAACCAAACGAAAATGCTAAATTAACGCGGTTTTGTTCTTCATTCGGTTGGCTTACTTTTTTCGCATTAAGATAACAGCTACTTTAAAATAATGCAAATCACATCGTTTCCAATACAACCCAAAATAAACAAACAATTTTCAACCGTGAATTACAATAAAAAAAGCTGTAATAACAGACGGGGTTCCTCAAGGAAAATTTTAATCAGCCGTTATTTACATATTTATTCATGAAACTGTTATCTTAATTTATTTCTGCAATTTGTTGTAATTAACAGTATTATAATTTTGTTGCGCCGATTACAGAATCAAAATAAACTGTCAATTAGACGATGTTTTGAGCCACATAAATTATGTTGTGTCTTCACTTTTTGTTTTTTAATTTATTATAATTGGTGCCTCCACATTACACCAAAGGTTATTTTTGATAAACGTGAAAGTGCTGATATGGCAATTAATTTTATGACACCGACCGAACTCCCTTTCAAGACGGCGACAGATTTTACATATTATAAATAATGTTTTGCAACACGATTTTTTGCTTGTTTTGTTCAAGTCGTTTCCAGCGAGAATTTTAACTCATTTTCTAATTATTGTGATAACCCCTGAAATATTAATCTAGATAGGGGGGGCAAGGTTAAAGTAAATACTTCACTTCATTAAATATAACTAAATTGTGTAGTGTTGCATCAAGATGTTTCAAAACGATAGGAATTAAATGCCTCCTGAAAATATCCAAATTGTACAAAATTTTGGTTCATTTAAAATCTGTTTACAAAACTATTCCGAATGTCAAGAAGAAAACCCTTAAAAAAAATCTCGTCCACCTTCTTAACTTTTTTAACCCTTAAAACAGTAGGGGGTGGTTTTTTCTATTTTTGACCCATGACAAAAACCTTTATTTACTCAAGACATTCATAAAACAATTATTCCTTTAGGTAATGAATTTTTTTCGTCAAAAATTACCTCAGTTTAAATCAGGCCCGTGCAACCTTTTAAGCGAAAAGGCCAATTGCAAATCGTAACCACTTTGTAGTGGATAAGGAGATTTTTCAAATTGTGTAAAGGGTCCGGAGAAAATTTGAAACTAACTTTTTCGCGCATAATTTTTCAATATGAGCAACGCAGTGACATACAAAGAATTCCCTAAAAAGTTCGGTTGTAAGTTCTTAGTCACAAGCGTAGTTAATTTGAAGCGATTTTCTAATTTTTTATTGTTATTGTTAATTATGAGCTGTATATTTAAGAGTTAATATCAGATACGTATTCTGCCTGTTCATCAATCTATTTTGCCACAGTAAATCTAAATAAAATAATATTTAAAAAAAAAGCTTTTTCTTGGGGCAAATAATGTTCACAGCCATTTTAATACATTCTTTTATTAAACTAACTTCAGAAAATCGTTTCAGATATTTAGCTGAAATATTAAAAATTTTATAACTTGCTATTGTTGTGAGGTCTTGTTGTTTATACGCATTTTTGAATATGTTTTGTTGTTCCGTCAAGTTCTCCTTCATTACCATTAGTTATCCTTTTTCTTCTTAAATCACCTGGTAATTTCTCATAATTTTTAGCACTTTATGATATTATGTAATGACAATTAATGTATTTTTTTTTTAAACAGCAATGCTTGTAATATACAACTACTGGGCCGTGGGCCGCATAAAAATGTCAGAAAAAAAAAATCCCTTCAATTAAAGTGGAAGAAAATTGCTTTGTTGTTGAAAAATATTGACGATATCGTGTTACTTTCACATTCTAAGCCAAAAAAACAAGTGAAGTACGTCAAAATCTTCTTGCATCAAATCTTTATCACATAAAACTTAATTTTAGTCTATTACAACTCCCAAATTTTTGGCCGATCCTGTATAACTTACATTGTATAACTTACATTTGCTAAAAACACAAGATTGAATCAAAATAGAATTAAAATAGAAACCTTTTAAATTAACCTTTTACCCAAGTTCAGAATTTTTGAAAAACAAATGCCACTACTGAAGAAGTATCCATTTTCGTGCAAATATTTTGAAAAAAGGTAAATACAGGGAGCAAAAGATACTTTGCACTTTTTCCAATATTTTTGGAATAGGTAAATAAAGCTTTTAAAACCAGCTTGTTCAACTGATTCTTACATTTGTAACTTTGGGCTAACAGACTGTCATTTGTTTTTGAAAAACTATGAATACTGAAGCGTTATCGATCAATTTTAACTTCATACACCTTCAGAAACTTCATTTTTCCATTGTATACCTTATAAAACGCTTTGAATATTAATTTATTTTTTTACATACTGTGGGTGTCTATTACAGCAGTTTTTGTAATCTAAAACAAGTGCCGGTAAACAGCGCACAACATCGGCCATTATAATTCATGCAAATGCGGTTTAAGTACGGTAACAACTTGATATATTATCGACATTTAGAAGTGGTAAAGCAAGTTAATTAACTATATTGGACGTCGTTTCTCGAATATCGCATCCAAAGGCTGCTCGATTTAAACGCGTTGTAAATTTTTAGTGTTATGTAAATGACTTGAGTTCACCTGTACGGTTCAAGTCGAGCGCCTCAACTATATCCAATCTGTATTACCGCATAATGCCATGTCACAACCCTATTTGAGTAGCATCCAGAGCCCACTAAGACCGGGCTGAGGTATTCAGGCGCCGGGCAGATATAATTGACTTAAAGCGAGATTCTGGCGGGTCCACCCCCCGCTGCGCCGCGACTGACGGGCGCCACTGGCAGATACACTAAACAAACACCAGATATAATGGCCTTACCTGTAGTTATATGCTAGTTATACACTTTAGTTCGGCCGGCATCCGCATGATTTATTGTCTTGGTCAAGTGACCATCGACCGCTTTGATCTCGTTTCAATACTAATGAATAAACAAGTATTTATAGGAAGGCTTCTTTATTAAGTCCGGTTTTTGATTTTATGATCAGGAATATTAACAATTTGATTACCGAAAGATCCAATTTGAAGCCGAATCGAAAGGATTTTCAATACTTTTTTTGATACTGAGCCCTATGCCTCTTACTCTCAATTTTTTTTGCCATTGGCACTAATTATTTAAGTTACCTCCCGACGCATATTTAACGCACAGTGTCACAGTAATATATTCCGATTTCATCGAACAAACGCTGAATACGTTAACATTTTAATTTCAGACACAATTTCACAAAAGTTTACCTATAAATAAACAAAACACGAATAATTTGCATGCATTAAAAGATTTTTATGGCCCGCGTGACATTTACGGTGATGTATGATTTGTTGTAATATGTAAAAAGTGTCGGCCGCATTGTATCCGAAAATTATGCATCAATAATATCGTAGTTAGCTCAGTTTCATGGCTAACATCAGCATATTTATGCCATTTAGCCGAGTCGGTCGCGGTCGCCTATGAGATACGAAAAACAAAAAAAAAAACAAGTGAGCGATCTTGATCTGATAACTTAACCGGTGCAGTGGCAATTTTTTTTTAAGTTGGTCTACGACAGATATTTTAGCGCTGCTTCATGGTTAAAATCAGCATAATTATCCTATTTAGTCGCTCCGGACGCGTTGCCTATGAAACAAAAGAAACAAACCCGAAAAACAACTGAATAATATTATTATTCAATCGCAGGGCTTACAATGTATTTAGTTAATCGGCAAGAAAATATACTTTAGCATTATTTTATGGATATTGCCATTATATTTTCGTTCGATTTAGCTGATTTGCTCGCAGTGGCCTATGAAACAAAAGAAACAAACCCAAAAACAATTGAATAATCTTATAATTTAATCGCAGAGCTTACAATATAATTAGTTAATCGGCAAAAAACATATTTCAGCGTGTTATTTTATGGATAGTGTCATATTTTCGTTCTATTTAGCTGATTTGCTCGCGATGGCCTATGAAACAAAAGAAACAAACCCGAAAAACAATTGAATACTCTTATAATTTAATCGCGCAGTGCTTGCAATGTATTTACTTAGTAGGCAAAGGACATATTTGAGCGTTAATGTCATTATATTTTCGTTCTGTTTGGTTGATTTGGTCGCAGTCGCCTATGAGACAAAAGCAACAAAAAAAAACAAATGATTAATCATGATCTAATGGCGAGACCGACAGATGTAAGACACGCTGCACTTACAATTTTTCAGATAATCGTCTCGTATCGACGAGGAAAAATGTTCCGTCTTTTTGACAAGCAGCAAAAAAACAAAACCAACTTCTTTAAAAAGCCATTAATAATATTCTGAGCATTGTAGACAGAACGCTGAAATGTTTACCTGCCTCTCTACCAAAATTAACTACCTGTATAATTTACAAGTATGATATACAACGAGGCGGACGCCGGGTGGACGATCCGGCCCGTACGGAGCGATCGAGAATGTCTTACGTTTGCCGTTAGGTTGGTAATTGTATTCGTTATTAATTTATGTAGAAATGTATGCGACTTCATAAACATGGCTTAAAATATTTCACACTAAGGTTTACCGTTACCGGTAAAGCCGGTAGCTACCGGTAAAAAAGGAATTTGCGGAAACCCGTCTCAAGTATTCGCAATTTTTGATTCGACCCAATTAAAATTCCTAATTCACTCATCCATAGCGAAAAAATATCGAAGTTCTACTAAGTATTTTTGTAATGAATACGAAAACTCGGAATATAACCGCTGACCGATGTCGTGTTTCACGAGATAAGCAGCCGAGGTGCCGGTGTTTCGATTTCGACTCGTTTTGAAGTTGTGTAACGGAAGCAAAAACACAGAAACACCTATAAAATCCAGATTTAACTTATCTCTGGCGTGTATCGGATCTTGTCCGATGGCGCAGCGCCTATCAATAACTGTAAAAGTTGACAAAAACCTCGCATCTCTTACGAAATTTCCGCATTTTCAACACCTAACAGGATTATAAACGCGCTGACGACGGTGAAAGTGTAGAAAACGTACGAATTTCGGTTTCTGGCGATGTGTATAAAATATATTTTATTTTTATTTACATACCGGGCGATTCGGTTTTACTTTCGCACCCCTGTAACGTTGTTATTTTAAAGGAAAACTCGTGCAAAGCTTAAATTTTTGTTTAATTGCAAAAAATTCTCGATAAAATGACGTTTTCTCTACTAAAGTTGGCGATGGCCAGTTTTAATTTTACAAGTGATTGTGAATTCTCCACGTTTTTCGTTTCCCGAGATTGAGAAATCTCTGTTTCTGCTATTTTGTGAATCTCAAGAATTAGAGAATTTTATTTAATGAAATCGAGAATTTTTAAAATTATGAGGAAGGTCGTAGGTAATTTTTTGGGATATTTGAAACTAAATACTGAAACAATACGAGACTAAACTTTTTTATTTTTTTATAAATGGTTCACAAATAATACAGATGAACAAAAAAAAAAATTATATAATTGTTTTGAAGGATAATGATCGACAAAATTAATGAAGAATTTATTCTTTGAGAAAATGGCTTTTTAAAAAAACAAAGGCAATCTATTGATTTATCCGAAAATCTTGGCTATTTTTCGAAATGAACTTTCCAGATATTGAAAAGTTTCTCTCATTCTGGCTCGACGTTGGTTTTATTGTACAGGGTGGCCTATTTTCGATGCCCATACAGGGTATCTCGGTTATTATCTGAAATGTAATGTATCGATATTTATGAGTAAAAAAAAATTGAATATGGCTGTCTTATTAAGGACAGAACACCATGCCCAAAATGTCCTTAAAATTTTTCTCTACCTTTTCGTTTAAGCGAGATATTTAACATTTTTGAAAATTGCCAAAAATCGGTTCCTGGCTATATTTCGAAAAAGATATCAAAAATCTGTTAACGACAATAAATTCCTCTCGAAAAAAGAAATCCAGACAACGTACTTGGTTTTTTTCTCTCTCTAAAAATAACCGAGATACCCTCCCTGGATGGGCATCGAAAATAGGCCACCCTGTACATAATGCTGTTTATAGAAGTTTTAGATTGTTTGGCAATTTTCCAGTTGCTTCGTAGTTTTTTTTTTTTTTTGTCAATATCCGAAAATGTTCATCAGCAATTTGGTTCATCTTTGGATTAACGCTCTGAAGAATAGAGTGCTGTAATTGTTCTTCTAAGGCTAAATTTACTTCATGCTCTATGTGTATTTCCATAGCCATTCTTTTCTCAGGCTCAATGTTAAATTGATGAAACAGCCGTTTCAGTGTCGTTTTGGATAATTTTATTTTTTCGGCTTTTGAACTCAAAGAAAAGAAATTTTGTGATTCGTTCAAATGAAAGCAATTTGGGTTGTGCAAAAAATTAACAATGATATTAACGTCACATCTCGTCTTTTAGTGTTTTTTTTTACATTTAATTTAGTAGTTTTGTACTTATTTCTGTATTATTGGCTTTGAGAACATTAAATAAAAATTTTAGTATACCTTCTGCGCTTAAAAGATTAGCATCTTGTCGGCTTAGGGCCTTCGATGCTGTTGTAATAGGTTTCAGAGCATTTACTACCTGTATCTAATGTTATCGTTTTTTTTTTTTTTTTTTACAATATCGTGATAATTATAAATAAGGTTTATTATATGGGTTGACTGTTTTGGCGTAAACGTAACATTTTATAACTTAAACCTATTACGTATAAATTTACTCTTGCAAATGGTAAATATTGGTATACCATATAAATGCTATTTTTGGGTACGTTTGACAATTGAAGGTTTTCATTTTGCAGTGCGTAAAACAATCTACAACTTTGTCCCCAAAAGTATTTACGTACCAACGAGTTATTAACGATTTTTAAAAGCAGCCCATTTTAATTGTTGTTTATTATCCAGCGTGCTTTTTTTAAACATTAAAACATCACTGAATGAGCTCCAGAAAGGGGAACAGTTTGTCTAATTTAAACTTCTTTGTAGCTCTTACCGTTTACGAGATCCCTATGTGGACCACTGTATATTGTGTAATAGGGTAAAATTAGGTCATTAAAAAAAGCAGGATGTTCTATGTAATTATTTAAAAAAAAGTTATGAACATGTAATAACTCTAAACACAAAATAATCAAACACAAACCAATGGTTTATTTGTACTTAATTAAAATTATTTAAGCGTACTTTTCTAAAATTTTTTCTGGCCAAATGTACTGATAAAACAAAGTAGAAATAAAAGGAACTTTAGCATGGCTTGTTTCTTTTCTTAATTATGGAACCATAATTATACTTTGTATTAACCCCAATTTATTTAAATTTGTTTCCATTAAAGTATTAAATACATAACACTTAAATTACAAAATAAATTTAGTTTTTAAGTTAATAATCAATTTTTATTCTTCACACGCGTACAGCCGATTCCAGACAACGAACATATTATTATTACATTTACACGCGTAAGGAACGTTAACAAAAAATTATTAATTAACCGTAACATAAAAATTAAAACGTTGCACAACAGCGAGCCACTGACTGTTAATTTTTTCACGGTAATAATTAATGCGAACGCACCTGTCCAATTTGTTTTGCATTTTATAATATGAATTGTGACAGGCGTCAATCTTGCTGCTAAAGTATTATAAGCTAAAACGGAAATGAGCAGGTATCTGCCACTTTCTAACGTAACCAGTAGGTCATGAAACAATTGCCACAGCGTAAAACGCAGTCATTTGTTCTTGAAGGGTTATTTTTTAAATTTGGCTTTGAGCAAGCAATAAAATGGACGGAGGATTTCTTTATGAAACAGGTCAAATATTACCTCGATACTGGATCAGACAAGGCCCTAATCGCATCGCGTTGTCAAAATTAACACAGCACCTACTTAATTTTTGAAATTCGACTGTCAACTTTTTCATTACTTAAGCGCGCAATATTGCACTTATAATCGAGTTGGCTACGTAACCTATTAGCATTCATTATTTTTAGTGACAGAATCTTCATCGGCCTGCCCACGTTCAAACTTTCAAGACGACATTAGCTTTAACGTCAAAATTCATGTACATAATTACAGCTTTACGGCGTCCGTATAAGTTTTTTTGTCGACTTTGCTTTATTTATTGGCTGATAAAACCCGAAAGAAACAAGACGGTCATTAATTTATCTCGAATAAAACCAGGCATGAAATAAACAAACACATGGCACATACACTGCTACCACAGTTTGGTGTGACATTTTAGATAATTATGTATTTTCTTTGGTTAACACTTAGTTCCCAATCTGTTGCCCTACGGCGCCTTCGACCCCATGACCCGAGACATGTTCTGTTATCTTAACATTCGTTTGGCCTTATGAGACGCATCGCTTTTGTGACATATAAAAATCGGTCCGGTTTATAAATTGCCCGAGATAAATCGTGAATGCCTCTAGTGTTAAAAGTTTATCATAGATATTGGAAACTTTGTTGCTATCTTCGGTTGACACAAGTTCTTCTCGATGGTTTTATTTATGGGCCGTGGATAAGGCGGCCAAGTTTTTATTTATGGGGTATTAGACCGGACGACAAACTACGAACTTGTAATAAATGTCAAATTTTATTACTAGACTTGACGAAATTTACGTTCCCATGTTAAGCGCGTATTTTTTTAACGCAGGCCAGTCACTTCTGTTTTTTAATTACTAATTCACAGTACCTACTTACAGAGATTGCCAAGACTTTGTGAAAAATACTAAACAGTTTTGAAACTCATCTCTCAAATGTTTCCCATGTATGGATACAGAATTTAGTAACAGATTCTTAATCGGAATAAATAAAAAAGATTACTATGTACTTAGAGATTGTGATCCTCGAGAAGTTCTGAATTGTTTTGATTCTCTTTTCTCGAAAAATTTGTATTTTGTAATTTTGAGGATCTCGTTTCTTGAGAAATCGTTTATGAGAATCTCGAAAACATTATAAATTTTTCACTTATGTATACAGGGTGTGTAAAAATTGGCGGAAGCGCTACACGTAACGATATTCTTCGTAAAATTCCAAGTCGAAAATCTTAATACAAAAATGTTGTACCATGCTTCCTATGACCTCAGGAACCATTTAAAGAAGAAAAAAATTGGCAACATTGCATACATTGATTTGCGTTTTGACATTTTTTTATCAGCAATTTTTACTTAGGTATTTACAATTTTTGTTCGAACTGAAAGCCTTCAGTTCGTAAACATAGCTGCAAACTTTTGGGTATCGTAAAACACAAACCCAAAAGTTTGCAGCTATGTTTACGAACTGAAGGCTTTCAGTTCGAACAAAAATTGTAAATACCTAAGTAAAAATTGCTGATAAAAAAATGTTCAAACGCAAATCAATGTATGCAATGTTGCCAATTTGTTTTTTCTTTAAATGGTTCCTGAGGCCATAGGAAACATGGTACAACACTATATGCTTTTCTTTTTTTCTGTTTATTTATACAGGGTGTGTATAAATTGGCGGAAGCGCTACACGTGACGATGTTCTTCGTAAAATTCTAAGTCGAAAATCTTGACACAAAAATGTTGTACCATGCTTCCTATGGCCTCAGGAACCATTTAAAGAAGAAAAAAATTGGCAACATTGCATACATTGATTTGCGTTTTGACATTTTTTTATCAGCAATTTTTACTTAGGTATTTACAATTGTTGTTCGAACTGAAAGCCTTCAGTTCGTAAACATAGCTGCAAACTTTTGGGTATCGTAAAACACAAACTAGAAATAATTACGAGAAAAACAGAGATGACAGCTAATGATAATGTTGCCATATGTATTATTTTCATTCAAATCAGTGATTTACATATTTTGAACACCAATTTTTGAAAGGAAGAACACAATATCTAGGAAAAAATACTATTCGAAATTTATTTTTATTCCAAATTGCAGCTTTTTCATTTGCAAGTATTAAATAATAAGTAACGCTTATTGAAGGACTAAATGTCAAAACTTTGAGGACCTCTTGCAGACGCAGCAAGCATGGTACAACATTTTCGTATTAAGATTTTCGACTTAGAATTTTACGAAAAACATCGTCAGGTGTAGCGCTTCCGCCAATTTTTACACACCCTGTATATTGCATTCTAAATTAAATCATTGTCCGAATTTACCGTTATTCGCATGTTATGCTTGAGTCATGTGTTCATCTAGAGACCCGTGGTAACGAACCTAGGGCATAAAATGAACGAAAATTCTAACTATTATTTAAAAAAAAAACGTGGATAAAGCTAGATGTAAATACTTGGATGTAAAGCATCTCCAACAATCGGATTACATCGCCACTTGCAGAAGGTTCACAGAATGCAACGAGCAAAGACTGAAATTCCACTTCCGAGCTCGCCCAAAAACCAGAAAGTGACGAATATTAAAAATTACCTAATACTATCGCGTAGTGACACCCTTCAATTGATGTTTCCAAACTGACTGCTAAAGATGATAAGTAAAATATACAAACATATAATAATATTTTATATGTTTGGGAATGCGGTAATTATAATTTTAGTCCTTTTCAAATTTTCTGGGGGGATTTATCCCCCTAATCCCTCCTTGCGTACGCCACTCTACACACTTCCTTAAAAAAACTTCTAATGAAACAAGAGATAAAGGCCATGCCTCCTACTGTACGCGTTCTTGGCCTACCGTATTAAAAGTTCCATTCCAATCGCATAAACGAAAGCAATTTATCTTTTGTTATTTACAGGATGTAACAGGACCCCAATTAAACTAAAAACTAGACAAACGGCAAAGGTTAAACGATTTTTTTTCGACACAAGCAATTTTTCAAACTCGCAACGGACGAGAAAGCTTCAGCATTTCTCAATAACCATTTTTAGGACACAAATACAGTTATTCCGAGATTTTATTAACTTGAAAACGACAGTTTTATCTATCAAAACGTAAAATATTCGACAGGCGCGTCCGTCTGCACTAAACCCGGCCGCTAAAGTATTTAATTAAGTTGTAAATTGTTTGTTTAAATAATTAAAAAATGTGTAACGGCATAAGCGCGCTATCGTTTCGCAAAGCTAAGGTGTTCTATCAAAAATTCGTTCGCTCTGACGCATATTACACTTCGACTATTAATTTTAGCGAAAGTTGGTTTGTTAAACTCCTCGTTAATTTTAATATGTGTTACCGTAATTTTATAATTTATTAGAATTGACACCTGGACATTTAAACAGGGCCTTGTTTTCGAATTCCTCTGGTTTATAAAATCGTTTAACAGTTTTTTATTTAATGAATTGTTGAGATATTAAGTGACTGTGTTGGAGAAGACCGGAGAGTAGTAATTAATGAGAAATGGTTGTTAGGTTAAAGAAGCAAGACGAAATATGCTGTCAAACGCGAGAAACCAGGGATAAAAGATTAAGAAACAAATTAGGCAAGATGTTACGTACAGAGGCAACTTGAATGGGGAATTTTGTATTTTTATGTCATTCTGTCTGTTTGTGTTTTCAATAATTAACTTAACTCGCTGGCCTGCAATGTGTTTCTCGAACGGTTATATCGGTAAATATTTTCTAAACTACATGGAATTTAAAAATGATTTTTACAGGAAAGGTTTATCCAACGCATCTTTACATGAAAATAATACTTTCGCATTTCTATGCCAATTTGTCTGTTTGTATTCTCAATAATTCCTTTATTTCGCTGGCCTTTAGTTAAGAAATAAAAACTGTGTTTTAAGAGTTAAAGACTTTATTTTTCTTTTTCATATTAATATAATTGATTACTTTTGGGTACCCCTAAGAATTTGCAAGTAGAGGTTTATTTGTAACGTCGTTATTTTCTTGGGCAAAAAAGTGCACTAAAAATTTCAAAAGAACTGCAGCTGTTATACAGGATGTCCCAATTATACACCGCCAAAAAGTAGGTGCATATTCCTGAGTGAAAATGACCTTTTGTCAAATATTTTGTTATCCGAAAATGTTTCCTTTCAAAGTTAGAGACCTCCAAAGTTGCAAAAAAAAAAATATTAAAAAATCGAATACGTCCTAGCCGTTTAAGCTAGAGCTATCAAACTTGGCCGAAATGTTAAGGTGTTTCCCATTGACTTTGTGGGATAATTAGAAAGAAAACACGTAATTGGAAGTATGATTTATAGTCAGGTCATCCGCTTACCATCTTCAGAATTTTTTACTCTGGAATAAAATTGAAAATGTCATTCGTCCATTAGAAAGTACGACTTAAGAGGAAAAAAATCGTCCCTCTTTGTTTTTTGCTGTAAACATAGCCGTTTTCGAGAAAATTAGCGCTAAAGATGCATCGACAAACTCTGTTTATACACCTCAAATATTTTTTTTACTAAACAGTTGGCTAATGTAATGCTTGAAAAAAATTCTGAAGATGGTAAGCGGATGACCTGACTATAAATCATACTTCCAATTACGTGTTTTCTTTCTAATTATCCCACAAAGTCAATAGGAAACACCTAAACATTTCGGCCAAGTTTGATAGCTCTAGCTTAAACGGCTTGGACGTAATCGATTTTTTGATATTTTTTTGTTGCAACTTTGGAGGTATCTAACTTTAAAACGAAGGATTTTTGGATAGCAAAATATTTGACAAATGGTCATCATTTTCACTCAGGAATATGCACCTACTTTTTGGCGGTGTATAATTGGGACACCCTGTATTTAAATAAATAAGTAACATTTTTTTTCGACTCTGAAATAATCTTTCACGTTGAAATTTCCCCAGCCTCCTTCACTATTATAGCTGCTTCTCTAAAAGTTGTCCAATCGCGATCGACATTTCGGTTCAAAAAAATGCGTTGTTTCCAAATCGGCACAGCAAGCTCTCGTAAATTATTGAAATGAACGACATTTTTATACATCAAACGATACGAAATTATGACATAATATATGCGCGGAATGATATTATAACGTGTTTGACTGAAAGGTTGCAATTTTTGTTAACAAAAATGACAGTACAGACTTAATTTCGAATTAAAAGTAACATTTATAGTTCGACACGCAGCTAGGATTGTTGACGCGAGTTCCATATACGGTTGATTGATTATTTTTTTATTAATAAAGTTTACTCGAATTACATAAATTCGGCTCTAAAAAAAAAGGAATAGACTAACCTAGTTTTTGAAATATAACTTAAACATAACTGTACGGATTTCCTACAGGTTAACAATCCTTATATGGTAGTTTTGGCAATAAAATGCTTAGTTTAAACAGTCGGTATTTGATATTAACAGTTTAGAAAACAAAAACTATATTTGACTTAATTTATTTGTGTAGGTTTTCACATTAATTATGGTAAAATTCGACGCAGAGTTTCTTAATTAGTGATAAATAAATTATTAACTGAAATAACAGATTTTAAGAGGACGTCTTTCTATTTGGCCCAATTTTTGTGTTAAATAATCTTTACAAGATAAAAATGTCGGTAATAAACACTGAACTGAAGAACTTATTACAAGAAAACCATTGAAAACTTATTAAAACTCTTCAAAAATCAATTTTTGGAGAAGGAAAAATGTAAATAAAAAGATGAACATCGTTGTTGACGTGAGATTAAATCGTATTGCGACAATTCTTTTGTTTTGTGACAAATTTTACAACATAATAGCATCCTTTTTTAAATTTAAAGATCCACTAAAACAATTGCGCATTGAAGAAAGTAAATTTACTTAAAACCCCGATTAATTTAGCCACATTTTCATAAAGTTTAGTAAAACCGTCAACTGTTTAAAATGTTAATCTTTTGTTTACTAATCGTCGCACAGTTTTTGTTGTTGGGTATTTTAATGCCGACCTCAAAATTGTGTGTAATCGTATAAAATTTTGGTGGCCTCTGGTCGTTCATTTCAAACAATTGAAAGCGATTAAAATTTTTGTCTTTTGTTTATTTGTATGTTAATACCGGGTATTTATTTGTGTCAGCATTTAGCTGTTAATAAAATTCTGCTTCAAGAAATTATCGCCATTGAGCGTTCAATTGTTATTTGGTTTTCACTTGTTTTTGTCTTAAGACCCAAGTGTTCGATACATTGCGCCGATGTACAAATTTTTGGTGGTCTCCGGTCACACATATTGTCGCGGAACACGAGCTTTCCGCTCGGTATTCATTTGTTTTGGGCAATTAATGCAAAGATTTGCAATAATTGCTTGTTTCTCATTGTCTCGAAACAATTGGCATATAATAAAAATTTCCGGCTTTAAACCGTTCGGTATTTATTCGTTTTTGCGATATTCAGAAGTGTTTCGTAATTCGTGTAATTGAAGGAACTTTTGGTGGTCCCTGATCGTGTGCACATCGCCGCGAAACAAGTGAACATTCTGCTTGGCATTCGTTTGTTTTTATATTTAGACATCAGACGAAAATTATCCCCGCAATTTCCAACAACTTGACAGTAAATGTAATTGGTTGCGAGGTTTCCTCTTGTTTTTTTAGTTGTTTTGCATTCACTTGTTTTTTGTAATCAGCACGGAAATTGTCAAAAAGTTGCTTAAGTCTCATCGTAAACGATTTTTTTTTTGCAAAGTTTTCGCATTTTAGAGTCAAGTTTAGGCATTGAATTGTTTTTGAGAAAGAAATTTCTTGGATTTGGTGTGAAACCACAATCTTTTGGTGGTTCCTGATCATATGCAAAACAAGCACCTACTTGATCTTCACCTATTTTTCGTAAATAGGTTTGTAATTGTCGAAAATGTTCAATTTTGATGTTAGTTACTCAATGGTTTATTAAAATTTCCTAATGCATTTTCAGTTGTTTTCTGCTTTTCGCTTGTTTTTGAGGAAACAATTGGTCGAACATTTTGAACCGTAGTCTATGTATTATTTCAATGATTTTTCGAATTCTCCTTTTGTTAACTTTAATTGTTACTGGGTGTTCATTTGTTTATGTGTCGGGCTGTTGTTTGTTGTTATTGTACAAACTTTTGGTGGTCCCTGGTCGTACGTGTCACTGTTAAAACAAGCGAGCATTCTGCTTGAGGTGTTTTCTACCGTTTTTGTTTATTTAATACGCGTGTGTTGTGTATTTTAAAGATCACAGCACCCAAGGAATGAAGTCTTAATCATAGGTTAGCTAGGCGAGAAGTACCACAACACCCAATCACGGTACACTCCGACGCAGAGGTGATGCTACCAACATATTCGATAAAATTATGGTACAATACATGGAATAGCCTTATTATTAAGTCAAATGTTTATGGGAAAGATTCTTTCCCACGAGCTAAACATTCTTAGACGTATGTACACCTCGACCATTATCATATTCTGTTTTTAATTCACGCCTTTAAACGGAAACCGTGATAATTATGTAATTGCTAATTATACGAGGTGTTATCCCGATTTTGTTTTATACATATGTTCTAACCAGCTTAAATCGCCGTACGGATTCTAAAACGTGCATTGACACCGAATGTCGCCACTAATTGCGTTCCGTTACTGTAAAAAACTTTATGGGTGGCATGTTTTATTGTGAACGTTCGCCGGTAATAAGGTTAGGCGAATAAATTGCGTTTATTATGGTAAAAAGACAACGAAAAATTAATTAAATGTCGTTATTTACGAGAGAAGTTTTACGCAAGTTTTGTGAACGAGAAAAAAACGAACGTAGTTAAGTCACTTGCGTGTTTCAAGGTCTTAACTGGGGCGAATTTTTATCAGGTTGTTACACGTGAGAAACACAACTTCATTTGCCAATCTGACAGCACCGAATCGTCAATTTTTGTAATCACGTCTTCAGTTCTTGCCTCAGCCATATTCCTAGAAGTAGCCCAGGCGTTTGGCAAAGTCTGGCACGAAGGACCAGATAAGAAGCTAAAGAACATGTTGCCAAAATGAGGCAAAATATTAAAATCGTACATATCCCATTGAATTTCGTGTTAAGCAAGAGAGAGATTACTCGAACATGAGAAATATAAATGCAGGAGTATCCCAAGGCAGTGTTTTGGGACCTATTTTATACTTGCTGTACACTTGCGACATTCAACAGCTTCGAAACGTCAATGACAATTTTAATTTCGTCTTTTCATTTCCATGCCTTGTTAGAGTACATAAAAATGCGCCCCCGTTTTTGTTATTTTTCACTAACTTTGCAGAAAAAAAAAACAAAAAACTGGAGGAATCGAATTAAAAATTTCAACTTTCTTCCATCAAACCGAACGATCCCATGTTACATTAAGCAAACACCATCAGTGATCATTTTTATAAAGCTGTAAAAGTGTTTCTTCGCCCATAAACGTTGTGGGCACTCAGATTATATAAAATTATAACACCTGCAAATCTCGTACGTATTTTCCAAAAGCTATCATTATAGTGATTCGATAAAATAGGTGTGAAATAGTTCGTTAATGTGTGGATAAAATAAAACCCCGTAACTGTCAGACCATAATCGTTCGCCTAGAGCTGTGTATAACCATTATATCTACCATATAATTTAGATTCATCTACATTCTCCACATATTATGTATATATGGCACGATTTGAATATATATTTTTTGGATAAATACATCATGCGAAAGTCTTCGTGCTTACATTGGGGAATGTTTATAATTTAAATGCAGATAGTTAAAAGGGAAATAGGACGAAAAACGCTTGGAAAAGAGTTGCAGTAGTAGTGTTAAAGATTTCTCGATGGTTTTCCATAACTCGAAAAAAAAAAGAGGAAAAATTAACCTCTTATTTTTTACGAAATCTCTAGAATTCTCATTTTATAATATACAGGGTGGTCCACATAGGAGGGCCACTTTTGGGATCTCGTAAACGGTAAGAGCTACAAAGAAGTTTAAATTAGACAAATTGTTCCATTTTCGAAGACCCATTCAATGATGCTTTAATGTTTTAAAAAACTTACATAGCACGCTAGATAATACAGAAATCAAAAAAGTTTATTTTTTTTAAATCGTTAATAACTCGGTACAAAAATGTTTTTGGGAAAAAAGTTGTAGATTTTTTACGCACTTAATTAAAACCTTCATTTGTTTAATGTTTCTTAAATTCTTAGATAAATTACAAACTTGCATTTTTTTAAACGGAAACCGTAGTTGGCTATGACCTCTTAAAAAGGCTTTTTTTTTCTTTTCAACAACAAGGTTTAATATATTTATTTTGATATTTAGGATCAAAACAAATAAAATTCATCAAAAAGTCGCTACTAAGCTAAAGAGTGCCATGAAACAAAAGACAATTTAATTTTGTCATTTAACGCAATCTTTAATTAATGTTAAATTAAAACATTAGATTAAAGATAAGCCAAAATTTATTAATTTTTAAAAAACCACTTTTCGTCTAATGATTATGAAGCAGCTTTTTTTATTTACTTGATTACGTTAATCAAAATACTTATACCTACTATAAAAACAATACAAAAATCGACTTTCAAGTATTACAAAATTACTTTTATAACCAATTTATTTTACGGACTGTTTCAACGAATATAACAAAAATAACATGAAAGTTGTAATGTTTTAAATCGAATATGTAACTAAAACAAAATATTCAAATATTGTATTAAGTTTAATAATAATATACTTAATAATAAAGAAAACAATCAGGCTCTTAATAGTACTTCTGTTATAATCTTATAGTAATATTTAAATATTTTGTTTTAATTAAATATTCGATTTAAAAAGTTACAAATTTCTTGTTATTTTTGTTATTCGTTGAACAAGGGCGTAAAATAAATTGGTTGTAAAAATAATTTTGTAATACTTGAAAGTCGACTTTTGTATTGTTTTTATTGTATAATTATTTTGACTAAGATAGTCTGGTAAATAAAAAAAAGCTGTTTCATAATCATTAGACGAAAAGCTGTTTTTGGTTAATGTTTGATCTAATGTTTTACTTTTTTTTACATTAGTTAAAGTTTGCTTTAAAGGAAAAAAATAATTGTCTTTTGTTTCATCACACTCCTTAGCTTCGTAGAAAGGGCCTTTTTGATGAGTTTTATTTGTTTTGAGCCCAAATATCAAAATAAATATATGTTACGAGCCTGTAACGAGTCCGGACCTGGAGCCGTGTACTTACATATATTAATAATTGTTACCAGTCAGCACTTTTGTGCTGACATAAGAATAATCAATTACAAATAGTTATATTCCGTTGTACCGTCACCGGTGTAGGTGTAATAAACCTTATCAGCATTTTCATTTAACATCAAATCCTCCAAAAAGGACCTAAAAGTTATAATAAACCTTAAACTATTAAAAGAGAAAAACTTTTTTTTATAAGGTCATTTAAAAAAATGCAAGTTTGTAATTTATCTAAATATTTAAACAATATTAAAACAAATGAATGTTTTAATTTTATCAAGTATAACCGAGTTATTAACGATTAAATAAAAAGTGCTCAGTTTGATTTCTGTTTATTATCTAGAGTGCCATGGAAATTTTTAAAAACATTAAAGTATCATTGAATAGGTCTCCGAAAATGGAACAATTTGTCTAATTTAAACTTCTTTGTAGCTCTTACCGTTTACGACAACCCAATAGAGGCCCATCTATGTGAACCACCCTGTATAAATAACATATGCGTTCATTTTGTGTAGATCCAAACTTTATTGTGAACAAAGCAATATCTAAGTAGTTCTAAATTTGTTGATTTTACTTGAAATTGTACTTTTTTCTTGGGATAATCCCGAGAAGAAACACTAGTTGGGATTCTTAAAAGAAAAGGGAAATCATTTCAAATTAGGCATCAAATAAATCCTTCGAACATTCAAAAACTAAAATAAATACATCAGTTTGTAGCCTTGTTAATTCTCGTTTCCAAAATAGTGTGGTAATAGTTCCTAGTTTTTGTTTTTTTTTTGTTTCAGTTGTTTACTGCGTCCATGGTTCTTGCGTTCCTGATCTAGTTAAACATACATGAGGTAAGAAATAGTCCGAAACACGCAAACTTTAGCTTACTTTTTGCGTCGATTTTTAATGCATTGCTGTATTATTGGGTGCGTTCAGCCGGTGTCAGCAGCTGACTTGCAACAGAAATCATGTTGAGATAGCTGTTTGTTAGCGTTACCGAATCAACTGAACGAACCGTTGAGATATAGCGGTGTAACATAACAGTTACACCGTTCGACTGTGGTTCGGTAGAGGGTAGACAGCAATCATAACCAGGGATGGAAAACGTAACGTAACGATACCAGATAACGTTATAATAACGATTCAACTATAATTTTTTATACAATAACGTAACGATATTTTTATAACGTTATAATAACCGATAACGTTTCGTTAAAAGTTATTTTGTATCGTTATTCTCTATAAATTAAATTTTTATATGGCGATCTTTTTATTTTCTGAAGATATAATATTTTGTTTGTATTTTAGAAATTAAAATGAAAATAAAATATCTCAACCTTAGCGTAATTTTGTAGGTACTATTTTTTAAATTTACATTTACAGATCCCAAAAATAATTTCAGAGTTACAAATAAAAATGGTTTTTATACAGCATGTTTCTTAAATAATGTGAAAAAATTCGGGAGGTGATACTTAATCGAAAATTAAGAGGGGTCTTTCATATTTTTTTTTCTTTAGGGTCTTCTTTCGAAGTTACACCCTCCTAAAGGAGATCGGTAAAATTGGGTTTTTATTTTATTTCCCAAATTTGGATAAATGTGGGAGATTTATACTTATAAAAAGGTTTCCCATAGTAATATTTTTAATCATCTCCCACCTTCACAGGGAGCTGAAAAGTGCGACCTCTGTTGTTTTTTTTATCAGGACTTTTGGTGGGTTGAAATCTAGCAATTTTAAATTTTCTTTAAAAACTTGATTTATTTAGAAGTTTTTTTTATTCTTTAACTGTTCTCGTTAAACCTACAGTTTTTGAGTAAAAAATTATATGAATGAACATGAACCATCAAATATTCCAGTATAAAACGATATTGGATAGATGTGACGGGTGTAACTCATTTTGACGCTTACGCGGCGACAACGCTAAAACGCCCGTCAATTCTACCCAATATGAACATAAACATCCTATTCACTCATTTAATTTTTTACTCAAAAAAGTAAGATTTACGAGAAAAACTAAAGAATAAAAAAAGGTTCTAAATAAATCACACTAACAAAAAAACATGTTTGCAAAATTTCAACTCACCAAAAAGTTCTGATTAAAAAACCAACAGGGGTCGCACTTTTCAGCCCCCTATGAAGGTGGAAGATGATTGAAAATAATACTATGGGAAACCTTTTAATAAGTATAAAACATCTACCAAATATCATTCTCCTACATTTATCTAAATTTAAGAAATAAAATAAAAACCTAATTTTATCGCTTCCCTTTAGGGGGGTGTAACTCCGAAAGGAGACGTCTAAGAAAAAATTGTTATATAAAAAACCCCACTTTATTTTCAATAAGGAATCACCTTCCGATTTTTTTCGCATTATTTAAGAAACATCCTGTGTATCATAATTTATGTAACGTTACATAACGTTATATAACATAACAATTCATTTTTTTAACGTTATTTATAACGTTATGTAACGAAAACAAATAATAAATAACGTTATACAATAACGTAACGATTTAAAACGTTATTCCATCCCTGATCCTTATTTACGCTGAGACAATTTCGCAGCAGCTAACATTAAGCGTACAGTCAACGGTTCGTTCAGCCGATATCGCTAACTCAACTTCTCAGCTGCTGACACCGGCTGAACGCGCCCATTGTTTTTAAAATTAAGCCTGGCATCTGCAAGGTTGGTTGCGGGATTTTTAGTGTCTACCAATGTTTCATGCATCGCTTATAATTTTTTTGTTATACATTATTAGCCCGGACGTTGAACCGTGTTGCATTTGATGCCAAAATTAATTTGTTTAAAGTATGGGCACCGCTTATAAACGTACATAAGTGTTATAGCTACTTACTTAAGGTTTATTAAAACCGTTTTTTAACTCGCACCCTGCAGAATTCACTGCGAAAATCAGTATATTATTCTAAAAACGTAAAAAAAAAACTACTCGCTGTTCTCAACATTTTTCATTCACTTTTTCAGCACATTTTTCTGAAATAAAATGTAAACGTCTCTACAAAAGTGTGTTTGTCGAAGCGTCTTGATGATTTCGCGACGCCTTTTTCACGCGATACTAGCATATTTCACGGGAATTTTCATTTGGCACCCCAAAGTCGAAACGTTACAATTTTCTCTGTTCTTGCTTTTCATATAAATGGGAAAAAATCGACCAGTTTTGTGACATCTGCAAATTTGTATTTGCTTGAAATATCTAACGCTTGCATATAAAGCAAAATATGATGAAGAAATTTAAGAATTCGGTGTTTAGAACTTGTTTAATACAGAGCAGTTTAAACAAGCGATTGCTAGCGAAAAGTTTATTTTTGATAGCAGACATTTAAGTTAAAGTTTATATTTTATAAAATATTGCCAATAACATTCAAAGTTTTGCAAATACCTATTTTGAACCTAGAACCTAGAATTTCTTAACCTAGTTTTAAATATCTGCACCAGAATACAACAAAAATTTTCGTGCATGTTTTTGTCTGTAAAAGTTCAGTTTTCGTTAGTATTTTCCTGTAATTTTTGTATTTTGTGCTACAAAACTACTCAAACTTTTGCGTAAAATGACGATTTCAGTGTAGTGCCATTCTGCAATAAATTTATTCGCAAATGTAACTTAGATACAGTGAGCTCGCGTTATAAGCAACTAACGGCGGCCAATTCCGATCTAAAAGTTGCTTATAACATGAAAGTTGCTTATATGATAGAAATAGAAACGATTCGATTTTTAACATAAATAAATCTGGTTTTTAATAGTAAAACTAAAAATAAAAGTTTACACCATAACAACGCGGTCGTTGTCGCGTTGCTATGGTGATCTGTACGTACCTATGTCAAACGAAATACGCGCGTGCCACGTACCTTTAGTCGTGATCTATGTACTTGTACATCTCTCAAATAAAAAAATATGATGTGATTTCATGGCAAGTATACAGAGCGGATGAAACGGCCTTATTTTACAAGTGTTAACCGGACAAAACTCTTGTTCATACACGTAAAAAAAATATTCCCGGGAGAAAAATATCTAAGCAACGAGTTAGGTACTATTATACCGTGTGCTAATTCCACCGACAATCACAAACTGAACTTATGGTCTTTGGTAAATTATATAAAGCCAAAAAATTTTAGTAATTTAACCTACGAGTTTATTATATTATTCTACAGCGTCATTCAAAAAGTCTGCAACAAATTGAAAAAAAAAATTGATTTCTCAGAAAATTTTAAGATGAAAAAAGTTCAATAAAAAATCATAGGACGCTAGATTTTAGCGACTTTTTGAAATATTCGCAAGAATAAAGTGCTCTTATTTTAAGAGAAACAAAAAAACTATTTAAAAAAAATGTTTAGAATCTAAAAATAAGCCTAAATTTAAATTTAGATCGTCACATTCTAATTTTTATTTTTTAAGAAACAAACATTAAAATAGTGCAACAAATAGAACCATTTTTTATTATCAATTGGTCAGAAAATTTTATTTTTGTTAAAGTTGGTACATACATGGTCTACAACTAATTTTAAGATGAAAAAAAGTTGAATAAAAAGTCAGGATATTTTCCATTTGTTGCAGACTTTAAATGTTGAAACTTCTTAAAAAATAAAAATTAGAATTTAACCGTCAGAATTTAAACCTAGTTCGGTTTTAAGATTCTTAATAACTTTTTTCGATAAAAATAAAATTTTCCATTTGTTGCAGACTTTTTGAATGTTAAAATTTCTTAAAAAATGAAAATGAAAATTTGACCGTCAAAATTTAAATCTAGCCTTATTTTGGGATTTTTAAAAACTCTGTCCATAATTTTTTTTTGTATCTCTTAAAATATTTCAAAGATCACTAATATCTAGTGTCATATGATTTTTTATTGAACTTTTTTCATCTTATAATTAGTTTTAGACCATGCACCAACTTTTATCAAGAATACAATTTTCTGAGAAAAAAATAATAAAAAACTTTTCCACTCGTTGCAGACTTTTTGAATGACGCTGTATATTAATAATCTCCTAAAAATAAAATGATTGTTAAAAAATCTATTGTTAATCTAGATTTCACACGATATTTTACAGCCCTTTTAAATAACCTGAATATTAAAAAAAAACTGAAAGTGCTATATCACTCAAAATTTTGGTAAAAATGTAAATATTTTGAAAACTGTTGACTTTAGACCCATATAACCTTTTACATTTATTAAAGTAAATTTTAAGACAAATTCAAAAATGTAAAAATATACAGATGTTCTATCTAAAATTTCAAAGTTTGAGTCCGTTTCCGGTTGAACCGGAAGTCGCATTGCAACCTTAATATTTACATCGAATCCGAAAAATACCATAACGCTCAGATACAAAATTTCATTGTTATATCTGCAATAGTATTTTAGATATTTGTATTTTTAACTGTCACACTGACAGTTGCTTATATCGTGTACTTTGATACGATAGTTGCTTATATCGAGTGTTGCTTATAACGCGAGTTGCTTATATCGTGGGTTGCTTATAACGCGAGCTCACTGTATAGAGAATTTTCTCATGATTATGTGAAATTGAACAACAAGATAGCAGATGTACAATACCAGACTATGGAATTTCGCACGGGAAATGTAAGAGATAAAGATGTGGATACTTTTTCTTTTCCGCTGTTCACTATAGCAATGTTTTTCCGTTAATTATAAAAGACTTTTCATGGAAGTACAGTATTTTTGTGGCTACAACAAAGGTATTTTGATTTCCATATTGTTATCTGTTTGGCAATCAATGAAAATGCAGGGTGTGGGCTAAAGAAATTCTCACGATTTAAAAAAAAAACGTCCCTTACAAACGCCACTCGCTTGTTTTCTGTCGTAAAGATCTTTTGCGATATTCAATTGTCATGCCATAAGATTTTCACTTTTGTAAACTTGAGATAAAGCTCCAAAAATTCTACTTTTATGTCATTTTTCGCCTTCCATCTGTTATGAATGTTACTGTTTTAATTATTGAGAGCTAATATTATTAAAAAAGCTCATCTTTAAAATAATCTGGAAGGCATTGAAACAAGAAAATATCACAAATTATTCTGAGGAAGTTTTTTGTTAGCAGTGGTATTAAAACCATGGAAAATGTTGATAATATCCTGAAAAACGCGGATTTATATGAGTTTTTTCAGAACTGGCTTAATTATTTCCAAAATTAATTAGTTTTTGCACAGATATTATTTAAATTAGATGAGTAGGTACCTAAAAAAGCTTTGCAATTCTAAAAAATTACCCTTTTCTTTTGGGTTAGCTATAGAAACTTCGTTTATGTTATTTCTCAAAAATTAAACAAAAGACGATAATCAAATTTTGTTTTCTGATGGCATTCAAGTAAATGCAAGGTTGTTTCTTTTAAACTATTTTATTATTCTACGAATTTTGATGAAGATATTTTTCTTTAAGTAAACGTATTTCAAAACGAAACATATAATGCTCTTACATTTTTTTGGACAATCTTACTGAACCGTTCATATATTTGGGCTGTATTTTAAGAGTTTTGAAAACACCCGTATACAGGGTATTCCCCCTTTAGTTTCTCTCCACTGGTATTTCGGAAACAATAGCTTAAATACCTGATTAAATGGACAAAAGTGTGTAGAATTTTCAAATGTTTTCAAATTTGAGATAACCTGAGTTGTCTTCATAATAAACGAAAAATTTAATAAAATACATCCATTGCTTTTGATATATCCTTGTTCCCGTTTTAGATAAACTACAAAAATTGGTGTTTTTCTGTTGTGAAAGACGAAAAACCGAGTGCTGGCATTTGTTTTTGATATCACTTCAACAGTTTTTTTTTTGTGGCGGGATTCAGCTTTTTTATATCTGAAAGCCAAAACTAATTTCCACACGTTAATGGAAAATGTGGCTTCGATCATCACACAAAAGTGTTCCATTGGAAACATATTCGAAATTACAAGAAATAAAAATATAACAATTGAAGGGATATTAAGAAACAAGTGCTAGCGTTCGAGTTCTCGCTTTTTAAAATGTTTGAAAGACCAATTTTCATGAAATTATCGTGAAAAACGAAACAGATGTCGGAGAAAATAGAAAATCGTATTTTTTAATGTCAGTTCGGTTCGTCTGGGATTTGAAAACGATTTGTAATTAGCTCAAAATGCCCATTTAACCGGTTTTGTAGCTATTATAGTGAGCCGTGTACCAGCAGTGACAAAATATACTGAAACATCCTGTAAGCATTCGCAATTAGTGTGTTTTTTTTTAACCGTTAAAATGACATGAGCGGTTTTTGGTCCAGAAATCAACTTGTTTTCGAGAAAATTAATAACCGCCTTATACGTCCCATCGCGCAACATAGGAAATCCTTAACATAATATTTATTTCGACGATTTCCTGTTGTCACGGTCGACGAAACCAAATTTTTTTCCAACGCCCGATTAAAATCATTAAACACACACAACTTCTCATAAACATTCGAAAACAACTCCGCATCATTAAAGTATCGGAACGCCTTATTAACATCGAGATAAATCTACAGTGTTCGAGAGCAGATGACTTGATTTTGAGAGAAAGGATACTCCATCCGAAAATTACAGCTCTGGGGCCAATAGAACGCGGCTGGGAAGGTGCGCCGACTGCGTTAGCCCGACGCTGGATTTCAGGCGAGCTCACCTCTGCTGGCTACGATCTGGTCTGGTAACGACGTTGTTAACTAACGAGGATATCATAATAATCACTTGAAACGGTTGGCCAAGTTCGAAAAATGGGGTTTTTATACCGCGGCGTGCGAGTTGTTCGCCTGGCCAACTGTACCTACCACACTGAAAATATGATAAATACTAAATTATACCTTATTGGCATGTGTTATAAGGTGTAGTCGTCCAAGTGGGTATTAACGTAACATCAACCCATCATTAACCAAAAACAAAAGGCTGTAGTAGTCTGGGCGACCCATCGTGGTGCCCCTCAATCCCGTACGCTGTTATTATCAGTTTTTATAACCGAATTCGGTTTTTTCGTTGGTAAATATGCATTTGTTGAAATGAGGCGTTGTGTGGTCTTCGTAACAGGTGGTGGTCTGCGCGATGGCATATTATTACGATAGAAATTTATTTGGGAAGTAATAAATCAAATACTAATATTGCTGGAATGAGTTAATTTATTTGGATTAATTGGATGTGAAAATGCTTACGAAATCTCGTTCCCATATCTTGTAGCTGCGGACGGAGATGGACGAGGTCGTGCGAGCGAGCTTGCTGTTATTAATTTTAAAATGATTTTATGCAATTAGGCTACAGTCCAATTTAATCTGATGCTGATACAGACGTTACGTACAGTATTGTGTGCAAAAATAACAACCTACGAGTACTCAAATTACACGAAGATATATCATATTGTTATAGTGCCTCGAAGAAAAGCGATCTTTGGTGCTAAAAATTTCCAATAAAGTTTGGATTGAGGAAAAGATTCCAAAAGACTGGAAAATGGGCTTAAAAATTTCCTTCACCTGTCAAATTTGCTTTTTCAACCAACCACTAATCTTAAATCTTCTAGAGACTACCAATAGGAGCATTATTACACGGTAATAATTTTACATTACCCTGTCAGACGTTGATCCTCCTGTCAAATTTGCGTTTTCGACCAATAACAAACTCAGATTTCCTAAAAACGACCAATAAACATTATCATACACTGATAATATCCTTTTCGCAATTAACATTTTCATGCGTTTGTAGGTCGTTTCTAAGAAATCTGAGTTTGTGATTGATCGAAAATATAAATTTGGAGAGGGAATTAAATATTTCGGTCTTGATAATTTTTTGACGAATTTCGGCGACCAGTAGCGTTACTTTAATATAGATTAAACCACACCCCTAACGCACCATTCTGACAGTGGTTGTAAAATTTGACATAATGTACATTTAATTTGACAGGCAGGTTAGGTGAAGGAAATTTTTTGACAAAATATAACTGTTGCATTGCAAATAATCTATAATTTTTGACAAATCTTCACTCATGCATGTTGAATTTTTCTCGTATTGCTTTTGTTTTCCGCCACCAAACACGTTTTATTGCCGAATTTCAATTCCGCATTCGAAATTTCCTCATATAAAAGATGCTACAACGCACACATATGCGTTTACACCCAAGAAGCAAATCGATTATTAACTCCACCGCTTCCTCTTCTCAATTTGTGAAGTATATTTCCCAAAGGTTTCTAACGCGATGCGAAGCTGCCAGAGCGAACATCAAAGCTACGCTGTTAAAATCCGTTAAAATTTCGTCTAACAGGACGCACCTAAAGGTGTAGAAACGAATGAACGTCGACGCTAAGTTGGCGTCGAAAATTCTGTGCGAATATCGGGGGGTGTTCAAACGCGGATAAATTATCTTTGAGGTAATACTTCAACCCATCAATGCATCCCGAAAAAGATTAGAATCTTCAAAAACGCCCTAATTTCTTTTGTTTTAAAAATAATCGATAAGCGAACAAAAGCATTACTTTTTTTTGACATATATGATCCTTTGTGTTTTGTTTAGAAGCGAAACATTTGCTAGCGAAATAAATGAAGCCAGTTGTTTTAAAACAATAAAATAATATTGCAATGGTTTTTGCCTAGCTAAGGTCCGTAGTGAAAAACTGTCTTGGTCTAATTTTGCATTTTATGTTGTTAAAATATTGGCACAAATTTCTAATCACTTTGTTGTTTTTTTGGCAATTCTTTTTAACGCAAAAATTACTATTTTAAATCCATGATCCCTGACAACTCTTTTTGTGAACCTATTTTTTGGACAAATATTTACTGACTAAAAAAATTTCATTTTGTCTTTTAGTAGCTGTAAAAATAGTCGCTCTTAGCTATTTTCTCCATAACCGCTTCACGTTCAACAACTGTTTTCATGGCCAAGTTATTAGCAACTGTACAGCATGCAACTGTCAAGTTTTTTTTACATCGTGTTATTAATAATAATTATTTAGCATACTACAGTTAATTGTTGAGATTAACAAGCTATTGTTGAACGTGATTTGTACTTAGCTACTGGCATTTGTTTTTTGGCATCACGTTATTGATAATTGTTGTTATTATCTAGCAATTTGTAATCACAAAACTACTGACAATTTATAATGTTAGTATGCTGTCAACAGCTAATACTACAAAGTATTTTTTTGTTATTGTAACTGATGACAACTGTACATCGTAAAGCTATGCTTAATTGTTATCAGTTGCTAAGTTATACTGTCGATTGTTTTGTTTAGCAACTGACAATAAATTGTCGTGTAATTGCTGTGGTACATTCCAAGCTACTAGAACTATTGTTAGTATCAAAATCTGTCTACTATACTTGGCTATTGGTTTTCTAGCAATTTTTACCATCAACTTTTTTTATGTTAATCATTTATTTCCTAGCTAAGTCAGTTTTTAGAAGCTAGGCCACTAAATTTAACGCTTTCTTCTAAATTAAGAATTAATTACATGTAACCCAACAAAGATTAATCTAACTTTTTTTAACATTGTGAAGGTAACTGCTAAAAACTTTGCCTCCCCTATTTTCTCATGACTTCTACTTTCGTTCTTGTCTAGTTTTAAATCCGGCAGTAACTTTTGCGCGTCCTCGAATTCATTACCAAGCTTTAGGCAATTGTTTTTGGATCAAGATAAGGCATTTGTTTAACAACCTAAGCAAGGAACTGCATATCTTGACGAACGTTCTGCTTTTAACGTATTCAACAAAAAATATAACACTTGAAGTGTTTCGGTCTGGGATGTTTTAGTTTCTATTGTCTTTTTAAGTTGGAAAATAATTTTTTTTTGTACTAAATTAATTTTGTGGAAGCGGATATATCTTTGTATAAGTTGTGCAGAAAATAACTAACACGTTGACCTCTATGAGATACTAAGCGTCTTTAGTGTAAAAGAATAAAATAATGCAATAGTATACCCTTGAAACTTTTTCAAAATTTTGGAGAACCGTAAAAGTTGTTTTAGGGCGTTTTTAAACAATTTAAACACTGCTTAGAGTGTCTGTAACATTCTCAAAAAATATAAAGACCATCCCAAAATAATCGATAATTTTCTGACAAAAAATAGCAAGGCTATAGGTATGGAAACTTTTTAAAAATTTTGAGGAGCTGAAAAAAAATTTTTTGGGCCGTTTCTGATCGAACCAAAGGCGAAAAAACATTGCTTAGGGGGAGGCCTTAACATTTTCAAAAATGTTGAAGACCATCCAAAGAATTTTTAAACAAAAGAATAAAAAGAGCTGCAACTTTAATTTTGGGCTAAAAATGTACCCCATTTTACCGAAATTTATCGTATAAATTGTTCAAGATTATGTCCTTGTTCTACGCACAGCCGTAGACCTTGTCTGAAAGACTCTAGCTCCTTTTATAACATTTCGGGGGTTATACCTTCAAAAGCAACACGAATCCTGTTCTGCACATCTTCAGCAGTTGTTGGGGGTCTTGATACACCTGTTTTATGGGTCTCCACAAAAATAAATCTATAGGGGTAAGATCAGGTGACCTAGGTGGCCAGGAGATTGGTCTACCTCGCCCTATCCATCTATTAGGATATTCTGTGTTCGGCAACTGCATTACTTGCTGTGTTGCTTTTAATGGTATAACCCCCGAAATGTTATCAAGAGTGCTAGAGTCTTTGAGACAACATCTACGGCTGTGCGTAGAACATGAACAAGGATATAATTTAAACAATTTATACGATAAATTTCGGGGAAAAGGGGTACATTATTGGACTAAAATTAAAGTTGGAGATCTTTTTATTCTTTTGTTTAAAAGTTCTTTGAAAAATTACGACGTACGTCCATGGCCGATTTTAAAATATTTTAATTGCCTTAGTAATACTAATAAAAATCGAGATAGCTCGAAAAATATTAACTTTAGGTATAGGACGCTTAATAATTTCGAAAGACAATTAAATTCTCTACAAGAAAATGTAAAAATATACAGGGTGTTGCATTTAAGAAAAATGACTTATCGATGTTTGAAGTTTCACAAGTTTGACCAAGCGTAAAAACCACCCTGTATAATATTTTTTAAATGTAGCTAGCGCAAAGTGTTAATTAATCTATTGTCAATCTCAATTTTAAACGAAATTTTACCGCTTTTTTAAATAACTTTAATGTTAAAAAAAATTGAGTGCTGTATCGCTCAAAATTTTCACAAAAATGTAAATTTTACGAAAACGGTTGACTTAAGACCCATATAACCTTATACATTTTTTAAAGTAAATTTTAAGAGAAATCCAAAAATGTAAAAATATACAGGGTGTTGTATTTAAAAAAATTAAATTTTTATATGTGCCGGTCAAACGAAACACCCTGTATGTTTGAAAATTTTAGGTTATGTAGAAAATAGGTTCGCACAATATTTGTATTAAACATTTTTTGATATTTTAATTAATAAAGGAGCTATCGAAGAATCTCAGGGTCGTGGTGCACCCTGTATATTACTGTAATTTTGAGATTTTCGTCTGTTAAAAGCTTTTTTATTTATAAGTCCTGAAGAGACGAGACTCACAGCTTGCCCAGTTGTTTGCAAAATGGGGTTTTTATAACAAACAAGTTTGGTTATTTTTTTTTAAACCTAAGCGTATCCATATTTTAAGATAAGTAGCTTGAGGAATTGCTTCATTTATCAAACTTTTGACCAATTTTTGCCATAAAGGATTCTTAAAATCTTTGGAGGACATTAAGTATACTTTATTTGCTGAATTAGCCAAAAGATAAATACACGTTTAACACCCAAGCGTATTTTATCATTCTCCTTGAGTGAGGAAATTGGAAAATTCTTCTTCGCGCATTAAATTAAGTACCTGCTAGGTGCAAAATAAGATTTTCCGGTTGAGCAAGATAACAGTGTCAGTTATAATCTGCATAATACTCTTATTACAGTATCTCATATAATTATTACGCATTCATCATACGATTCGAGTAACAAATTGCATCCTCTGGACTTACTCCGTGGTGGTATGAGCTTACGTAGACCGATTAGATCTCTGTCTTTACATCAGTGCTTATAATATGTAATAAGATCGTTGATATTAATGATAATTACTTAGGTATTTACATATGCGTTGGTTGATGTATCGTGTGTAACTTCGGCCACACCTCGCGCGGTTTTAATTTATCAAGGAGACGTTGGTCTCTTGGTACCATTAATTTTTCGAACTTCTGTGTCATAGACGCGAAGGACTCGGTCGCGAGACGCATGCAACTCTTTGTGTTTTTGATATTTTAAACGTAAATTGTGGGGAGGAATCAATAAATGCTTGGGTAATAAATTATTGGCACTTGGAGTTGCATGGTAAAGTTTTTTTTGAGTTTATACGAACTGGTGTTTGTTATAAAGCTTGGAAAATACGAGGGATGGGCGTTAAGTTGTGGTTGAGGCGCTGTACCGGTTCTCGAGAAAACTACTGGTTATCAAAAAATATTAAAATATGAAACATAAAAATGACCCACATCTTGTAGATGTAATTGTGTAAATAAATACACTTAAAACTTTTTTCGAAATTTTGAAGAGTTGTAAAAATAGTTTAAGGCCGTTTTTAAATAAACTAAAGGCGGTAATGCATTGCTTGGGGTGTGTTTAACATTTTCAGAACATATAAAGACCATCCCAAAACATTCGATATTTTTTCTGATAAAATTTGCTAGGTTATAGTCTGGAAACTTTTTTCAAAATTTTGAAGGGTTGTACAAAATAGTCTTAGACCGTTTTTAAACAAACTGAAGGTGGTAATGCATTGCTTGGGGTGTGTTTAACATTTTCAGAACATATAAAGACCATCCCAAAACATTCGATATTTTTTCTGATAAAATTTGCTAGGTTATAGTCTGGAAACTTTTTTCAAAATTTTGAAGGGTTGTACAAAATAGTCTTAGACCGTTTTTAAACAAACTGAAGGTGGTAATGCATTGCTTGGGGTGTGTTTAACATTTTCAGAATATATAAAGACCACCCTAAAACATTCGATACTTTTTCTGAAAATATGCAAGGCAAGAAAAAGTGTGCTAGTAAATATAAGTAATGCTTTCTTTTGTTTTTGGCAACCGCTGTGAACTGAGAAAGTTGGTGTTTTACGAAACGTGTCACAAACTTTAGCACCGTTGTTATTTTCGTTCGCGATCCGGCACGCATATCTTATTCATACCGTTTGTCAGTATTTGTTTTATTACACAACTAACACCATCACGCGTATCGTGTTTGTACGTCAATTATTAAAATGCAACGACGAATTTGGCGCTACACACCGCGTCGCAACGAACGAATCGATGGTTCGGCAAGTCAACGCGGCCGACCCTAGAACTAAAACAAATAGATTGTGTTAGTAAGAGACTCACTTTATCCTACTTTTAAGGAAAACTACAAAGAGATCCCCGACAACAGCGCGAGGAATTTCTGAATAGGCACGCAAAATTCAAAATGGCTACTCAGGTCGTTTTCCGGCACCTACAGGACACGAGTGGCTCTTGAGTTACCCCTTGGAAGGAGCGAGCTCAAGGGGTGAATTTCGACACGAGCGTATTACTTGTGTGTTTGGCGAGATTTCGTTAAACCGCCAGCGACGATATTTTTGAGTCGAGTTAAATAAAACGACACCAGATAAGAGTACACAATGGAACTTGCAACATGTACACACATAGGCGCAACACGTTCGTGTGCAGCAATCCAAAAAGGCCAAAAAACTAGCCCATGTGGTCGTTCTCCGTATACACTTTGTAAAGCAAAGCTTTTTTTTTGACGTACACCTTCAACTGTTTTAATTATTTTGAAAAAACTAAAACACGATTTTTTCAATTATAAATAATTCCATAGCCACCTATGTTAAAATCAAAATGTGAATTGTTCCTGTAGAATAAGAAAAAAATATCTAAAAAGTCATGACACACTTGCATTTTGAGATATAGGCCAAAATTTACTTTTTTTAAATGGCGATCATGGTTGGCTATGTGTTCTTTAAAACGATAATTTTTTCTCGTTGCATTGATGTAGGTATTGGTTGTTAGGTTTATCATTACAAATAAGCAAGTTATGGCAATGTTATTGTATTTATTAAGTTCAATCTTAGTGGCTATTGAAAAAAAAAAAAAAGATCACATAATCAAGCTAGCTAAGAGAAAAAAAAATGCTATCAAATAAGTATAATTGCCATTTCAAAACAGTTCAATTGCTTTTCATTGCGCTTTTGTTATTTAAAAGAAAAAAAAAAATATTTTTTTGGTCGTATGGTGAAAAACTAAGTACCAAACAACTTTTATTCAAAACATGTTTCCCTAAAGTGGATATTTACTGATACATACAGGGTGTCCCCATTATACACGGCAAAAAAGTAGGTGCATATTCCTGAGTGAAAATTATGATCATTTGTCAAATATTTTGTTATCCGAAAATGTTTCCCTTCAAAGTTAGAGACCTCCAAAGTTGCAAGAAAAAAAAATCAAAAATCGATTACGTCCTAGCCGTTTAAGCTAGAGCTATCAAACTTGGCCGAAATGTTTAGGTGTTTCCCATTGACTTTGTGGGATAATTAGAAAGAAAACACGTAATTGGAAGTATGATTTATAGTCAGGTCATCCGCTTACCATCTTCAGAATTTTTTACTCTGGAATAAAATTGAAAATGTCATTCGTCCATAAGAAAGTACGACTTAAGAGGAAAAAAATCGTCCCTCTTTGTTTTTTGCTGTAAACGTAGCCGTTTTCGAGAAAATTAGCGCTAAAGATGCATCGACAAACTCTGTTTATACACCTCAAATATTTTTCTTAACGAAACTTAGTTGGCTAATGTCATGCTTGACTTAAGGCTTGTTCATAATAAACTAAGTGAATGTCGGCTTTCGTTTAGAGTATACAAGTTTGTGTTTGACATTTTTAGAAAAAGGTTAGGTTATGAACAAGCCTTAAGTCAAGCATGACATTAGCCAACTAAATTTAGTAAAAAAAATATTTAAGCTGTATAAACAGAGTTTGTCGATGCATCTTTAGCGCTAATTTTCTCGAAAACGGCTACGTTTACAGCAAAAAACAAAGAGGGACGAATTTTTTCCTCTTAAGTCGTACTTTCTTATGGACGAATGACATTTTCAATTTTATTCCAGAGAAAAAAATTCTGAAGATGGTAAGCGGATGACCTGACTATAAATCATACTTCCAATTACGTGTTTTCTTTCTAATTATCCCACAAAGTCAATGGGAAACACCCAAACATTTCGGCCAAGTTTGATAGCTCTAGCTTAAACGGCTAGGACGTAATCGATTTTTTGATTATTTTTTCTTGCAACTTTGGAGGTCTAACTTTGAAAGGAAGCATTTTCGGATAACAAAATATTTGACAAATGGTCATCATTTTCACTCAGGAATATGCACATACTTTTTTGCCGTGTATAATGGGGACACCCTGTATAGCATATTCCATTCCTTTTGGACACTCTGTAGGTATATCTACAGGAATCATTTCACATTCTGATTTTAATATAGGTGGCTATGGAATTCAATTCGGAGAGCTCACAATGAAAACACAAAGGAAGCCCTGCACCAAAAGGGGCAAAAGTGCAAGCAAGTGCAAAAAAGTGATGCACCAAAATTTTTCGACAAAAAATGAATTATTTACGTTCACTGTATTGTTAATTCAGGATATTATGCTTATCTTATGAAGACCAAACAAATTTATTCCGAAGAGTGCTCTCGAGAGGCTAACCAGAATATCGCACGAAAACCTGGATCCTGCATCTTGATAATGCGCCTCCTCATCGTTTTACAGGACTTGAAGGGCTGCTTCCTCAGATTTTGTCTCGCGTGTCTTTCTTTATCAGGAAGTGAAGAAACACTTTCGTGGACGGTTTTTTAAGTTTGGCCAGGAATCATATAATACGACACCCTGTATATGAAGAGGTAGAAGGTTCGAATTTGTTTTCATAGTAAAATTCCTTAGGACAAAAAACTGCTCATGCTATCTACACACTCGGGCAAGATTTCGTTTTAAAATTTATTTTCATGGAGGCGGTAGAGGCAATTTTTACCCAGATCGCGATAAGGGCATGGAACGATTCCATAAATAAACAAACTTCCTTTCTTCTGAAACTTTCGATTTCGCTATAGCGTTTTGTAGTCCGGCTTTAATAAACAAGAAGAAATACACAACCACGCATACAATTACCGAGGGATTTACTTCTATAAATCACATCTTCGGACCCGCCACCAACATGGTATTTACAAATGCATACATTAGACGTTACGGAATAGCAGGTATCACTATCATGATATAATCAGGTGGATAATGGGAGGCTATGACAGGACGTACCTCGGAGGTATCCACGGTAATTCTAGGGTACGGAGCTGGAAGGCGCCTAAAGAAGACATAACAACGGAACCAAGGCTTGCTCGATAGCACGCGATGCTAAACAATGACCCAGAAGTTTTTTGGGAGCACTCAATCAATCCGTTTCTATTCGTTCGGTAATAAAAACATTTCTTGCGGGGCGGTTTAATAATTATATCAATTGTAGGTGTTATACCACGGGTAGCTCCGTTATTAATAACAAAACTGGATGATCTTTCTTTGAAAAATAAGCAAAATCGTTTAGAAGTTTGTTTATTGAGTGATGTAAGGTCTTTGCTTTCATTTTTGACTGACTGTTTGAAAGAAAAACTCGAAAGATTTGTGTGACGATGCGTCCACGCAAACGTGAATGGTAGCCCGTGGTAATTATAACGTCATAAAACGTAGAATTATTTTCCATCCTTGAAAATATTCACGAATTTTGAGGTAACCGGTGGCATGTACATAATTCCGATGACAATAAAATTTCGCATGACCTCCACATCTGGTATTTTTACAGCTTGTTATTGGACACGAACACGGCCGAAATTGCCCTTATATCAACATGAGCCAAACGTGATTTTAAATTTCCATATATGTTAAACGCGAGTCGCCGAAATCATATAATAAGTCGACTTAATTCGCGGATATTACTTCTAAGTGCGCGAATTAAAGGAAAAACAAGTTTACGAGCCACTCGGGAAGGTGTGAATTGGCCGTAATGTACAATAAATTTTAGGTGTGTGACACATAATAAGACGATATTAATGTTATTTGCATATTTTTTGTATAACCGGATATATGCAGAAGTAAAAAATTGGTATTCATAAGCAATCTGGCATGAAAATTTAAATAACAAGCATCAGACAAGGTTACGAGGAGTCTAACTGCATAGATTACTAAGGTGGCATGCAGCATGCCATGAAAACAAAAGCGATGCCTTGTAAACAAACGCGAAACGTTTCAATCTTAACAAAATACGATCGAAAATTAATCCATCATTTACAATTTTGAGTGTTACACATTTTTTTAAACGAAATATACAAGCTATATCAATTACTTCGGCTCCAAGCTGTAAAAACAAAAGCTACCTGCTTTTAAACAAAAGCGAAACATTTATATTTTAACAAAAAACGATCGAAATTAATCCATCATGTACAATTTTGAGTGTTTCAATTTTTTTTAAACGAAGTATACAGGTTATATCAACTGCTTGGGCTTGAAGCTGTTAAAACAAAAGCTAGCTGCTTTTAAACAAAAGCGAAGCGTTTCAATTTTAACAAAATACAATCGAAAATTAATCCATCATTTAAAATTTTGAGTGTTACAATTTTTTTTTAAACGAAATATACAGGCTATATCAATTACTTCGGCTCCAAGCTGTAAAAACAAAAGCTACCTGCTATTAAACAAAAGCGAAACATTTATATTTTAACAAAAAACGATCGAAATTAATCCATCATGTACAATTTTGAGTGTTTCAATTTTTTTAAAACGAAGTATACAGGTTATATCAACTGCTTGGGCTTGAAGCTGTTAAAACAAAAGCTAGCTGCTTTTAAACATAAGCGAAACGTTTCAATTTTAACAAAAAACGTTCGAAAACTAATCCATCACTTACAATTTTGAGTGTTAAATTTTGTTTTTGAACGAAATATACAGGTTATATCAACTGCTTGGGCTAAAAGCTGTAAAAACAAATGCTAGCTGCTTTTAAACAAAAGCGAAGCGTTTTAATTAACAAAAAACGATCAAAGATAGGCCCCGTGCATTATAAATTAATCCATAAATTAAAGTTGTTGGTATACTTTGAAACCAAAACTATTTTTTCGCGAGTTAGTGCCGTAATATTTCGGTGTATTTGTTTATTTACTTGAGAAAGTACTTGACACCTTGCGACTTATTATGAATTTTAATCGATAATAATACGTTGAAATATTTTATTTGAATTTTACAAGCAATAACGAGTTGTTTGCGAAAATACCGCACCTAGGTTTTTTAATTGTGGGTCATGAGTTTGAACCCAGGTATGGTTTGTATGTTGTAAAACTCCTGTTTCTTAAAAATTCGAAGGTTCCTGTTCTAAAACTGTGTGGTTAGTTTTTGTTTAAAATGCAATACACCTGGCCGATGTGTTGTCGGATTATATTAAAATATTCCGCGGTAGCGCTTGTCAATTTTTTATTATACTAAATAACTATGCTAAATGTGTCAGTGGATTAACTGACGGCCACTGTCTGTATTTAAATAAATCTAGAAGTCACTCGTTTGCTGTTAAATATTAAGAATGGTTTGGGTATTACTTTATCTTAACACAGGCTGATGCAATGTAAGGGTGTCCATTGCGTTCTCGTTTATTATAAGTGATAGAACACAGGTTTAAGTTTTGTGAACGTGTTGAATTTTGCACTGCATAATTACTGAATATTGTTGGTACATAAAATATTATACAAAACTGTTTAACGAATAAATTGGGCAATTATACTCTTATACACAAACAGACAAACCATATACATCCTCCAGAAGCCATGGAGGTAATAATTGGGCCTCTTCTTGCAAGTTTCAGCTCTCTTTTGCACCCTATTAAACCCATCCCCTGCTTCTCATAACCCTTGTGCGATATACATCCCTGCATCACACGCAATTCGTACATATACCGAGCATATCTGCACTTGTTGGTCGATTTACTCAGTTGGCCGGGCAAAAAAAATGCAAGCGCAATTTTTCCAGGAGTGAAGTGTCTTAATGATCAGATTTGTTAATTTTGTGCTTTTCCGCCAACGCGAGCCAACATCGATCATGAATTTGCTATTGGCTTTGAGAATTCGGCAATGTCAGACATGATTTTTGTGTAGATTTTGCCGATTTTTCGATTTGAGTGTATCTATTTCACAATTATAGAAGTACTTTAGAATTAAAACTATGTGCTACTGTTTAATTTTTTAGCAGTTTTGGCTGTCAAGGGGTGCTAAAAATATTTTGTCGTGATTAAATCGTGTTAATAAAGTTTTGCTATAAAAGTTGCCACTTTTATGGAAATTAAAACAGCATCCATCGATCTATTGGTAAAATTCTTTCATAGAAATTTTAGTTAATGTAATATTAACCACAAAACTCGAAAATCGGCACTGATCTTGCCCGCAGACTCGTCTCTTTCAATGTCACAAGCCTCAACTTTCTGGAGGTTGTCATATATCGACAGGTGCTAGCCCGAAGTGCGAAATTTAACCCTTTCCCAAGCCCACTTTTCAATGCGATCGCAAACAAAACGCTTTGCGGAGGGCCGCGCGCGAACTTAGTCGGATCACATGTAATATTTGAGCGCCCCAATAAATAAACACAAAAGTTTTTTGTTCTAGTTCGTTTGAGTCCTAGAAGCTGACTGTAAAATCGATATCGGGGCTCAAGACCGGAATGTACAAGTCGTTGATAAAGTATGTGCGATATATAGCAATAGTTTATAAATAGTTGGTTATATACAGGGTGTCGCATGCAAAATTTTAGCCTTGACACACGTCTAAACCAAAAGAAGTTAAGATAAAGACTGGTATTTTTTGAAATCATTTCATATACGATTAAAAACTAGTTAGAAGGCGCACTGTAGAAAAAAAGTGTTAAATTCGGTTAGATTTGCCTAGGCTAGGATTGGCTAGGCTAGGCTAGGCTAGGCTAGGCTAGGCTAGGCTAGGCTAGGCTAGGCTAGGCTAGGCTAGGCTAGGCTAGGCTAGGCTAGGCTAGGCTAGGCTAGGCTAGGCTAGGATAGACTGGGCTAGGCTAGGCTAGGCTAAGCTGGGCTGGGCTAGGCTAGGCTAGGCTAGGCTAGGCTAGGCTAGGCTAGGATAGACTGGGCTAGGCTAGACTAGGATAGGATAGACTTGTCTAGACTGGGACAGGCTAGGTTAGGATAGGCTGGGCTGGGCTACGCTGGATTGGGCTAGGTTAAGCTGGGCTGGGCTAGACTAGGTTGGGCTGGGCTGGGCTAGACTAGGTTAATCGAGATTATGTTGTAGTTAAATGAACTAAACTCAGTCAAGGTTACAGAATGAATTTAAATAAATTATTTAGACCAAATCAGGTAAGACAACATTCAAAGAAAAAAATTACTGTTGGCAATGGGGGTAAACATCTTTTTTTAAAGTACTGCTTACAAGATTATGGATAAGTATGTTAGAACTAATTAATCACTTACAGTTTTTTGCACTGAAAACGTTTTATCTACGAAGGGTCTTGCCACTTGTTTTTTTTTTTTGTGCCCGCATGTATTGTAAACAGTCGCGTTAATAGTCTGTATTAAACTTTTTTTATTGACTGAGTAAGAAAATTTACATGGTTTTCCCATTACTTCTTTTAAAGCCACGCATATTATTTGCAATTTTTAAGTACGTGACGTTTGTACCTTGAATCAAAATGTGGACGAACAGTTGCGTGGGTATTTCGAATTTATTGATTTGTTTCTTATGAGAAATATGAATGAAAAATTAGGCAGGGGAATTTTCGGGACGGCGTTAATTATTCTTATCCAAAAAAGTAATAAAAATTTCGGTTTATTACTATGAAAACGTGCAATGTAAACGCTTAAACAATTGCTTTTCGTAAAATCGATGAGCCCCAATTGTTTTAGCTGCAGATATCATTTGTTTTGCTCGGTTCGTTTGTGTTTTATTTATTATTTCGCTTACGTAAAGTTTTTTTGTTCAACATTCTTTTTAAAACTTTGTAATTGTGTTTTGCAGCTACATTACTACCGTCAAGATGAAATGAAAAGGTTAGAATAATGAATATTCTCACTTCAAGTCGACCAAAGATTGTTATTAATTTTTATTAATAACTGAACATCTTTAAACGCATTGTAAGTATGCAATTTTGCGTTATATTGATTTAATTAATCCGTTTAGGTTAGTTCTAGTTTTTCTTGTTAAGGACGCGTTTAATTCTTGTGGGGTATAAATTTAACAATATTTGTTTCTATGTATAGATAGAGGTGAATATTCTATTGGATTAAATAACTGTCTCTCTTATTATTCTAGTTTTTTTTGAGAAAAAATACTCCAAGTTAGCGCCAATGGTTTTCTTTTTTATTTCATGACGTTTTAATATATTTTTTTTAATGGCAACCATAGTTACCTTCAGTGACGTACGCAAGAGGGGGATTAGGGGAATAAATCCCTCCCGAAAGTTTGAAAAGAACTAAAATTATAATTACCGCATTTCGAAATTGCGCGACAGACTGCTTTTCCATACATATAAAATATAAATTATGTATATTTTACTCATAAATGCTATTTTTGGGTACTTTTTATCTTGAAAATTAAAAAATTTTAGCGCATAGCTATTTTACAAATGGAATTGTTAAAAATATTGTTTTTTTTTCATGATAAATGTTTGAGGCGTTTATTTTGTAAGTGGGACAAGTCTTGTCGTGTAAAAAATTAAGTATATAATAAACGGCTTAGTTGTTCTTCATTTCAATTCGATTCTTTTGTTTTTTCTCGAGCAACGTGGCATAAAAAACAAGTGAAGTCGTGTTTCGTTGTTCAATCCGATCTCTCGGGCAAAGGTTTTCACGCACCTCTGCATAATCAACGTCTCTTGCAACGCACAACACATCCTAATTGCGTTACAATCACGTGTCGGCTGCCATTAAACTACAAAAACGTCGAAATTATATAAAAACCGCAGCGACCGCAGACGAGTGAATGTCGACCGCCCATGTGAGGAAAATTTCCCGGCAACCGACGCCCCACTTCCCGTCAAAAGATTCCGGCGACAGCCCGTCTATACAAAAACATAATAAAAGCATAATTTGCTTATGCTTAACGGTAAATCGCAATTAAAGACATATTTTTAGTCGAGTTGCTACCGATTACGCGTTGTGACTACGAAATTATTGTTAAAAGGGTAACCGATAGTCGTATGGTTCTAACACGAGACGCGGTTTGAATTTTCAAAGGCTTGCTCTTATGGGCAATTATATATTCTATATTAGTTTTTTTTGAATTGTAAAGCGAAAACAGTTTAAATAGAACTGTCGACAGGTTATGTGAATAATAGCAGACACCAGGGCCGTACTGAAATATATTATAAATCCAAACCAAAAAGGGCCTATTCAAGTAAATCAAATTAGAATGGAAATCGAAGAATTACGTCCTCATAACAATTGTCGCTTATTATAACAGCTAAAGTATAGGTTTAAATATGGCAAAGTTGCTAAATTTGGTGCTCATTAATAATCCGAAGAGAAATTGGAAATATTTCAAACGGTATCCGAGAAAATTGGGAAAAACCAGAAAATACGGTTTTTGAAAATAGTCTACAGGGTGTCCCAGCCAAGACGAATTATTCGATAGCTCTGTTATCAGTAATAATATTTAAAAAAGATCGATATAAAAGTTGTTTGTTATCATTTACTACATAACCTAAATTTTTTTTAAATTACACAGTGTTTTGGTTTTGCGCACTGATACCAAACATTGTTTTTTCATATGGAACACTATGTATATATGTAATTTTTGGATGTAAAATTAAATTCTCTTTCAAAAATATTGAGGTTGTTTATGTCTAAAATGAACCGTTTTTGAGTTATTAACGTTTTTATGAAAATTTTGACAGATGCAGACTTTTATAAAAATATTTATATTTGTTAACATAACAACACCAGAGCAATTTACTGTGGTAATTTATTAGACAATAGTGTCATAGTGATTGTTGACTAGTTACAGTTTTCAAATAATATACAGGGTGTTCGTTATACTCGGTCCATTTCGCTTAACTTTAAACGCATATAAGTCATCTTTTTTAAATAATGGAATACCCTATATATTTTTACATTTTCATGTAGAAAATTTAATTATCTTTCAAAGTTGTTAAGCATGTTTTATGTCTAAATATAATATTTTTGAAGTTATTTCGTTTCATGATTATTTGCGAGTATTTTACTTAAAATATCTGCAGTAGCCTTTGAAAATTCAAAACAATCTGTATGAACTGTCAACCAGAAGAGTTAATCGGCAAAATTTCCACGATTATGCCACTAAAAATCCATATTTATTATGAACTGTAGATACACAGCATTCTGGTGTTATGTGCTGCCATTTATGTTTGAATTTTTTTAAATGTTATTACTTGTAACAGAGCTATCGAATAATTCGTCTTGGCTAGGACACCCTGTATAATTTCTTTGGAGTATAAAATATTTCAAATGTGTAAAAACATTGCTTAAGCAACTTTTAAGCCGCATCGGATAGTAATCGCTAATTTATTCTAGGTCGCTTCGTTTTTTTTATGATAACCAACTTTGTTTTTTCTTATGGGCGCAATTTTTGCTATTTACACAAATAGAATTTATTTTTTTTGAATCGCGAAAACAGCAGTTCTATTCGCGTACTTTTTCGCTAGTAATTTTTTTATTTTCCGGCCAAATATTACCGAAATTGACACAGCTTCGTTCTTTCATAAACTTTTGGAGCACCCTGTATATAAGCATCGCTACCCCTTTCAATTGTTTTTATAGTCCTACAGCTGTCATTCGAGAATAAAACAAGCAACTAATTTCTTTATCAGGAACAATGTTCATAATCGATCTGCTAAGGAACACCGGTTTTTGTTTCAAGATTAACCAAATAGATTGGTTTAATTTATTGTTAACGTCTGGCTGACGACTCTTATTTGTTTTTCTAGTTGTAAAAATGTCAAAACAAAACAAAGCCGCAACCAATTTTGTTATTGCAAAATACTTAGTTGGAAGATCTGATTAGCATGAAGTTGAACGTAATTTAGACCTAGCAATCAATTAAATTTAACGAAACCTGATGAAATATGATGGTCATAATCAGAGATGCTTATTGTTTTCTTAATTTGTAATTTTATTAAATGTACAAAACACTCGGACACAATACTATTTTTTGTCAAATAAAACATTACAGTTAATTGAATGATACAAGCAATATTTTGGATTAAAACCTTTGTCAGGCGCCCAGGCGAAATGCACCTGTGAGATGCTTTGCACTGAATTTGTTGCAGTTTAATTGTTTTAATGTGAAAAGTAACTTGAGTCTTTAAACAAAGTTTTTATTTCTTAATCGAGTGCTTATAGGGATATAGTAGCCTAACATCGATACCTAGCAATTTTTTTGTAAATTTGTAATCTTTTTCAAGTAGAAATATCGTCGTCGTGTAGAAATATAAGGTTCTCAGGAACTTCGGACAGCAGCTACAGATTTAAAATGTGTATCCGCCAAGGGATACCTCAAAGAACTAATAAACAAATAATAATCAGATGAAGCAAGGTCTGGTGATTGCAGTGAATGTGGTAAAACTTCCTAATAAAGTTGCCTGTTTTTGAGTGATGGTTGTTGCATGTGGTCTAGCATTATTATGCTGAAGAGATTTTTTTCTGTTGAATACGCCGTGTGCAAAAACCCTATAAGAACGAGATTTCAATAATAAAAAAATCTCCATAGTGTCCGACAGCCAGGCAGCGTTAAATAGTTCTGGATTGCATCCGGGCACTTAACGTGCTAGGAAGCAGGAATAAAGTTAAACTGGTATGGTGTCCAGGGCACTCTAATATACAAGGGAACGAGAAGGCAGATCGCCTAGCCAAAATTGGAAGCGAGACACCTTTCTTCGGACCAGAACCCGCAGTTGGTACATCCCATGGAACAGCCAAGCGGTGTCTTGATGACATATAATACAGGGACAATGCTCATTGGAAAAAAATTGCAGGACAAGCCCATTCTAAGGCTATCCTGCCAATGATCTCCAAAGAAAAGACAGAAGAAATGCTCAGGATGAGCAGGGCTGACATCAGAGCAGCCACAGGACACCACAGGACTGTGGGCTAAACCAACACCTACATAATAGGGCTCTCAGAGACCGCTATATGTGGAGGATGTGGTGAAGAAGAAGAAACTCCTCTTCACGTAATATGCCAGTGTGAAGGATTCACACCCTATCGGCGTAGACTTTTGGGGATGGAAAAAGCCAACCAAGAAGAGTTAAGCAAAACACCTTGGAGCTTTTCAAAAACAGGACTTCTTTAAGGGGCTATCTATCACCAGAGGGTACAATAGACCAATAGATCGCAGTACAGGAACCCGAAAGGGGCTACCTCCGCGGAAATAAAGAAGAAGAAAAAATACGCAGTCGAAGTAGAATGCCTTTTTGAAAATTGTTGATTACTCATGGGCACAACTGATATTTGATGCGAAAAACAGCAAAGATAGATCAGAGCTTGGATATTATAGGGCGTCAGTTTTTCTAGAGCCGCCCCTGGCCAATGCGAGAAACCGTAAATAACCGATTTTCTTCACTGTAAATTTGGCGTGAAACCAAAAATTAAAGTTGTTAACACGTTCCTCTCTAATTGGAAATTTAGTCAACAAAACGGCGCGGTTCGGCGTTTTTTATTTCGGTGCCATCGCGTGGGCGGTCGTGCAGTGCCCGCCCGTTACTCATTTAAGTGGTTGTCACATAAAAATTAAATTCGTTTTTTCGGTGTTGTCCGTACGCGCTGCGGCGCGCAAGATTTAAATTTTGATACGACTGCGGGAATTATTAATCGCGCAACCTTAATGAACTCCCCGTACGGACGACTTGTTTTCAGATGCAGGTCCGTTAATCTTGTCTAATCTCGGTGCAAATCGTGTAATGGATCGTTAAATTTTCGAAAAAAAAATTTTATATCGCAGGCGGCGTTGTACGGACATAATGTGCCGTGTTTATGAATCGAAGACGGCGCTGGATGTCGGCGTGCGTGCGCATAAAATTGATTTATTTGTGTGTGTGAACGCTGATCAACGTGCGCTCTTTAGAGTAGATGCGATTAAAACTTTTACATGAAAAAGTTTCAAGAAATACAAAAAACAAGTGAAGTAGTGGGATACGATTTTGCCATTTTTCTCTTCATTAAACCTGCTTCGACGTAAAAGTCTGTCCGTATGTGTCACATCCAGCATGGCATCAGTTATTTTTATTAAACCGGCGCTATTTCATTTACTTTTAAATGAATAACACGAAACAAATACTAACGCAGTATTTAGGAAACATGTAACACTTCAAAGGGCCAATTTTTGAGGATTGCAACTACTTTTAAATTAATGCCACGAAACAAATACTGACGCACTGTTTACTAAAACATGTAACACTTCAAAAGGGCCAATTTTTGAGGATTGCGACTACTTTTAAATTAATAACACGAAACAAATACTGACGCACTGTTTACTAAAACATGTAACACTTCAAAAGGGCCAATTTTTGAGGATTGCGACTACTTTTAAATTAATAACACGAAACAAATACTGACGCACCGTTTACTAAAACATGTAACACTTTAAAAGGGCCAAGTTATGGGAAATGCAACTTAAAAAAAACAAACAAATTGGAGTTAAAATATTACAGTCATAACTTGAAGTACGTCATGTTTTGATTTATACCATCAACAAACGGTTTGTTTGTAAATTTATACATCATACTACTCGTACAAATGTGCTTATAGAAAGGAATGACAAGGACGGAAATACAATAAAAAAGAATGACAACACGAACCCAAAATTTTGGTGCAGTTGCGCTTGGTTAGTAAAAATTTTCGCTAGACCAAGCGCAAAGCAATCCGCTCACTCGTTTTAATCAAAAACTGATCCGTAGCGACACTTTAATCAGTGATTTTCAGTTAAATAATTTTATAGCCATTACAAAATTATTCATGATGAAATTATACATCCGATTCTAACGTGTAGACTTCCCGTTTTTATTTTATTTCGTTTTTCTGCCCGAGGCGGAAAATTAAAATCTAATTGCTCGCGTTAAACCGTTTTTATTTGTGTAAAAGTGTTTAATAACTTGAAAAATAAATTATATTAATGCTTGACTTTAACAGCCGGAGCATCGCCATGTATGATTATGAGACAGAATTACGAGTCTAGTATCCGGAACTAGATTTTTTTTAAATTGCGTTTTTGAATTAATTTCTAATTTATTAGGGCTCCCAATAAACTTTCGCTAATTGCTCCTAGAAGTGTTTTGTTTTATGTGATCACGCGGAAGATGAATTTCGGCTCCAAAAGTTTTCGTTTAGTTTTACTTTGTTTAATTTAGCAAACAGCTTTTGTTTTATGTCGTTCACTTGACGTTCAACTTTTTTTTAAACCTGCGTAATTCAGTTGTTCTGTAATTGGTAGTCTTCAATTGTCATTGATGCTCAATTGTTCGTGTGTACCGCCTCCAAAACAAAATGTTCGTGATGCTTTTTTTTCATTGTTGTTTTTATTTCGGTTGACGTTTAGACCACAAATTTCAATTATTTTATTACGTTCGAAAGATTCTCAATTGTTTGGCTGTACGTAACGTGTGATCGAGTAATTCCTGTTACTTGTTTTTGTTGGTTGAAACGTGCGGACAGACGGACAGTCAGAAACTGCGCACCCCTTTGCATTCGATTTTCATTCTTTCCGCAAAGAATAAAAAAGGGTGCCTCAAACGTGCCCTAGGCCTCGAGAACGCTCAAGGCGGCCTTGTCCACATCGTAACGATTGTATAGCGTTCAGATGTTTTTAATTCATAACGGTTCAACGAAATTCTGTTGTTTTAACCCCCACTACCCACTAATAGTATCATGTAAACCTCCATATACATGCGTCTGATACTGTTTTTGTGTTATTTGTTTCATGTAACACTATTTTTTCAATAGTAACGTAGTCAATTGTTTTTTTGTTGTTGTTGTAATAAGTGTGTAGAATATTAGGACAACATGCATTTAGTTTTCGCCATTAGAACTTTCTTACAAAGACAGAATAAAACAAAAACAAAACACAACTGGAATTTTGATCCCTTATCTCAAAAAAAAAAAAAAAAAAAAAATGAAAGCTTCGGAGATCTTAATTTTTTAACGTATTTTGAAAAACGTCCCAAAGATTTTAAGCCGATTCTAAAGGAAATCATTTTGGGTCTGCAATAAATTTTGAGCTGCTGTTGTGTACAAAAACAAACGTGACGACAGTCATTTGTTACGACAGGCTTTAAGTTATTATCGTTCGGATTTCAAAATAATCTGGAAGCACCGTTGTACGGGAAAAAAATTAAGCGGATCGTTAAAGTCTTCGTTGCGGTCCTAAATAGCGTAGCCTTAATTGAAAACACGTTTGTACACGTCCGTATGTGTGTGTGTGTGTGGCCGTACAGGATGGTGTTTATTATAAATTTATACGCTTTGACACTGTTTTACACACTTATTAATTTAATGCGACCCAATTTACCGGGTACAACTTTATGTGTACGGCTACACGAGTCTAGAAATAATTAGCCACCGTGAAAACATGCCTTTTGTCGGTTTTACAAACAAACAAAAAAAAAGTTTAATGGTGATTGGGCGCACATTTGTTAGCGTCTTGCACGGTGACACGGCCAAGCTGCGTTACAGTAGCTTTAAGATCGTCACTTGTCAAAGTGTACAAAATGCCAAAGAATTAGAGCCCGTTTTGTTTCGAAGCTCAATTGTTTTCGAATAGTGTAAAAGTTTGATCACAACACAAGGTTAGTGTGAAAAATAGCGCTTCAACGTCCAATATTAATTGGTTTTCGAATTAAAACCACGTGGAAGATTTTTTATATACAACGTTTCGTGAGCTTTCACCAGGGACATCTTCAGGGTATGATTTTTAAACAGTATTTTAGAGATTATTTTGAGCCTGAGGTATTTACACTCGAAATAAGTGACAAAGCGCTGTGAGGCAAAAAGCCCAAGATACAGTTCGACAACCGTGTCCTGAAGATGTCGCGATAAACGCAGAGAAAACGTCGCTTATCAAGATTTGCGATTGCTTAGTAATATTTTCAAACTTCTTACAAGTCATTTTGCTTTTTTAGTAACAGTAGCACAAAAATGGGCCAATATTGGGCAATATTTTTAGGTGCTCGGACCCAGCTCTTGCAAATTTTTGAAGGAATTGATTTGATTTGCTTTAAGGAATTTTTGTTTTTAAAAAATGTTCTACAAATTTGGATATATTATTTTGAGGTAAAACTAAGTTGTGCCCTTGTTTCTTTTTGAAAAAATTTCGATTTAAAATTGTTTTACAATGAACAGCAAAAATAATTTCGGATTTTTATTAAATGTTCTTCCAAAATGGATAATTATTGAGTACAATTGTGCGAGTAAAAATGGGCTCTCCTCCTGCCACCAAAAGACACAAGGAGGACTGTGAATTAAAATTGATTCTTAAATGTGTGAGACCAAAAATTTTGCCTTTTTAGCAAATATAGTACTAAAACAGACAATTATGATTAAACTTTTAAAAATTTTAGGCAGAATTGGGTCATAGTCTTGCGTCTCTATTAACTAGAATAGGTCAATAAATTCAAGTTAACTCTGTACTTTAATAAACAAAGGGCCAAACTTTATTTTCATAGCATATAAAATTCTAAATTTTGACATACAATTTTCAAAATGTTACCCAGTAATTTCAATTTAATTTTAAATTATCCATTATAATTGAGTTTAAAATGACTACAAAACGAAACTTTTTTAACGTTTCATAATCATCGCTTTATTTCTTTTATTCACGTTTCCTCTTTTTATGTAATTATTAATTTAATCCAATCGCAGCAATTATATTTTAATTAATTTATGAATACTGCCGTTAGTTGCTTCGTAGCTTCTTGCGCTATGTATGTAATGGAAAATTATTAAAGCTAATAGGAAATCGTTAAAGGAAAAAAATACTGTCGCGCTTCTAGGATACTGCTTTTGTTTCTAACGCAACTGTCATTGGTCTAGGCACTCGCTGATAATAAACGTGATTATTTTTTTTAGAGCTACAAAGTTGATTAGGAATTGTTTTAAAAGTGTACTAATTGCCATGATATTACTGTTTAGCAATAAAATCCTAATTAAATGCCTAGGGTATTATTTGAACCTTTCAAAAAATTTCTTCGTAATTAATTACCACCTCAAAAATTTACCTTCGAATAAATTACCTTCAACAAAAAAATCCTGTAGTAGTTTATCCCTTCAAAAAATATTCGCTAAATAATTTACCCTTCAAAAATCCCTTCGAAGTAAATTACCCCCTCAAAACTTTTTTTTGAAATAATTTACCATCCCTTATAAAATCTCGTCACAGTTTCCACCTTCAAAAAAATCCTTTACCGAATGAGTTACTTCCTCAAGGAATTTTTTCGAAGTAAAAATTACCCCCTCACACTTCTCGAAATAATTTACCACCCTCAAAAAATAGTTTACCTCCTTTTACAAATCCTAACGAAATGATTTACCCTCTCAAAAAATCTCTTTGAAGTAAATTACCCCTTTAAAACTTCTCAACGAAATAATTTACCACGCTAAAAAAACTCGTAATAGTTTACCCCCTTCAAAAAATCGTCACGATTTACCTCCTCAAAAAATCTAGAAATAATTTAACTACCGCAAGAAAACTGCTCGTCAAAGTAATATAGTCAAATGAGTATGGCTTCTGTAGAGAACATCCACAAATAAAAGTGGCCGGGTTAAGAAAATCGCGCCACTTTTTCTGCCCCAACTCGGCGAAACTCAAAAACGCCCTGAGTCTTTTTTTCAAATCAACAATTAGGATCAAATAAAGCGGACGGCACGCTATCCCGACGTTGTTTTCGATGGCCAAGAATCCAACCAATGCAGTTTTGCCAACATTAACAGACCATTCCCATTTCTTTTACAAATTTATCGCGAGCATTCTTTACAAATACCAAAACTATGTCGCGATCTAGTAGCCAGTGAAATATTATGATCACGTCTGAGCGCGGTGATAGGATACACCTGCCTAGGTAATTATGATTATATAATTTTTAGACAAAGTATAGCAATTTTATATTAGCTCACCGCTGGCGACATGTGTAACCTGAGTTGGTAAATTATTAATAAGCTAAGCTGGCTAGATTATCCAGATAAGTCATTTAATATAATGAAGATTGTATACTTTACTAATATTGGTTTAATAGCGGACGTACGAAATATTAACAACCAGAAATTGAAAATTCTGGACTTACATATTAGCTTGTTTGTTTTCGACCAAAATGCTTCTAATGTGCATTAAGACTATAATTTAAGATTAACGTTTAGCAAAAAAGATACAAGTACAAGCAGAGAAGCGATTTTGATAACGATGCAGCCATATTATTTTCATGAATTGACTGAAGAAGGGTTGAATCAGCTGCAGAAACGTTGCAAATTACAACAAATTCTTAATATTTCTGGCACTTTTTTGTTAAATAAACTCATGTCTTTGTAAATCAAGTGAAGTTAGTAGCTAGATTAAACAACTTAACCAAGTCTTTGCAAATTGAAGAAAATTGGGAAGTAAATCTAACCTTTTTTTTTGGCTACGTTATTGAAAGTTTCAAGTTATCATATCCTAGTAGGTTTTGATTTAAATAAAGACTTACGCGCTTCCAGACATTTTCAAAATTTGACGTACCTACTCTTCTTGGTCTTTTCGAAGAAAATTGATCAACATCTTTCAAAAGTTTTTAAATTAAATACATTTTTATATCTTTGTGGGATTAAAAAAAAAGACTACAAAAAAAAATTCCAGACTTGATTTACTGCCTCTTAGGGCTTCAGAAACGAAATTGAATCCAAATAGAAATGTATTTCCAAGAAATCTGATCATCGCGCACTTTCATTTTTTTCAAAAAGTTTTTTAAACGTGCTTCAATTGTTTTGTTAACTAAATATGTTGTGTTTAAATTAATTTAGAAGTGAAATACAACTTTTTTAATATTTTTTTGGATTTACTGCATGGGATCTTTTTTTGTTTTTTGGGTTTAAGTTATCGCCCCGCGCTTTCGCCTCGTGTAGACAAAGTCGTCGGGAGATGTTGACAATAATGTCGGGTGAAGCGTCAGGAGAAACTAATATTGACACAAGAATTCGGTATTGATGTAAGGCATTTGCAAGGAGCGTGACTGAATATTTTTTGAACTTGTAGTAATAGACAATAGCGAGACTGAACGAATTTTTTGCGCCCCATACGTCGTCGAATAACCGAGGAACAAGAAATCGAATTGATTGAAACAAATTTTTTCGTCAGCATGGCGTCGGTATGCTTGTGTTTTTTGCTTTTGTTTCGGGCATGGCGAAGATATCCCATTGTTTTTTGTAAGCCGCCGCCGACATAATTAATAAATTCAAAATTGGTAACTGTGAGGTTTCGACACGGATTCGATGTTTCGATTGTTTTTGATCGTAGTTTGTTTCGTTTTTATTTGCGGTTATATTATTTTCGCGGTCGAGCGTATTTTGTCAGGTTCAATTTTTTTTGAGACTGAGGTTATTTGTACTTTGATTTTAATATGGTGAAGATTTATTGCTCCTCCTAAACTGGGTCGTTGGCTCTGCTATTGTAACAATTTTGGGACAGAGAAATATGAAAAGCGATTAAAAAACAACAACCTAAAAATTTTTGTGCGGTTTTACTTGATTCTTCCGAATTTTTTCCCTTCAAGAGTCGTACGAAATTGAGGAAATTGGTTTAAAACTTACATGTAGATTCGCAAGAAGGATAATTTTAGTTTTTGAACGATTTGTGTTCGTTTTGGTGTGTTGTAGTGGCGTTATTTTAGGGTGTTTGAAACGTTAATTTTTTGTAAAAACTTTTAACACATAAAATTAAATAATAAAGTAGGTTCTTGCAATTTTTCTCCGGTCCAGAATGACTTGAACCAAGAACACATTTTTTTCTACAAATTTTAAATATCCCGTATATTTTTCCTTGCTAAACTCATTCATTTTTACCAGTTTTAAAATAACTTAATTATTTTCTACACACTAGGCCATCGTCGCTATCACTCAAGTAGTAATTTTCAGTAATGAGGCACTTTGCCCATTGACAATTCCTGCCACATTCTTTGATAAAACTTTCGCCTATCGCAAAAAAGTGCAAGATAACACCGTGCCGATTAACTGTTTCACGTTTTTTAACCAAATTCACAAAGAAACGGAAGTTTTTAAACAATTGCAAGTTGTAACGAACGAGAGCGCGATTTAGCCCACTTTGAACAACTGGGTCTAGTGGATTTTGAAAATGTTCGTTGATGACTACAGGTTTTTAGCAATAGTTTGAGATTTTTAGGGTTATGGACTTGGCGGATAACGAGTTGGGGCTCATAAACACTTGAAAACTAAAACATTTGAAAGCACAAACTTTGTTTCTTGAAATATTCATTCGCCAACTCTTTTTCGTGGCAGTTTATGCGCGGAAAATATTTTTCCGGGGCTATTTGTTTTGATTGTGATGTTTCTCTTCGGTTTTTCTGGTTTTTAAACCTGGAATTCGCTGCCGTGTGGCGTTTTAATCGCGGTTTGAGATTTAATTAGCCTGGATTTCGTAGCGAACTCTATTGATGGGGATGTAGATGAGGAATTAGATATACCGACGATCATTGAATGATTCTGTCGGCCGGTGTACGTTGCTGGAAGTATTCGGTTGTTTTTATTGGGTGATTTGCATAAGACTGTCGAGCGTCGGAAAGGATTTTTTGCCGCACAGTAGATAAAATCGTCGCCTTTCAGATTTAACAAGCGTAATGAGAATTTGAGTGTATCTTACCTGCCACTTTTGGTGATAACCATCTCCGTTCCTAGCTTGTGAAATTTCTCCCAGAGATCTTTTCCTTCTAACGTCACTTTAGGATCGTCTATAACGCCGTCTTCTTCGGGTTGTATCGCCCTTAGAGGCCTAACCATCGCGGGATGGTGGTTGTGAGCGGCGACCGCCGCTAGGACGACATCTTCAGCCGTCGTGTAGGGATGTCCGGATAAGGGATGATGTGCGTGCGGGTGGCTTAGCTTGGGGATGAGCGTCCCCGGATAGCATCCGTGCGGATTCTGGTTTCCGAACGCCGCCAGAGCCGCCGCCGGGAAATATCCGACGTTTCCCTGCGACGCGTTGTTCGGATTCGAATTGTTCGAGGCCGCCGTCAACAGAGAGCTCACGCTAAAGTCCGTCTGCCTCGGTAGTTGCAAGAAGGGATGATAGGCCATAGTACTTTTTACTTTGGAGTCCAAAGTCGCGTCGATTGCCGTGTCGAAACGCATTTGTTAAGAAAATCTGCGGCAGAATCGTTGCGATTCTATCACCGCTTAGAAACTTTCATGAGAAATTTTCTGAAGCTTGACACTGAGAGCGCCGACCAGCGTTCACGCTCATCTCAGCGGGCCGTCACATCATCCCGACGCGCCATTTGCAGATTTTTAAAACACTCACTCGTTTTATCAAGCACTCACTTTTGTTTTTTAATCGTTACAACTCGCGTTTTCGACGCGTCGCAACTTCAGTTGTTTTTAATGGATTTATTTATTTAGCACAGTCCACGGCACACTTTGATTATTCAACTACAACGCGTTCAAGCACTTCAACCGGTTGTGTTTTTGGTGGAGTCCTGGGGTTTTATCCGAAACAGTCTCGTGTTAAAAAAAATTAAGGATTTTTTCCGAGTTTATCACTTCCGTTCCGCGAGGGTAGTTGAATAAAATCAGTTTCTTTGAGGATGTGGTAAACCAGCAACTTTGATCAACAATGGGGTAGTTATATACGGGAGTGTGAACCTCAACACCTCTTTACCGCGAAGAGCGTAACCGAAGACTATAGAAGGAAGCCCCAGCGTCCAACACTCAGTGTGTTAATGACAAAGACAGGTTTCTATTGGTCGATTGGTGTCAGCTCCGACGGCTGCACCAATAGCATGGCGACATTCTCCCCTCCCTTTTCACACTTGTGGTGGGCAGGAGTTAGCAGGTTATGCCTATAGAGGCGTTGCTAGTGCTTTTTGTGACGCCAGCCCTGGTTCTTTTTTTGTTCAACTTTTGTGGAGACATTTTCAGCCCGGTTTTGCTTGCTTTTTGATCGTTTTTTGCACTTTTTTTTTGCGAATCTTCCTCGTCGTTCGTTTTCGATTATTTATTTGATTCAATAGATGTCCGTGTGATCCGGGAATTTGCGCTACAAGAGACTAATTAAAAATTTACTTGTTAATTACATTTTCGAGATTCAACCTTTAAAATAGTACAATTCATTTTAATACACCCCTGGACCATTAATTAGAATAACCGCAAGGGTATTTAGTGTTCACTGCAAAATTGAAAACGAAAGCAATTTATATGTAAAAATTATTATTCTAAAATTAAAGCGGCAAGAAATTCTACCTTCACAAAAAAAACTGGACTCCATTTAACACGATTTTATCACCGCGCGTAATTAAAATGAATTTTTAAAAATTTTAAAAGCGCGAATTTATAATGAAGCTTTATCATATTTTTTAAATTATTCTGCGCGCAGCTAAATTAAGTTATTATTTTTTTTAAGCAGCGTCTAGCCCCCCTCGCTACAGATTATTTAATACATGCGCATTTCTTCATGTTAATTACTCGGAATAAACAAAAATATTAATTAAATTACTTGACTGAAGTATACAGAAATACAGACGAACTTTAATTACTGACAATTACTTTTAATTAATGTACAATGCATAAGATGACAGACACTAATTATTGCGTAATTGTGTCGGTTTTTAATGAATATTGCCCGGCTCATTGAAGGCTATGGCGATTTTAATATGCAATTAAAAAATAAAAAGATTTATCTGTTCGCTCGGACGAGCTTTGGTCGTTTTTTGGTTAATTTGCGTCTTAATGCGACTAATATTGGGAATAATTATATGCCAGGCAATCCGTTTCCGTTAATTATCGATTTTTCGCAAAGTTGAAAAGCTTCCGAGAAGAAAAATATTTTTTTGAATTTTTTTCTGCACCAACGTTAATACCCCCTTCCAAAATAATTGAAAATAATTAGTGGATTGTTACAAATTTTATTTCTCTGCGTGTATTTTGACGAATAGGTATTTTTATTATTTTTATTCTGACAAAATTCAAACTTTGTTTTACTCATCGCAGCCCCCTAAGGGTACCCCATAATAATGTATTTTTTCCAAATCGATTTTCTTGGTGACATTCTAGATCGCGGTATATGTTGCTATAATGCGCCCTTTTTAGTGACAATTGCGCTTGAATATGGTGAATTTTACAAGCCCCCCTTTCGAATTTCGCATCGTTTTTTTTTTTTTAGATCTGGTTTTTAGTGGATATTAAAATCGTTACGGTCTTTAAATGTATATTTGCCACTTTTATAATTTTTTTAATTTAATTTAATTAAGTAGATACTCTATTAAATATTGCTTAAGCCCCTCTGATGTTTTAAAATATTTTTTCCTGATAAAGATTTCATGCTTTTAGAAAAGCATTATTGGAATAAATACTAGCAATTAAGTAGCCTTAACAAGCCCGAAACAGTTAAAATCGGAGGCGCATAGCGCCAAACGTCGGTGGAACACTCAAATTAAGTGTTGCCGTGAATTGGGGCGCATCACGCCACGTACCCAAAGTGTAAAAATCTACATTTACCCCAAAACTGAAAATTAAACCTCCACTTTCGAGCGCCCCGTATCAGATTGAACTAATCGCGGCCTGCTCTAATTGTTGAATGCCGAATTAAAACGGAGAGATCCACTAGATAACGAATCGAAATACTTGTTCACTAAGATTTTCCGTAATTAGTGTAATTAAATGCATTAACACGGTAACTAGATTTTACGCGAACACGTTACTCGAACAGATGACGGCGTGCCTAGCTTTTGTTTTGATAAAACAATCGATATAGCCTTAATTAATGCGTTTACATTGAGATGGGGTAATTTTTTCGTTGTTTTTTTTTGTACAATTAGTAGGTACTGTTTTATCGTAAATATGATTATTTTGTTTTTTGTTTAACAATTGCCGCGCGCGTTAGTGTATTGTTTATTTAATTTAAACACCGTTCGTTTGTTTGTGTTAGTAAAACGTTGAATATTACTTTTTTATTTAAATATTTTTAAGCTTCCACGTTTTTAAGTTTTGTTTTAAGTTAAAGTTCTGTTTTTGTTGTGATAGATGCGATATTGTTTTTTTTTTTAAATTGACTAACTTTAATCATAGCGGCTTGATTCTCGTTATTTACCAAATTGTCGTCTTTGTAGTGTAATACACTGTTTTAATTGATCAAAAAAATTCTATCTGGTTTTCAATTATTTAGCGGTAAAGAATTATTTATTTAGAAAATTGTATAGGGGCCTATTTTTAATTTATTGCGAAATTATTTTTAAAATTATTGAAATATCTTATCTTAACATGTGAGTAAGTAAAATTGTAAAACATAATGGCACAAATATGTCATTACACTATTCGATTTTTGTTCCAAATTTTTTAGATTTTCAAAATAATTTCTAAACTTTAATTAAAACAAATTGTAAAAAATTAGGTAGGAGCTAAAATTCCCCCAAATTTAATTAAGTGACATGCAACGTTTCTACATTCATTATAAAGCCACTAAAAAAAAAAAATATTTTTTTTTGAAAAATTTATTGTAAAACAATTGAAATAGCTTGAAGTTTGCTTTTGTTAATACAATTTTTAACAATACATCGGTAAATGTAACAAAAAGAAAACAAATTTAACTTGTAAAAAAAAAAAATTGTTTTAAAATTTCAATAGTTTTCAAAAACTACATAATCAAGCTGCTATGATTTTGTCGTTTCCATGGAAACGCTTAAACTATAAACTAGTTACTCTTTACTGTTTAAAACTGCATCAAGATTGTTTATGTTCATGAAACCGTGGAAGATTTTAGAAAAACAAATTTTGTTTTGAAAAAAAAAATTACCGCAAAACAATCGCCATCAATCTATCACCTTCAACTGTTTATACGTACTTTTAAACTGCACTCAATGTACAACAATTATGACGTGAGCTTCTTCGTGCGGGTACAATCGTTAGGTAGACCGCCGCTTGTCAGCTTGAACTAATCACGGCGAAGCGTCAAAATTCTAGCCAAGTTTGTGAATATGCGCGTTTCGGCCGAGCGCCGGCCAGCGACGCCACTGTTTACTGAAACTGACGCGTCACAGCACTGTCGTCACCGCCAACTGACGCTAGGCGTCGGGATGCTAGAAGGGGATGGAAATTCGCCCGTAGCTTTGACTTGCGCCATAGAAAATCGGTTTGCTTTAAACAAATATTGTTGGAAGTTGTTTGTAACAAATTAAATAAGCAGAGATAATTAAACTAAAGTCGGTTTTGCACAGGGTCGTGCTAACAGGGTGTGCGGTGGATGCGCGGCACAGAAGGCTCCAAGCTGGAGGCCCCAATTTTTTTTTTTGTTTATTTGTTCTTGGCGGCATAGGCAAAGGAGCGTCTTAACTGTCTTGTTTTTGGCCCCCCAAGTACCCTAGCACGGCCCTGATTGTTTCAGTCACTGAAACAATTTTGCTTACGTGCCTAAACCGGGGATGTTTCTGTGAACTCACTAATTTATACAAAAATCATACTATTTCCTTTAGTTCCATGGAAAACGCGCTCTTTTCTTGTAAAAAATAATCGCATTTCGTGATTTAATATTGGTGTATTGGTTATCTGAGTTTGAATGCGGGTGGAAGCGAAGATATTTTCAATGCAAAGCAATTTAAACTTATTCCCTATATCCAGGTGATTAAATTTGCAATGTTGCATGAAAAATTCATTAAAAATAAAATAACTAAGTGTATTTTAAAGTTACTCTTTTTTTATGATTAATCTTTCGTAGTAATGTCATACCAGTTTTGACACTTATGTTTCTTTAGCAGGGCTTTATTATTTATTTTTATTATTTACTTACATGAAGCTTTCTTTTTATTTTAGTCTGAAATAAAGCCTTTTTTATTATTACAATAATGTTCGCGTTTATAATTTTATTATTGACTTAACATTTGCACAACACAAAACATTAAAAAGTTTGATTAAACTATTAAATTAAATCAAAAAAAGAACTACACTGCTCAAAACAATTAAGGGACATCTAAAAGTTTGCAATAAACATCTGATATACACTGCTCAAAACAATTAAGGGACACCTAAAAGTTTGCAATAAACATCTGATATACACTGCTCAAAATAATTAAGGGACATCTAGAAGTATGCAATAAACATCTGATATACACTGCTCAAAATAATTAAGGGACATCTAAAAGTGAGTAATTAACATCTGATATACACTGTTGGAATCAATTAAACAATTAAAGGACATCTAAAAGTTTGGAATAAACATCTGATATACACTGCTGAACACAATTAAGGGATATCTAAAAGTTTGCAATAAACATCTGATATACACTGCTCAAAACAATTAAGGCATATCTAAAAGTTTGTAATAAAAACACAGTTGTTTTGACTCTGTTCTAATTCTCTTATTATAGTCTTTTTTTGTTTAATATTTTCACTTATATTGTACATTCAAATATTATAAGTGTTTAGTGTTGTACACATGTAAGTGTTGATTTTCTTGTTTGACTTATTTCGTAAATCGAATGTGCTCCTACATATGAGGTCTAGTGTCGTTATAGGTTTGTTCTAAATAACACAACCACAAGTACAATCGATTTTGTTAATTTCTTCACATGGATAAGGAATTTTAGCTGAAAATTATAATTTATTGTAGTCTTAGTAACTAAATAATTATTTTTTAATTCGTTAAAAGGATTTAAAGTTATAATTCTACTGTTTGTAATGAATTAAGTTCCTAATTTACTAATTATTTAAGTTATTTGTGCTTTTTTGAGAAGCAACTGATTAAGAAGTTACGTTTTGAAGTCTTCTGAAAAACAAATTTGGATTTTCGCCGTTTTTCTTGCAATATTTGCGAATAGAACCTTTGAAAATTAAGTTTTAGGAATATGTTTTTTTCGTATCATCCTTTAGCAGGAAATAGGATAAACGATTTAAAAATATAGCTTCTTTTAAACTAAAAACGGGCGACGTAGTTTTTTTTATGTAAAAGTCGACTTCTTTTACCACAATTTTGAACGTTATAGCAATTTTGTTCACATAAATGGCCGTTTAAGTCCCAAAACCCTTTTTTTCGCACCAGGAGTGCCTTTTCGTGTAAAATCTGTTTATATTTAAACCACATATTACCCACTGAGGTTAATTTTATTGCGTTTTCATTAATTTACATAAACTTTCTTTTTTTATTCGACAATTTCTAAAGTTTTGCTTTTACCAAATTAAAAGTTTCGGATAATTGGGCGGTTTTTCTGCTTGGCCGTTAAGTGCATAGGCCTGCAAACATTTTTCCCGTTTTGTTCGGAACCCACACGCATATTTACCATATTTTCGGCCCTAAACCGGGCAGTGAAACTCTAAAACCGAACATTATGTGGTCTCTTTACCACTTTATGACGACTTTTCACTGCTTTTTGCCTCCCATTAATTTTTAAAACCGCAAAACGCTGTCCTAAACCGTAGTCGCGGTCCGTTACGGCTTTATTTCACGTCATAATTACATTCAGCTTTTATTTCCGAGACGCGACGCGCTAAAAACAATTCCGAAGAAAACTAGAATCGCGTAAATTAACTCCGAAACTTGTTTTCTAGATCAAACAAACGATTTTGCTCTTGGTGTACGTCGGGTGCGTATCGGTTGAGTTTCAACACATACCAGACGTGCAAAAAGCTAAAAAATTTTGATTGACCGATAACTTAAGCTTCTAGCCACAGTCTAATGTGCAAATTCGTGTCGCCGAGTCGTACTCAACACAACTTGGTCATAAAATATAAGATTGTGTAAGCTGGAAGGTTAATATCGGAACAGATTATACCCGGTTAGGCCACGCCCACGCGAGGATTCCCCCCACCGCCGTCCTTTAATCCCGCCCCCTTCCATAGCCTTCAGGATACAAGGTGGTTTCAGTTTCATAGCATCGATGTAGCGAAACCTTTGTAGGATTATAGCAGTTTGTATGGTTTACATAAGCTATGATTTTATCAATTGGATCTCGTTTTTATGTCGTAGGAGTGCGCTTTTTACTTCTGCATCGATAGCGTAGTTGGCGTCGATAATTGGAAAGCAATTTTCTCCTCGTGTTCTTTAGTGCGTTTAAGCAACCTTGTTGGTAAATGTTTCTTTTGTTTTTCTGATTGCATATTTATAAGGATGCCTTGCGTTTTTTTGTTTTTCTTGGTTACGCGTCTGCTTGGATGCTGTTTTGTTTTATTACTTTATGTTGTCGATGTCATGGTGACTTGTTAGTGATATATTTTCTTTTAAAAAACAAAAATATAACCGGATCTTAATCATTTTCCAAAATATTCATAGTCTCTCACCTAAAATCTTGTGTTATTTATGCAAATGGGGTGCAACAGGGTACTAGATCCTGACCAAAATTATTTAGTACAACAAGGATTTTTTCGTCTAGGTTTTAATGAACAGCACAAATCGATTAATGAACTTGGCCTACTATTGTCGAGGATTTGTGTTATGGGCTAGGCGTCCACTCGGATTAATTTCGGCAGTGTAATTGTTGTGAAGCTGTGAAGCGTTTTTGGTTTTTTAAAGCATTTCTAAGCGATTAAAAAAAAATTAGCATACTATTTTCAATTAGTTTGTTTTTGTTCGATGTTAATTCCTAAATAGTGTGTTTCACAACTTTGCGCTGGTTTCTCTTCATATTCGAATTAGATATGTGGATTTAGTGAAATACATAACAGTACAGTAATTTAATCAAACCTAAAATTATCGAGAAAATGTTTGATATTTAGTAATAACAGGTAAATATTTTTTTAAAAACATTTTCACAATGATTTATCGGAAATTCAAAAGACTTATGTAAACTTATTTTTAGTTATAGATGCTCAAATATATTTACATCTTTGTTAACCGGCACAACTGAAATTTTGTGAGTAATAACATTTTTAATTCGTTAATCAGAAATTAAACGACATTTATTGCCTGATCTATGTCAACCAAGCAATAAAATCTCGTAATAAAAACGTTAACCAACAATAAGGACGTCCTCTATACCTAATTCTGTTATTACGAATCTCTATCTATCGCACAAAAATCCATTATTCCAAACGAAAATTGCAATTTTCGTCATACACGTCGAATGGATTGTTTTGTATAATAAAAACGGGCACTAAACCCGAATGGAATCGTAAAAGCAGCCTCTGAAAACAGCAGATTTACAGCTTCAGCAACGCATTAAAAGTGTTATTTACACAGTGTCCTGTGTTTTCGTTCCCCTTAGTGATGGCGATCGTATTTCATTTTGATAGAAAATTATTTAAATGTCGCCCGCGAAACGAAAAAGTCGTGAAAAAAGTATTGGGAATGGCACTCGATGCGTTTTAGGTGCGCAAAAATCAGGACCGTGTTTATAATATTCCTCAAAGGAGTAATGAACTGTAATTACTACCAATACAAAACCATAAAAATATCAGGGGTGCCCACTGCCCATAGTTATTCAGTTATATTAATATGAAAGAAAAACTGAAGTCTTTAAACAAAGTTTTTATTTTTTAATCGAGTATACAGGGTGTCCCAGATGACTTTAGCATGACAATACTCGACCACATTCAACAACAAACACTCAGAAAAAAGGGCAGTTTGAATGGGAACTTCTATCACATCCACCTTAATCACCAGACTTGGCTTTATCTGATTACTATTTGTTCAGGTCTTCGAAGGACTTGGCAAATAAGAATCCAAATTTGTAGCTTACGTCCGAAGTCCCTGGAGTATTATTTTTCTAGACGGCAACCATATTTTTGCAAGAAAGAGATTGAAATTTTGCAGAACAGATGGCGGGGTGTCGTTGATCATAATAACAATTATACAGGGTGTCCCAGATTACATTTCCAGCATGGGGAGCGCATTACAGACAAACATATTTCGGTTATTAAAAAACCAAGTAACTAATAGCACTGATTAACTCCAATTAATTTTCCTGATAAAACGGCTACTCTTAAAATTAATAGAACTAAGCGCAACTGTAGATTTGCAGCCTTAAACAATTCAGATGTCATTACGATGCATTTTACAATCAGGAATAGATTTAATGTGCCATAAAAAAAACACCCGATTTAATTAAATTAAATAGATGGTGTAAAGTTGTTACGTCATTGATTTTGATGTCGAGACAAGGCAGAAATCACAATGCAAAACTCATTAAAAGCGTCTAGACCTATTTTGTCACTTATAAAAGAACAAACAATATGCATATTTATTTGTTTAATTAAAATCTATGGTGCTCATCCTTTTTTTGTTATTGATTTCTACACAGTTTTGCAAATTTTGCAGCAATTTTTCCAGTCAAATTTTTTTGAAATCGCAGGAAACGCACTGTTAAATGCCTAAACCCGAGAACAACCGAAAATTAGGGAAATACGCATCTACAAGTATTTTAATATTCCAATTTCTGTAACGCCATTGAAATAGCTATACAAAATTTCGTGAACTTTGTAAGACAATCAGTTTTTATATTGCTGCTGTAAAATAAAGCGAAAAACGTTTTTATATAATTTAAAATTCTCATCTTTGAACACAATAATAAGGCTGTGTCTCTATTCCAAAAGAAGGCGCATATAAAACAAATTTAAACTAATACAATAAATAGTTTATCATAATTGCGTTATCAAAAATATCCATTACATTATAATAGGTACTATAATTAATATTCAAGATAAGTATCTGCCTGTTTTTCATTATTTTTTTTTGTTACTATAGCAGCAGTTGTTTCTTTAATTTTTTTTGCAATTAAATATATTTTATAATGAATATCTACTAATTAACTTTTTTTATCATAATAAAAGTTGGTGTATATTAATATAATACAACAGCGATATATTAATTGGTGAGTGTTTAATATAATGGGAAGAAATGATGTGTGTAAAAGAACTGAAATTTCTTTTTTATATCAAACTATATTATGATAAACCCATTTTAACCCCTGATATAGTTCTGTATAAATGTATATTGCTAATTTTGTATTCTTTGATATTTTTTTAATGCTTAGATATGTTTGGTTAAGAGCTGTGAACCAATTCTTTGTTGCCCTGATTCTGCTAATGAGTTCTGCGATGGTACTCTTATTGTTTATGTTTAGTGTTTAAGATTTCTCGATAGTTTTCATTTCTCGAGAATTCTCGAGTCTCGAGAATTCTCACTTAATATATAAATTTACATTTGCCCGCTTAAATTCAGTTTAAAAAGTTATATAACAATGATAATCACTTTTTAATATTAAATTCGTATATTTTACTTATTATTTTAACACATCTTGGACCGGCACGTAATAAATTAATTTTAAAATTTATCAGAAATTTTATTTTGATTTATTATTTATAACGTCAAAACCTGGATTTCATTAATTAGTAAGTATAGGTATTATATAATAGAAAATAATAACAGTAATTGATTTTAATTAAACATTATGAAGCACTTAAAACTTAAACATATATGAACAAAATTAAATGTTTTCATTGTACAGATTTAAAATGTTTTTTTAAAAAACACAGCATCTAAAGTAGCACTGGACAATCTATTTCTTTTTTTTTCGTCACAAAAATGTTGGCAACAGAAAATTTTCGTTCGTTTTGTGTCGATGTAGGCTTTATTGTGGATAAAGCATTCCTGAATAGTTCTAAATTTTTGGTTCTTGTACCTGATGATTGAAATACTTATATTAAATTCTTGCTTAATAGTTTTATATTTGTCATTTCCACTATGTTTTACTTGAACTTCTCTCACACTCTCTGTTACCGATAAGTTCAGTTGTTCTTAGAGAGACAATTCTTCATTTTTATTGACCGGATCTGCATCAAAATCCTCTTCGTCAGTATCAAACTGATGGGAACTAACAAATAACCTATTTAAAGTTTGCGTAGCAGTTTTGTTAATTTCATGTTTTGAAACTAGTCTAAAAAATGTGTTTTTAAATTTTTTTTCTTGAGAAAAAACTCTAAATTTCTTGAGAAATGAGAAATCAAAAAAATCTTTTTCTCGAGAATCTCTCGAGAAAGAATTCTCGAGAAGAAACACTATATTGTATGTATCGGTTTGACTTTTTACCTAATCATTTTTTCTTCTCTTCAATAATTGGCGTGTTGCTTTTTTTTATGTACCTATGTTTCTAGTCATCATTCAGATGCTTCTTCGTTAACAGTTTCCAAGATTCTCCCATGTTCTTTCCAAGTTTGTTCTTGCACAGAGAACTAAATTGTCCGCGTAAAAGCACTTAACAAAGTGTACGGGTCGAACCAAATTGCTACATTTAATTTACACGACTGAAATTTACTATGCATTGCGAAATATGGACACGCTGTTGCGGACGGCGTTGTAATAAACGTGAGTAAAATTTCTACGGCTCGGAAAAAATTAACAGCGCAATTTTCCAAGGCTGCTTTGACCCTTGATTGCATGAAAACATGTGTAGACCATTTATAAATTACACGGCTTATGCCTCATTATCCATTCGTAGGCCAGTAATGTGACGTGGGTAAATAATTCAGTCTTACGGCAACAGAAATAGCACAGATCGTATCTGCTAGATTTATTTGCTGAAAGTGTTATTGTTCCACTAGGATATGTATAGTTGTGTATTGTGGCCATATATGTAAGATCACGTTAAGACAAAGACCACACAAAGTTATATTAACAATCGCTGCCCACATATTTTATTGTTGTATTTGCCAATACTTTTTTTATATTACACCCCCTAACGTTACAAATGTTGATAGTAACTCTGTGTGAAGAATTTAGTCAAATTTTCAAGATTTTGTAGGTTTTTCATTCACGCTGTTCAGCGCCAAATTAGAGACGAGTGAGGGCCAAAGCTGCACATTTTTGGGGCCACTGTTGTAGTAAGAAAAAGGTCTCTCAGTTGTCTTAAAAAAATCCGTCCCGTTTCGCATTGGAGACTAAATAATTTAAGAGCATTTTTTTTTTAAACTTAATCAGGTATATTTACTGCTTTGCCTTAGGTTTTTTAGGCATAAAATATGTTTGTGCACAAAATCAGGAGCACAGTTTTTTTGACAATCGATTCAAATTGTTATTTCTTTATGGCTTCACCCAAATTTTCATTGTCTAAATTATATTTGTATCGTACAGCAACCTTTTTAATCGATTTGCAACCACTCTCGTTAATCTTTTAAGAGTTACTAGAATTTTTTTGCAAAGGAATCGCAGATTGCAAATAAATAAGGGCACTTTACTCTTGTGAATATTTCAAACATCGCTAAAATCTAGTGTCCTATGACGTTTTATTGAACTTTTTTAAATCTTAAAATAGGTTTTAGACCATGCACCAACTTTTATCGAAAATAAAATTTTCTGAGAAATCAATAATAAACATTTTTCCCATTTGTTGCAGACTTTTTGAATGTTAAAGATTCTTAAAAAATAAAAATTGGAATTTGACCGTCAAAATTTAAATCTAGCCTTATTTTGAAATTCGGAATAACTTTGTCCTATACAATTTTCTTGTATCTCTTAAAATAAGGGCACTTTACTCTTGTATATAATTCAAAAATCGCCAAAATCTAGTGTTCAATGACAATCGAACTTTTTTTTATCTTAAAATAAGTTTTAGACCATGCACCAACTTTGATCAAGAATAACATTTTCCGAGAAATCAATAATAAACATTTTTCCCATTTGTGGCAGACTTTTTGAATGACGCTGTGTATGTTTTAAATCACTTATTTTTTCCTATTAATTATAATTGAACTTTGGTAGTTTTGGCAATCAATGTGATTTTATTTTTGAGAAACCCTTTATTATATTAAATAAAACAACAAATTACGCAAAAATATCTATTTTCAAAGTAACTTGAAAAATATTAATGTTAAATTTGAATGTTTAAACAGTAAATAAATGAACAACTAGGTACACATTTTTATGATCTATTAGCATCATAATAAAAAATAGTGAATTTTGTGTTTGTGTTTCACTTGTTAGCCAGTTCAATTTTTTTTTTAAACGTCTCTTCATCACTGCGAACAACTGATCACAGGGTAAAAATAAATTGGGGAGAAGTGTTTCTGGAATACTCAGAAAAGTTATTTTGTCGTTTTGGACTTGTAAATACAGCCTCACTTTCCTCCATTGTTTAACAACGACAGTCAATTTTATAACTACAATGTACCTATAAAACTCGAATATGCACAGAATCAGAGCACACAACTTAGAAGTTATTTATCAACATAAACGTTAAAAATTAACAATTAAAACACGTTAATAACCAGGTAGTCTGATATGTTTGTTTGTATGTAAGTTTAGAGACTGTTGAGTGTAAAAACAAACTCCAGGACTTGGATAATTTTTGCATCCAACTCGTTCGCGTTTAAACCTTTATCCGTTCAGACTTGATTTTTTTTTACAACCAATTGATAGATTTACTGCCATGGAGGGCACAAATATCGAAATCTCATTTTGCATGAAAAATGGACCTAGATTGTTCCTGCAATCGGCGATTCATTTAAAAGTTTTGGGTTAGTTAGTTTAGTTAAATTAGCTTTATTTAGTAATTGCTATTACATTGTAACACAATTTACATAGGTAATAGTAAATATAATAAAAATAAAAATAGAATGAAATAAAATGAAAATCTTCTAAATTCTAAATATCTAAAATAATACTTTAGTTTATTAGCGTTCTAATACGTACTCCTTAATTAATTTAATACCCATCTTATAATTATTACATATTTTGACTTGATGCGGCATATTATTAAATATTTTAAAACCTTGATAAAATAACGAACGAGCAGTTTGACTTTTAGTATATTTCTCTATAGGGAAATCAAGCCTATTTCTAGTTTTATAAGTGTGGATCTCATGGACTAATTTTACATTTTCATACAGATATTTTGGTGTTTTTTGTAATTTAATTTTTAAAACCAGCTCTAATGTTCTAAATATTATTCTCTGATTAATACTCATAAATTGAAGTGTATTTAATATAACCTTGATAGGGGAATGAATTGAACACTTTAAAATAGTGCGCATGGCGCGATTTTGTAATTTCTGTAATTGTTGAAGCTCATTTTTATTTAAATTAATAAGTAATGAAGCGCAAAACCCAAAACTTGGCATGTATAATTCTTCTAATGTTATGCAGAAAGTCATGAGTACAATTTTCATTATAACATAAAAAATTCTATCACTTTTCAGGGCTACTCAAACAATATTTATTGCCAAAATCACAGTTTGTGGCATTGTGGCTTACAATAAATGTTACCAACTGTCTACGCTTCTGGCGAAAAGTACCCAAAATGTGTTCCAAGTTTCCCAAACATTTTCCAGATATTTTCGAAAGTTTTGCTTTAAGACTTGAACAACGAAATGCATTTTTTTTGCACAAAATCGTGTGCATAATTTTCTTGTTATTGATTAAAATAACTTAACCTGCCACAATTTTCTTCGAAATTACATTAAGTAGCTTACAAATACGTTCAGAAATTTGCAAAACACTGGGCATAACACTTTGAGAAAATCATTTTGCAATGAATTTTAAACTCAACACACTTTCGCAATCAATTCTTTATTTCTGAATAAATCAGAGTTGACCTAGGCACATATTTGGAGAGTAGAGTGGACTTTGACATAAATGAAAAATCAATGTCTATTAAAAATATGTATTATAATTTTTTTTTCTCCTGAAAATTAATGAATTACTAATTATTTTCTTGCAATTGTTTGGATTTGAATAAGATATTATTATGAAATTTACAATTGGTTTGTTTTTTTCAGGTGTGTCTTCAACACTAGCCATGCTGCAAGTCCCAGTGGAGTCGTCCGATCCGATTCCTTTTGGTGTTTTTTTCTACAAGGTGAAAATTAAAAGTAAGTAATTATTTAGTAAATTTACATTAAAAATACTTAACGCAACTTGAGTTTTGTGTGAATTTCGTTGTTGCTTATAACGGCACAATGGTTTGATAAAGACCACCGTTAATTTTTTGGTTAAGGTTATGAAAATTTCGTTGTTTGGGGTCGTGTTCAAAGGAAAAATATAGGCGGTTAGATTGTAATCCTTCGAAAATTTTCTATTTGCGCGTTTCTATTTGTTAGCCCTTCTTCAGGCGTTAATCTGTGTGCAATTTTTTTTAGTAGCTCATTAGCTGATTCGTGTTCAAACTTAAGCGTCCAGTTAATCTCTCTCTGTACCTTAACTGACTTGTCAAAATAGTTTTGATTGTTATAGCTTGCGCATCTCTTGCTGCATGAACAAAAATATGCAGATGTTACATTCTTGCCGACTTTGTAATGACTATTTTTGCTTGGAACATGCATTTATGGTCTGCAAAACCTGCTTCGATGTTAAAATGTATGTAGGGATACCAATAATTACCATTTTTTAAATATTTTCTGGACTAATTTTTGTTATTTATTTCATTTCATAAAATGATTCATATTTTTCTGATTTTTCTTTTAACACTTGGGGAAATTCAAAGTGTGACAAAGCTTAACTTTATCTCAGAACCATGATTGATCGCACTGCATAAACTTATAACTTCAACTACTCGTTGAAAAACACTCACAGCACGCTCGATGTAATTACTAAACATGTCAACAATTAAAATAACAAACGACATGCGAACGCCGTAACATTTATTAACAGCAAAGATTGTCGGCTTCGAGTCGTATTTCCGCAATTAAGCGCCGATTTCGTTGAAAGACAGAAACCCGTTGACGGTATGAAGGGATCAAGGGTTGCCGTGGTCTGTCGTAATCCAGGGGGGATCCCCTAATAGCCCGCGTTAACCGCTGAAATCAAAGAGGACCGCTTTTTGTTGATTCGATAATTAGAGGAAATCTTCATATGGCGTTTCCTTGGATGCAATAAACCTCCGAGCTATAAGTTCTTACAACCCCTTCGTAATTCCACGCGATGAAAAAGTATATTTAAAGGCTTACTCATTGTATATTTTGACCGCTCCCGCATTTGGTTCTGTTGTTGAAGAGGACAACATCCTGATAATTCTTCGAGAGAGGCAAGCGCTTGTAATTACGCAGTTCTTTGTCATGTTGTTGCAACAATTAATAATTTTAGCTAATTATCGTTTTTGATCAAATTGTTGCACTTAGTTGGTAAGTGAACCCAACTTTTCGTTTGTTATCTCGAATTCAAGTTATGGTCCTTCGAGTTTTGACTGGTTTCTGTTCATACGCAACAACATAAATTCATTTTGGTATATTTTGATATAATTGTTGCACCTTATTGGTAAGTGAACCCAGCCTTTCGTTTGTTATCTCGAATTCAACTTATGGTCCTTCGAGGTTGGACTGGTTTCTGTTCATGCGCAAGACATAATGGATTTTGATGGTTTTTGATCAAATTGTTGCACCTTATTGAAAGGGAAACCCAACCTTTCGTTTGTTATCTCGAATTAAACTTATGGTCCTTCGAGGTTGGACTGGTTTCTGTTCATGCGCAAGACATAATGAATTTTTATCGTTTTTGATCAAATTGTTGTGAATTAAATCAGAAGTATTTAAAAATCCTTGTCAGGGTCGTCTTAGCCCCATTCTGGGCTCCTATAGAAATATAAATTAAGGGGCGCCTTTTAGATTTTGAATATTTTGAAGCTTGAAAAAAGTTTTTTTTTTTTGTGTTGAGCGTGCACGCACAAGCTAGCGTTCGCACCCATGCGCGCGTACGTAAACACGATGGCCGAGAGGTGTACGAATTACACGGCCGACCGAGCCGCATAATTTTCCCGTGTATTTTATAACTTCCTCCCGACCCAGCATCCGATATTGAAATACACGTTATGTGAGAGAGTCAGACATGGATGCAATAGCAAATAAACAAATGAGCGTGGCGTCCGAGCAGGGCCCGCGGCCACCTACCGCATACTTCAGTTATTCTTCGGTACCTCCACGTTCGATTATGTGCACAAGATGCCCCAGAGGACGCGTTCGCTAGATCTCCGAGATATTGCTCCGCTGAATGTACATCGCGTATGATTTTTGCCCCGCGCTAAATAAGGCCGCACGTATGAACATGTGACAGTAAATAACTCTTTATTAAGGTTTGCGTTATTTTAGCCATTAATTAGCATCAGGTTAGTGTTGAAATTGACATTTAATTATGGATCGGCTGGTACGTGAATAAGTTTATTCAAAATGCGGCAAGCCTTCGCATAAGACTTTATTTTTACTGGTTTTGATGCTGGGTATCCACTTTGATCAGTTTAAAATTGGAAAAGTTAGAAAAAGTAGACGGTTAAAAAAATTTAGAGATGCAGAAATGGTTAGCAAAAAGGTAGATGCAGAGAAGGCTAAAACTTTAAAAATGGATAGTTTAAAAAAATTGTAGCTAGTCGTGAAATGCAAACTATTTGACAAAACCTTGTGAAACTATAAAATCAAGATAAAGAAAGCTTGCACTGGAAAAACCATTGACGGTTCATAAAAATTTGCTTCCGTTTTAGGCTAGGCCGGTAACTATTCATGCAATCTTCGTATCTTTATAGCAGTTTATTCGAAATTCATTCTATATCATGAAAATTGGTAGAGACACCCTGTATAAAAAATATCGCAAATGTATGTAAGGTAAAAATTCGTGCAGTATTTATAGTAATAGTTACAAAAGCGTGAGCCTTTCTTTGCACAACGTTTTTATTTTATCTTAGTCCCTTTACCGTCAGGTGTTGAAATGTGTTCTTGGTTTTTTTCCCTCTGATCTTGCTTCATAGGCTTTTCTGGTTAACCTCTCTTCTTTCATCCTATAAATGTGATCCAACCATCCCAGCTGCCTTTCTTGTATTTTTGTTTCAACTGATTTTATCTTTAATTGTTCTCTATATGTTTCGTTTCTGATTCTATCATTTTTTTGTTTTTCCTTGGATTTTTATTAGAAATCTCATTTCTGCTTCATTCACACAGCTACTATTTTTATTTGTGGGTGTTCACTTTTGTTCGTTTTGGAACTATTCTTCAACTGTTGAATATTCTTCCCACGATTCCTGTCCTTTCGCTTATTTTCTTGTCCATTCCTCCATTTTTCTCTATGAACACTCTCAAGTATTTAAAGCTTTCTGCATGTTCCAACCTAAGCCCATTTAAAGTTAAGTTAAGTTAGCTTTATTTAGCAATTGCTATTACATTGTAACATAATTTACATAGGTAATAGTAAATATAATAAAAATAAAAATAGAATGAAATAAAATAAAAATCTAAAAATCTTCTAAATTCTAAATATCTAAAATAATAGTTTAATAGCGTTCTAATACGTACTCCTTAATTAATTTAATACACTTCTTATAATTATTACATATTTTGACTTGATGCGGCATATTATTAAATATTTTAAAACCTTGATAAAATAACGAACGAGCAGTTTGACTTTTAGTACATTTCTCTATAACGAAATCAAGCCTATTTCTAGTTTTATAACTGTGGATCTCATGGACTAATTTTACATTTTCATACAGATATTTTGGTGTTTTTTGTAGTTTAATTTTTAAAATTAGCTCTAATGTTCTAAATATTATTCTCTGATTAATACTCATAAATTGAAGTGTATTTAACATAACCTTGATAGGGGAATGAATTGAACACTTTAAAATAGTGCCCATGGCGCGATTTTGTAATTTCTGTAATTGTTGAAACTCATTTTTATTTAAATTAATAAGTAATGAAGCGCAAAACTCAAAATGAGGAGCTATTATTGTTTTATACAGTAAAACTCTAGTGTACATACTCATGTGTTTGCTACATCTTTTGAAGAGAACAATCTTTTTGGAAATTTTGTTCATCATGTATTTTGTGTGTAACTTAAACGTTAAATTTTCATCTAATATAACACCAAGGTATTTAATTTCGGTGATGTTATGCCCTTTGCTCTTTGTTGTAACGATCATAGTTTTAGTTTTTTTCTGTATTCATTTTCATATTGATTTATTGCAATTACTGATTTGGAGCGTTAAGATTATGTTGAAGATTCTTTTCTGATTCCGAGACTATGACTATGTCGTCTGCGAACATTAGCTCACAATCAGTCATGTTTATATTTTCCATTTTCCAGTTACCTAGGTGAAACGGTCTTATTTTTTGTTTAACTTCTTTAATAACTCCATCGATAACGACTGAAAATAATAATGGACAGCACGCATCCTCTGCCGATTCTTCATTCTGGGTTCTTACAAAATTTACCGGTTTTTCATCCATCGCTTTTATTATGTCGATTGTTTCTTCTTCTATTCCCTTATTGCTTAGACCCCGCGTTTTTTTTTTTAACTTATCGAATGCTTTTTTTAAGCCTTTTTTATTGTTGCTTATTAATTATGTTTTCTCAATTTGTTATGTAGATTTTTTGGTTCTTATTACTTACTGTGTTTCGTAAAATTAAATTTGTCGCTTTTATAGAAGAATTTGTCACAAAAAAAAACACAAATATTGTACCTACACGTGTGTAGTACCTAAAATACAATGTACGGTCGCAGTAAGCTGGGTGAACATAAGACGCCGTTGACAAAACACTGTAGTTGTTGTAGAGCCTGTTTTAATAAGCTGTATTCAAAGTCGCGTCGGCCGTTTAAATGCCTGCTATCTGTCTCTTGATCGGCGGGCGGCTAGACTCAAACACAGTGAGACGAAGGCCCCCCCAAAAAAGTACTAAAGGAAAGCGTTTATTTTTTCTGTCTTACTGCTAAATGCAGGCGCCACGTTTAACCACGACCACATGATGCGGAACTCCATTTTGCTTTTTGTACGGATTTAATAAAGTTTTAAATTTAACGCGAGATGTTGCAACTTCCTCGCGCGGGGGAGTCGGCAGTGTTCCTTGCCGAGAATTTCTTGGGATGCAAAACGTGGGGCGAAATTGATACCGTATTTATTAAATTCTGGGAAAACAGGAAGGGAACGTGTTAGATTAATGATCTAAATGTGTTACTATTTGGTTACAAAAACGACTGCAAACTATTTTATTAGTTAAATGCCCAAGCATTTTATTTGCAAGCAAAATGAACATACGCTCTGAAATGTGTAATTAGTATTCAATTTAAAACAAATTTGTATCTAATTTATTGTGTGTCCCTTCAGTTTCTACATACATAGTCTTGCCATAAGTTCTGTCCCTTATTCAAAGACGCCTAATTTATAGAGGAAATAAAACAAATGCAACAAATATTATATAATTTATTGTTTAGTTACCAAACTATATAAAAAATATTAAAACTACTCAAAATGTCCACCTTTTGCCCTCACACACTTCTTCAAACGTTCCGGCCACCATCTATCGCAGCATGAATGACTTCAACCGGTATCGAAGCTGTTGCTTTCACCAAATCTGCTTTTAGCGCCTCGATATTTCGATGGACTTTAAAGCAAGCCTTTTCCTCTAAGATATTCCACAATCGGTAGTCCAAAGGATTGAGGTCTAGACTTCCAGAAGGCCAATCTTCAGCGGCGATAAATTCTGGCAAATTGACTTCTAACCAGCGTTGTGTCGTCCTGGCTTTGTGTGCCGGTGCTGAATCTTGTTGGAATATCCAGTGCTTTCCTGCAAACAAAGTATCGCTTAAGGGCTTCACCACCCGCTCCAAAATGTCGCTTTGGTAGTTGACTGCGCGTGTTTTTACTCCCTGTTCACAGAAATGGCATTGTGTGCCGCTCTCGTAAGATACTCCCCACCAAACCATCAAGGAAGCCGGGTGATGCCCTTTTTCCACCTTCGGATTTTTTTCGGCGGCTTCCCAAGAGCTGTGAGCATAAATTCTATCGTTTTGCCGGTTAAACTTTTCTTCGACAGTGAAAAATTTTTCATCTGTAAAAATAATTTTTCGATGATTCCCTTTCGCGTGTCGCTGATGTAAAGTTGCAGTCAACAGCTGACCTATCCTTCTTCGAGAAGCACCAAGTCCAGGGTCTTCCTTAATAATTCGTGAAATGGTTCTTGAAGGGATTTTCATTTCCCTTGCCATGATTTTTTGCTTTCGGAGCGGATTTCTGCGAATTCTTTCGGCGACAGCTTTGACAACCGCTCTAGTCCTTGTCTCACGTGGCTGACCGCTTCTTGGTCTGTCATCGACATTGAATCGATTTATGGTTCGATAAATAATTTTTTTTGTTATTTTCAAAAGTTTCAGCAAGTTAAAAATCTCCCGTGGTGTTTTATTACACTTGTGCAACGCGATTACCGCAATACGGTCCTCTTTGACACCCCACTCCATGTTTACTGTTTGACATATCAAGATAAAATGTTTTGTTTAAAATGGTTTAGGGCCAACTTCAGTTACCTATGATTTACAAATAAATACAAAAAAGTCAATTGAAAATTATGTAGAGGTCTTTGAAAAGTAGGGACAGAACTTATGGCAAGACTGTGTAGTTTCACTTCATCGCGCTGCTTCACATAAATAACTAATATTTGATACCTGTATAAATTATTTTAATAATTCAACTGTAAGTATGAGAGAAATTAATTTAATTAAAAACATATATTTTTAAGTGTGTTGATTGCGCCGGTTTTATTCAGTGTGGTACGCATACCTCCTGGGGCTCGTGAAAGCCCTTCGGGGGGTGCGTGACAATTTTTGGCTATGGGTCATTAAGGCATCAAAACATTGTTTTAAAAAAAAATTGCATGGGGATTTCGTTAACGGTAATATATACAGAGTTGGTTAAACGAGTCAAAATGACATTTTCGATTTTTGCTTGTAACTTATTTGAAATTATAGGTACTCAAAATATTTTTCGGGACGCTTTTTTGCGTAGATTTCAAATTTGTTCTTAAATCTCAGTTTGTTTTTGTTATTTTAACATCAACTTTCTTATTATAAATACGGGTTTTAGTTGGCTGTGACACCATTAAACAAAGTTTTTTTCTCTCTCGTTTCATTGATGTATGGATTGTTAGGTTTATCTTTAAAAATAAGTAAGTTATGACAATTATTTGAATAAAAATTTACCTAATTGAAAATGCCCAAGTTGATGATATGAAAATTGGTATCATACAGCGTTAAAAATCGTACAAGTGTATCTAGAAAAGTATTTCCCTGAATTGGACGTTAATGTTGATGGATAATTAACCCTTATAATATCAAGAAATCAATGCCAAAAGGTCTGTTGCTGATAAAAAAAGAACAATTTTTAGAACTAGCTTGTAATAGTTTCGTAAAAAATAAACGCAACAGGAATATGTTATCATCATTTTGGCTACAAATATAGAATTAATTTCCTGAATTAACAGATAAGCTCTGAGGTTCATGATTCCATTTCCAAGTTCATATCTGTGCGGAGTTGAATTCTCGGCCCTTGTAGATGTTGAGACTAGGAAGAGAAACCCCATTATAGATGTTAAACCGCATCTGGGTTTGAAGTTAAAAAGTATAAATCAAAATTTTCGGAAATAATATCCCACCAAAAGCAATTTTACTCCTCTTATTGATGATAAATTATTTAAATTAAGCAAGTTCATTAATTTTATTACATTAATAGCTAAATCTTTTTGTTTGTTTACATGTACAGGGTAGACCCAATTCGAAGGGATTACATGGGTATCTCGCTTAAGAGTCAAGACAGAGAAACGGTTAAATTATCATAAATGGGCAGATTTTTGGAACAAACTCAGAACAGTTTTCAAATATATTCTATTATTTCCGGTTTTTCTTTTTTTTTTTGATATTACAGCTTATGTTTTGTTTTTCATCATAAAACAAGTACAGTTTTGTTAATTTATTGATTGACTATTAAGCGAGATACCCATGTAATCCCACCGAATTTGGACCACCCTATACATCTTAATTCACATAAAATAGACATTTACAATGCAATACACTTTTTATATTTTTTGTTTATATGTTATTTATTATTACTATTATTATTTTTATGGCTTGGTAATAATGAAAATTTAAGAAGAAGCACACCGATATCTGGAGTTTAAGAAACACTGGATTAAGCTATTGAATAGTATTTTATGGTTTAATTAGATTTAATAAACATTTTTGCTTTTGGAACATATAAGAATATCTTCTTTTTTTATTCCTTTTTGTAATCGCTGCCGATAAACAGCCGCAGCTGGATTAAGGGTTAAAAAAGGACGAAACACGTGCCCTCTTCTCTTTCCTAAGGCAATTAATACGCAAAATCGTAAATCACAGACGTCTAAACGCGATTCACGGCTAGATTTTCGTAATAATATCTCCGGAAATTATCCCGAGACGTTGAAATAGCATTGTTTTACGGTTTCAGAACGCCCCGTTTTATTTATAGTGTAAATCACTGACACTCGGCAAGTGTTAACATACTTTCACGCGATATTCCCCGTCATAAGACACGGCAGGACTCAATTTATCGTATCCCTGGAATTTTTGACTAAACACTGCAGCACGGATCGCTCTGCCACGTCCCGTAATTCTTTTGTCTCCGTGAGTCATCTCTGGCCCCGGATCGATCGATACCTAATGTCCGTGTGTGGAATACAGATATTTCTTACAGCCTTCCTAATTTCGGTCGTGAGCCCAACCATTTGGATAATGTCTATTGATTTGGCCTTTGCCTTTTTGGTTCACCCCAGTTGAAAATGATCTATTTGAGAAAAAAGTATCACGGCTGATAGACGTCTTTTTTGTTTGCGACGATTTATTAAACTGTTACTCGAAGAAATTTCGATTTTTTAAACGAATATTCGCTCATAAAAATTCGTCAATAATTGTTTTACCTTTACGAGAAAAACTTCAATCAAAATTAAGTTTCTTTTGCATTATTTACTAGGAGAATAGAGTTTAGAACATTTTTTATACAGGGTGCACCACGACCCTGAGATTCTTTGATAGCTCCTTTATTAATGAAAATATTAAAAAATATTTAAAACAAATATTGTGCGAACCTCTGTTCTACATAACCTAAAATTTTCAAATATAATGTAATGTAATGTAAAAATATACAGGGTGTCGCATTTAAGAAAAATGACATCGATGTTTAAAGTTTACCGAATTAGACCGGGCGTAAAAAACACCCTGTATAATATTTTTTAAATGTAGCTAGCGCGAAGTGTTAATTAATCTTTTGTCAATCTAATTTTAAAACAAAATTTTATTGCTTTTTTAAATAACTTAAATGTAAAAAAAAATTGAAAGTGCTGTATTGCTCAGAAATTTCATAAAAATGTAAATTTTACGAAAACGGTTGACATTAGACCCATATAACGTTATACATTTTTTAAAGTAAATTATAAGAGGAATCCAAAAATGTAAAAACATACAGGGTGTTCTATTTAAAAAAAATACATTTTTATATGTGCCGCTCAAACAAAACACCCTGTATATTTGAAAATAATTTTAGGTTATGTAGAATAGAGGTTTGCACAATATTTGTTTTAAATATTTTTTAATATTTTCATTAATAAAGGAGTTATCGAAGAATCTCAGGGTGGTGGTGCACCCCTATATTAATTAATTTAAAGTTTCGGATATAGACAGCTTTATTGGGGCGCTGATTGTTTAAACCACTGGAAAATAATTGGGAAATTTCGCAAAAGTTTTAAAATATGTCCTTAAATTTAAAAAAAAAAGCCAAATAATTTCTAACGTCAAATATTGTTATTTTGATTGCAATGTTGCATTTAAGTGATAAAAAAGTATTACGACGTTGATACAAAACCATTAATCGCTGGGAACTGCGATGTCTATTACGAGCGGCAGAATCAGTTCATAGCTTCGATTCGGTCACTGCGTGACGTCACTGGTATGCCTTGTAAACGTTGTCTGTATACTTATCGCTTGTCACTGCTCGTTCGCTTATGATTCGATTTATTTTGTTGTTGCTGCTTTTGGACTGTATGTATGTAATGTTTATTGTGATGATGTTCAAAACACAGCCTCCTTTGTTAACGAAGTCGCCTCAGTTCCAGCTAATATTGTAATGTACGACATCCACACGTACATATATGTTGTTACGGTCGTTGGCTGAAAACACTCGTCGATCGGCGCGCTATTCATATGCTATAATAACATGTGTCATATAGCATGTCATTACGGCACAGGACATCTTCACGGTGCGGATGTCTTTTGTTAGGACGGCCGTAATTACAAGTAATTTGGAGGTTATGTTTGACGTAGCTCGTTTGGGAACGGCGGGATCTCGGTGTGCGTGCGTGACTGCCGACTACCGAACGTTCGGTTGTTACTACCAGTTAATACTTCGCCCGTTGTCTTTCTCATTTGACGTGTCTATTGTGTGGGACGACAAAATAATTACTAAAATATAAACAAAACTGTTACGTAACGGTCGGTGGCGGTCACGATATTTGTTGCATTTGCACGATTAAACGAGAAATCAACAATACTGAATCGAGCCCGATATGAAAGTGACCCGAACGAAAAAAAATAATACTTAAACGCCTCATGAAAAAATGTTGAACGTTTTAGAGGATATTAAAAATTTTATGTACGCTATTTTTAAACGTAAACTAGGGAAATATATCATATATCACATTATTTATCGTTTTTTTGTCCATTATTATTAGACCAAGTGTTAGACTCTGCCACCGCACACACCCATATTGTAGCAATTGTCACTCTGCTTAACATAGCATATACAAAAGCTATTGCTAACCTGTAACCTGACCCTCTCTTACTGATCTAAACCGGGTGCTTATAGCCGTGTGGTGGCAGTTTAATAGAATTTGAAAAGCAATAACGAGTGTTGTTAATAAAAATTTGAGCCGGTCGATTAATCGCCTCCAAAAACAGTGACTCGCCTGGCCTTAATCGACATATCTCGGAAATGGTATAAAGGACCCGCTGGGTACGAGCGCGCAGCGCGAGTAATACGAATGTCGATTTATTTAATTTTGAAAAGCAATAACGAGTGTTCTAAATTAAAATTTGTACTGTATCTTTAAAATGAAGCGTTTATTGGCCCTTGTTGATATGGAATATTCGCTTTAAAATAAGTTTTTGTATCGACTGTTTAAGTCCTGCTACAAAAAAGTGGACCACCCTGTATAATAAGTATGCAAAAACGTTTATAAATCACTTTTAGCAGCAAGTTTTCAGACATCTGTTGCTCATAAACTTTGGTTCAACAAATTTTTCTCATCCACTAGTGGCACACAATCATACAGAACAAGTTTTTTCGTATAAAATTAACCACAGCTTCCCTATACGAAAATAAAAATGTGAATTTCCCATGCCGTTAATTTTCAACAACAGACGTCCGTCGTACGCGTTCGACAATATTAAAAAAAATACGTTCTCAGCGCTGATGAAGAAAATAAAAATCATAAATACTAGACAACAAATAAAAGTACTGTAAAATAATGAATAAACCTCTGTAATTTCACTTTACGAATGAAACCGCGGACATATATTTAGTTGTGTGTGGGAAAAAAGACCATGTGTTATGTGTGTGTATCGTAAATAAAGGTTTGTTTTTTTCCAAGGCTTCTGTACTCTTAGAACGCACCTTAATTGTTAGTTATACTTGTAACTGGTTAATAACAGTTTAATATACGATAATTTAGTCATAATTTTTATATTTGCAGCTCAGTTTTTTCACCGCTACGGTTGGCTTTTTGTTAATGGTCGGGAAGATGTTAAGATGTTCTTCGAAATCTCGCTGTTCTTCGTACGATGCGATAAGTGCAAGTGTAATTGTATGTGGTTTAAGTGTACTTGTCTTGCAAATTATGATGTATCATTGACGGGTAGTTATTGGACACGAAAAGGTCTTTACGACACAAAAGGTTTTAAAATTGGCAAGTTAACATGTTAATTTGCATGGGGGATCGCGTTTATAACTGTCTGAAGTTATACGCGAGAAGTAGCAAGAGCATAACCACTTTTATTTGGTGAAAAATCGACAGTGCCCCCTTACTGTTTTCTAAAATGGTTAAAAACGCCCTGAGCTATGCATTTGCACCTTTTGTTTGTTCAGAATTGGTCTAAAACAACTTTTACAGCTCCCCAACATTTTTAGGAAAGCTGCAATTTGTTTTAAAAAAATGTTTTTTTTTGGGATGGTCCTTTTGTTTTGTAAAAATGTTAAATACACCCTAAGCAATGCAGTTCCAGCTTTTTTTGTTCAAAAATGGCCTAAAACAATTTTTTATAGCTTCAACTTTTTTAAAAAGTCTTTAGACTAGAACCCTGCCATTAAAAAAAATTGTTGTTTTAGGATCGTTCTTATATTTTCTGAAAATGTTAATTACACCCTTAGCAATGCATTTTCTTCTTTGGTTTGTTCAGAAACAGCCGATAACAATATTTTACAACTTCTTAACATTCTTAAAAAAGTTCAAACCTTGTAATTTTTACTCAAAAAAAATTGGCACATTCGCGATGTTCCTTATATTTTTTGAAAATGTTTAATACATCCTTAGCAATACATTTCCATCTTTGGTTTGTTCAGAAACTGCCGATAAAAATATTTTACAACTTCTAACAATTCTTAAAAAAGTTCCAACCTTGTAATTTTTACTCAAAAAAAATTGGCACATTCGCGATGGTCCTTATATTTTTTGAAAATGTTAAAAACATCCTTAGCAATACATTTTCATCTTTGATTTGCTCAGAAACTGTCGATAACAATATTTTACAACTTCTTAAAATTTTTAAATAAGTTCCAACCTTGTAACTTTTGGCCAAAAAAAAATTGGCACGTTCGCGATGGTCCTTATATGTTTTGAAAACGTTCAAGACACTCTAGGCAATGCAGTTTCACCTTTGGTTAGTTTACAAACGGCCTAAAAAAAATTTCCCACCTTCCCAAAATATTTAAAACAGTTCGAAGACTATAATATTGCAAATTATTTAAAAAAATATATCGACACGTTCGCGATGGTCCTTATATTTTGTGAATATGTTAAAGACACCCCAAGCAATACATTTTAGTTTTAGATTTGTTCAGAAACCGCCTTTAACAATTTTTTACTGCTTCTCGAATTTTTTTAAAAATATCCAAGACAATAACTTTGTAATTTTTGTCAAAAAAAAATGGCACATTCGCGGTAGTCCTTATATTTTTCGAAAATGTTAAAGCCACCCTAAGCAATGCAGTTCCATTTTTGGTTAGTTTACAAACGGCCTAAAACAATTTTAAATATTTAAAACACTTCGAAGATTATAACATTGCAAATTACTCAAAAAAAAAAATTCGCGATGGTCCTTATATTTTGTGATGCAAATTACTCAAAAAAAAAAAATATATTCGCGATGGTCCTTATATTTTGTGAATATGTTAAAGACACCCCAAGCAATACATTTTAGTTTTAGATTTGTTCAGAAACCGCCTCTAACAATTTTTTACTGCTTCTCGAATTTTTTTAAAAATATCCAAGACAATAACTTTGTAATTTTTGTCAAAAAAAAGGCACATTCGCGGTAGTCCTTATATTTTTCGAAAATGTTAAAGCCACCCTAAGCAATGCAGTTCCATTTTTGGTTAGTTTACAAACGGCCTAAAACAATTTTAAATATTTAAAACACTTCGAAGATTATAACATTGCAAATTACTCAAAAAAAAATATTCGCGATGGTCCTTATATTTTGTGATGCAAATTACTCAAAAAAAAAAAATATTCGCGATGGTCCTTATATTTTGTGAATATGTTAAAGACACCTCATGGAATAGTTTTCGTCTTAAATGTGTTTGGAAACCGCCTCTAACAATTTTTAACGGATTTTCGAAATTTTTAAAAAATATCATACACTAGAACAGTGGTTTCCAACCTTTTTGTACCTCCGCCCCCCCTTTTTTATAATTTTTTTTGTGCCCCCCTCACTTTTCGTAACAATCTAATTTCATAAATACTGTGCTGATAAATAAGAATTATTTAATGGACTACAAAACAATACACCATATTCTGTATAAAGAAAGTTCTTTTTGTTTGTTTGTATTCAAAAATGATATTTTGGTAACAGCTGCGCGCCCACCTTGCAATAGTCTCTCGCCCCCCTGGGGGGGCGCGCCCCACAGGTTGGAAACCACTGCACTAGAACCTTGCAATTGTTTTCATTTAAAAATGGATTGTTTTGGGATAGTCTTTGTAATTTGTAAAAATGTCCACCTTTGGTTTGGTCAGAAACGGCCTAAAATGATTTTTTTACAGCAAGTCAAAATTTTCAAAAAAGTTTTAAGACTAGGACTTGCAATTTTTTTCAGAAAAAAATCGCCTCATTCGCGATGGTCCTTACATATTGTGAAAATGTTAAAGACACCTTAAGCAATGCATTTCCAGCTTTTGTTTGTTCAGAAATGCCAAAAAACTATTTTTTATTGCTCATAATTTTTTTTTCAAAAAGTTCCAACACTAGAACCCTGCAATTAAAAAAAAAATCAACACATTTTCGATGGTCCTTTATTTGTGAAAAAATTAAAAACACCTTAAGCATGCATTTCTGCTTTTGGTTTGTTCCAAAACGGCCTAAACCAAATTTTTACAAGTATTTAAAATTTTGAAATAATTTTTTAATGTTTAGCAATTTTTTTCTACATGCTTTTTTTATAGGCATTTGGTTTGAAACTATCTTTTTTAATTGTGTACTTTGGTCACCTTTAAGTCACTAACCAGCTCTTTCTCGTTGCGGGGAACTTAAAGCAATTCATTTCACATTCAGACCAACAAATGGTGCCACTGAAAAAGTGATAACCAAATATCCTTTATCAACCCAACTGTTGGAAGTGTTGAATTTCCCGTCGATCGTAATCCTGACCACTAAACATCATATCCACTGGCAAAAACACTTAAACAAACTGCATACACCCAACCGCACCAATTACTAAACTGATTCAAAAAAACAACGGGATAAAAGACTAAATTATAATGATATTTGATATTTCTTTCTATTGGTGGTTGGCAACTATAAAATCGGAGGTAGTTGCAGCTTTGCAGGGGTTGGTGCTTTATTGTTAACGGAGCAGCTGTGAAGAAATCACAATTGAACGATCCCTTATAAAGGAATTAGTTTTCACAGTTAACAACAACCAATAGAAAGATATTTTGCCAAAGTACAATGGGAAGCCATTTTGGGTATTCTGGTTACCTAGGGCTGGTACGAGCGTACCTAGACGTAGGTAGACAATGACTGAACGATTGTAGAAATTTTGCTTTTTTTAAACGGCCATGGTGTCGTACGGACAACTCTTTAACACTTTTTTAAGACAGACTTAGCCACTTTGAAAATTCAAGTAACAAAAACTCGTCTAATAGCAGACTATTTTGCACTTTAATTTAAAAAAAAGGCACATATGGTTCGGAAATCTTTATTAAACAGTAAACAATTGCGCATTAAAGCAGAGTAAAGTCACTGGAATTTTTAATCCTTTTTAAAAGAGAAACATTACGTCTATCAATCAATTTAATTGGCAATGTCAAGTAAATTCTCAACATAATTTCAACATGCGAAATATGAGCCATTTATTTTGAAAGTCGCATAAGAACAAATAGAGTGCCGTGAAAATCGAAAAAACAGACTGTTCGATTCACTAACGTCCAAAACTTGTCATTTATATCTTAAATTATTGCATTTCCACATTAATTTTTTTTTGTGAGTAGCTTTGCTCTGCGAGATAGGCATAAGGGTGCCATTAATTCTTAGATTGCATAGGTGTTGTATAATTTTAATTAGTTGCACCGTATATTTTGATTAATATGCACTTATAGGTAGTGGATTTCATATAGTAATGATTTTTCTTTATGTTCTATTATTTTACTTACATAATTTATTTAATTTTTTTTTGTGGTTTCAATAAATAATTTTTTCTACATTTTCCATTTTTCTTCGTGCTCCCTTTGAGGTATTGCGCGCGCGATGACATTAGAAAATAGAGGGGTTTGCATTTGAAAAAATTGAGTTACGAGCTTTTGAAAATCATTGAAGTTGTCAGGTATTTATGAACACCCAGTATGTGTGATTCAAACTTTTTCATATCGAGCAAATAGAGCAATGTTTTCTGCATGTCCTTACCAAATTACAACTCTGTACCTCGAAAAATAACTTCAGGAGAATTTTTCAAATGAAGACTTAAAACCTTGAAAAATCTTGGAAATAATTTTTTTTTAGTGACAAGGCCGCATAAAAACCTGTAGTATTTTATATTGATGCAATGCTAAAATAAACGCGGTTAAAAATATCAAATAAAAAATGGCGTTTTGTATTTGAAATTTAAAAGTTGGTTTTAGTTCCAGAGAGGTGACTTACCCTGTATATTTGAAAATATTTTTATCGCGTTCGGAAGAAAAAACTGCATGAAATAGCGTTTGAATCAACTTTCTATCGCAAACCGTTTAGCCACAATCGACCGATCCCGCACTAATGACTCGCCCTGTATAAGTATAAGTAATTAACATAACATATTTCATACAAAAGTGTATTCATGTGTTGAATCATTGCCCTTAATAGATGTGGAGAAAGAAGTCTTGGGATAGTTAACTTGGTTTTGAATTTTTGAAATAACTAATAAAATATTCTTTTTGGTTTTTGATTCATCATAAACCCGTTTTCGGTATTTGGTCCTTCGAATATCCTTGTCATCAATTTTTGTTTCGGACAATGCTAGGGCTTGTTTTTCTATATCTTCGAAATCATTTCCATGAACCCGGAATCTCTTAAATCGATTGTAAATGAAGGATAAATGTCTTTAAAATAATGTATACGAACAACCCCTGAGCTAGCAATACATAAACTGAAGCAGTTTTTTTTTTTGATCTTGTTTTGACGTAATAGCCAACTAATTTTACATATTAAAGCGCTGGGAATACGAAATGATTAATTTTCCATTAATGAATTGCAAAACTTCCGTTCCAATGATTTCAATAAACAATAAGTCGTAACTAGAAACAAATGAAAACAAAACATTCGCCAGCGAGTGACAACCGCAACAATTGAAAAGCAGTAATTGCAGGTATGATGGTAATTACATGCACATCAAGTCTTCCATGACAGAAGTTCTGAGAGCCGCCGCTCACGCCGCTTCCGGCGCTGAACACACTATTTACCCCGCCCACTTTTCATTATTGTCATTTATTATCAATTTAAACTCGCCAAGCGCAAAATGTTAATAACATACAATTTGTTTTACATTTAGTAATTTTTTTTTCAGTTAGGGCTCGCGTGATGGCTACGAAACATATGTAGAAAAACGCGAACTAATGATAGGATACGTCGCGGTGGAAACGGGGAAATTAGCTGTAAATTTGTCATTTGTTTTTTCACTCTTTTTTTTACAGCCAGCGATGACAGTACGAAATTAACTCATAATAATATGTCTTAATCAGTCTTTGTATTAAGACAAACAATCAAAAAGAACTCAACAAGAAAACGGGGAAATACACTTATGTTATATTGACTTGGAAAATGCACTCGATAAAATCAAAAGGGGGCCTAAGAAGGAAAGGAATAGAAATAGAAACAATCAACGTAATAAAAGCGATGCATGAAAAAACGGTAATTATTGTAATACCCCAAGCTTAAACCTAAAAATGCAACAAATTTTCATAAATAATTAAAAAAATTTATATCCTTTGTCAAAAATTAACCAACCTGGAAACGTTTAAATATTTTCACTTAAATAAGACAACTGCTTAAATTACATGTACTTAATTTCAAGTTGCTGTGTTTAATAATGAAAAAGTTAGGTTTTAAATCCAAGTTTTCCAGTTATTTCAGGCCATACTAGATCCGTTTCAGAGCAGTTGAGGGTATTTGAGGGCATTTCAAGACATTTCGGGGCATTTCAGGACAGTACAGGGTATTTCAACGCTTTTCAGGACTTTTTAGGGCATTTCAACACTTTTCGGGGTATTTCAGGATATTTCAGAACATTTGTCGAACTGTGCACAAAACTAAAATAATTCAGCTTCTTAGAAAACAGCACACAGTACACTTCATTGCTAGTTTGACCAACTTTTAACCTGTATTGGTTTCAAAATCATAATACACGATTTATTTAAATAAATAACCTACAAAATAATTAAGCTTTTGTCTCCGTAACTGCGTGTTAAAATCTTTTTTATCATACAAACGACTCAAACAATTATCACCCACATGTCCTGCACGTTCAGTTTCCTGATCCAACGTTATTCCAACAAAAAATAACCAATTAATAAAGTCTATTAGCGGACTAACAATCGACAAAGCCGATTGGATGTGGGTTTTATTAATATTCATACAATTAGCTAGAGTTTAGTTGTGAATCTGACGGCCCACCGCTTTCCTAGCCGCTTGCTTGATTAAAATTAATTGAATAATGCGTTGTCAACAGGATGTTTGGTGCTCCTAATGGTTTTTGGGGGATAACAAAATAACGTACATAATTTAAAAGCCCCTAGACGAAGGAGGAACAAAAAAAGAATGTCTGAAGAGATGCTGTGAGTTTTTTTATTCTTTCTTAGATGTAATTGTAACGCAGTCTTCGATCGTTTCGCGAGTAGTTTATTTTCAATAATCAATTCCCGTAGCAGGTGATACATAAATTGTTCATTTAAATATAATTTAAACGCGTAATTAATTTAATCGTTGAATTAAAATCCGTTGTAGCAGTTGCCCTGTTCACTAAGACAGGATGCGACTGTTATATTGAACATTTGTGGATGGCGTTAAGTTAAAAATATTGAACTTTACAACTAGGGGTATCAGAATCAAAGTACCGGTAATTGGTTTTTAAAATCGAGGTTAAAACCATTTAAAAACTGCAGAGTTTGCTAAGACCTTTTATTTTTTTGTCTTACAATAGGATTAATAGAAATTTAAAAAATACTAAGAGCTTCTTAATAGGATGTAAACGAAGAACAAATTCAAACAAAGTCTCTATTATCCTTTAAAGTAAGTAACCTCCTATACTGAACACAACGACCCCAGTGCATAATCCATCATTTGTACCCCTCTAAGAAATAATTTTTGGTCATCCTGAACAGTATACTCATCATAATAATATTAATTTCCTAATCCGACTCAAAATGCTGCTCCCAAACGTGTACACTTACGGAAAGAGAATGGAGTCACAAGGGGCCAAATCCGGTGAATGGGGCAAAACTTCAGCTCTGTAGAGTCTACCCAATCTATTATATTTTAACTTTAATGCTTACATCATTCGGTATTGGCCCGTTTCCTATTATCATAAATTTGGTTTTGTCTGTATTAATTTGTTAATTTTTAAACATTCTAACATATTGGTGATATCTTATTTTAATAACCGACTCTAGGCTGCTATCAGAAGCTTTGATTAAAGCGTCATCTCCAAAGAGATTAACACTACAGGTTTTTATATCGTGTTCCAAATCATTTAAGTACAGTACAAAAAGTAAAGGACCCAAAACTGAACCTTGTGGTACACCTAGAGTGTTGATAATCTTTCTGATTCTACATTGTTCAATTTAGTGTCTTGATAGCGAGTAGTTGGATAACTTTTAAACCAACTTTTTTCGATTCCTTTTATGCCATATTGATCCAGTTTTTTAATCATTCTATTTCTATGGTTTTAAATGCTCTTTTGAAGTCTTAAAACACCCCCACAATGTATTTGTTCTAATATGGATAAAGTATAAAGGAAACGTTTTGAATGGTCTATATTCGTATGTGTATGTTATATTATTGTAAAATAATTAGCCAAACGCTAAATAAATATTATTAATAATACTATCCCTATATAAAATTTAATATTATCCTATATTACTTTCATGTAAATCTTATATAACATGCATAATCTTTTTATATTTTAAATAGCTTTTAAGTATCTTTTAATAGCATTTAATATTTTTTATTCAGCATATTGGTATTTTCCACTAAACTTTTGGCTTATTTTTATGAAGCATTAGGTTTTTATGCTCTATAAAACAAATACAGCTCTATTATATGCATCTGTTTGCTAATTTAGCAGTTTTTATACCGCAAAATCTGTACAGTGTTTCCAAATAATTTCGTAACGCAATACATCTTTATTAGGACGACTTTTTTGAAACTTTCTTCTTTAAAAGTAAAATTTTATGGGCATGTTTTTTACATTTAATTGTTCGGAAGCTACAATGAGCCTGCTATTCTAATCGTTATGGTATATTCTGCGTCTTGTAGAGTACCAACCCAAAAAGCTCAGTTCGGTTGAGCATAGTTAAACATCTCGAACGCCCATTCAAAAATGCAAATGACCTTATTGACTAATTACGTGGCAGGTGAATTTGGTGAAGAAAAAACAATAAAAATAAACCCGAACTAATAGCCAACGCGCAGCAAATGTTAAAAAAAGCAGGCCTTCGCCGTCTCTAATAGGACGTGTTGAGCCACGGATACCTTTTTACCTATGAAAGAACTATCTTTTACATCTACACAAAATTGAAAGATCGAAATCGAAGAAGCAGAGGATAGATAGAACGGAATAGATGAGACATCACATTACCATCGAGTCACTTAATTTATACGACATGTTTACATATGTCGAAAGGAACGGGCGCATTTTAATTGTCGGCAACTGACAGTCAAAGAGTCGCGCAGCATGCCATGCCTGAACGTGGCGCCACCACGAAAAAAGCGGTCGAAACGCGAACTCGACAAAACGACCACTCCGAGCAAAACGACACCGAAGTATCATCCGTTTGTAGTCCGTGGCTCGTCTTCTGTCTTTGTTCGTTTGTTTTTCGGGGGCCTACGCGATCCTTTACTCTATAATGACACTATACATTATGAGAATTAGATGGCCGTGGATGGAAGCTGACGCGGCGATAAATTTTTAAAATTAAGGACGATTGTTAAAATTGTTGTGTCCAAAATGTTTATAACTTGCCAAATCGGCCCTGTTTTTTTTTTTTGTTTAATGCGAATCGGTAATTAAATTCGATTAAAAATAGCATAAAACTGGCATGGGTTAGCCAAACTTTGATTATTTTCTTAACAGAATAATCTTCTCTTAAAAGTACATTAATGATTGTAGTACAACATTATACGTACCATAATTAGTGTTATTTTGATCAAGAAAATCTTCGAGTTCGGGATTTAGACCAATTTATATGTTTGGAATTTGCAAGGGCATATAATAACATGTAAAGAACACAAAAAGGCTAAAAATTTGTTAGGAAACCCTTTAAAAATAATTTTAATATCCCTTTAAAGATTTTCAAAATTTGTCAAGTGTTTATCATTGGAATTTTCTTTGTATAAAATACAATTATTTTGCTACGGGCCTAAATGTTTGTAGAAATGTTAAACAACATGTAAGGAACACAATTAGGCTAAAAATTGGTTTGGAAACCGATTAAAAATATTTGTCATAGCCCTTTTAAGATTTCCAAAATTAACCAAGTGTATTTGTGTGCAATTTTCTTTGTCAAAAATGCAAAAATTTTGCTACGGACCTAATTGTTCGTAGAAATGTTTACAACAGGGGGGATAGAAAACGAGTACAAATTTGCTTAGAAGCCGCTTAGCTTGTAGCTCTTTAAAGATTTTGAAAATTTGCGAAGTGTGGTTTATTGGAATTTTTATTGTCAAAAAGGCAACATTTTGTTAGGCATACAAAAAGGTTAAAAATGAGTTTGGAAACAGATTAAAAATATTTTCTGTATCTCTTTAGACATTTCTAAAATTCTCCATGTGAATTTCCTTGGAATTTTCTCTGTCGAAAATGTAAAAATTTTGCTACGTGCCTAAATGTTCGTAAAAATATTAAACAACATGTAAGGAATACAAAAAGGTTGCAAATTTGCTTGAAAACCAATTAAAAATATTTTTTGTAGCGCTTCAAAGGTTTCCAAAATTTGCCAGGTGTATATCCTTGGAAATTTCTTTGCCAATTTTGGTACGGGGTTAACTGTAGAAATGTTAAAAAATACTTGTATGAGGATTACCAATTCGTTCGGAAACAAATAAAAAATATTTTTTATGGCTCCACGTATTTTTCAAATTTGCCTTGGATTTTTTTTCCGTCAAAAATAATAAAATTTTGTACGGGCCTCATTGTTTATAAAAAGGTTAAACAACACCTATGCAATGTATACCGACTACCAGTTCGTCCAGAAATCGTTTAAAAATATTTTTTTATGGTCCTTCCAAATTTTTAAAATTTGCCAAGTGTATGCCCTTAGATTTTTTATCGTCAAAAAATAGAAAATTTAGCTACGGGCCTAAATATTTGTCGAAATTTTAAACAACACTTATGCAGTGTAAGACGACTTCCAATTCGTTCAAAAACCGATTAGAAATGTTTTTTTAAGCTTTTCAAATATTTTAAAAATTTCTCAAATGTGTAACCTTGAATATTGTTTTGTAAAAAATTAAGAAAATTTTGCTACGGGCCTAATTGTTTGTAGAAACGTTAACCAACACTTATGCAATGTTTAACGACTAACAGTTCGGTCAGAAACTGATTATAAATATATTTTTCATTTGTACATAACAAAACAACCAAGAACTGTTTGCACCCAATAGAGTAGTGTTCTGTATTCGTCCAATCGACATGTACGTGTAACGAAAACAGTGGTAAATCTAGCACGAAATCTGATATAAAGGAAAATCCAATCTAGTTTTTGCAAAATAAAAACCCTACGAAAAGTAAAAATTACGTACGAGTAACAAAACTCGCACAAAGGGAGCGACTGTGCGCTCCACAGCCGATTGCATTCGGACTTAAGAAATAAATATGTCTCTGAATACGGATGCTTAACGCGGTTAATGAAATGTTAAATCCTAATTTTTAAATGCACGATGAATGAGGTCCTTTATATCCTTGGCTCTTATGCTATCTATATCTATTGTGCCACACTTCAGGTATTTGTGCGCACATTTCTGTAAACGGTGCATCGTTCCTTTGTGAACGTTTTGCTAGAGCTCTGTTTAGTTCTTTGTTCAAATCTACCGAACTAATAGATGTTTCTTTATTTGAACTGTGGTCAATAACGAAGGAAGTGCAGGGTCGTATCACTTACCCCAAGATTCAGCACAAAAAACTGTTAACATCAACCGCTAAGAAACAGCAACATACACAAAATTGATCAATATACAATTTGTAGAACATAAAACTAATAATAATTTTAAGAGAGAACTTTACGGCTTGTAAAATATTATTATTTTATCTTTTAAAAATAGAGCAGTTGGTTTAAATTCTTGTTCGACTCACTCCTATAGTTAATTAATTTGTTAAGTTAGCTTTATTTAGCAATTGCTATTACATTGTAACGTAATTTACATAGGTAATAGTAAATATAATAAAAATAAAAATAGAATGAAATAAAATAAAAATCTAAAAATCTTCTAAATTCTAAATATGTAAAATAATAGTTTAACAGCGTTCTAATACGTACTCTTTAATTAGTTTAATACCCTTCTTATAAATATTACATATTTTGATGCGGCATATTATTAAATATTTTAAAACCTTGATAAAATAACGAACGAGCAGTTTGACTTTTAGTACATTTCTCTATAACGAAATCAAGCCTATTTCTAGTTTTATAAGTGTGGATCTCATGGACTAATTTTACATTTTCATACAGATATTTTGGTGTTTTTTGTAATTTAATTTTTAAAACCAGCTCTAATGTTCTTAATATTATTCTCTGGTTAATACTCATAAATTAAAGTGTATTTAACATAACCTTGATAGGGGAATGAATTGAACACTTTAAAATAGTGCGCATGGCGCGATTTTGTAATTTCTGTAATTGTTGAAGCTCATTTTTATTTAAATTAATAAGTAATGAAGCGCAAAACTCAAAATGAGGAGCTATTATTGTTTTATATAGTAAAACTCTAGTGTACATACTAATGTGTTTGCTACATCTTTTGAAGAGAAAAATCTTTTTGGAAATTTTGTTCATCATGTATTTTGTGTGTAACTTAAACGTTAAATTCTCATCTAATATAACACCAAGGTATTTAATATCGGTTACTCTTTCTAAATTAGTGTTGCTGATTTTTATATCCAGATTAGCATTATAAATATTTGTTTTATAGATAATGTGTTTGGTTCCCAAAATCATAAATTTGGATTTATCAACATTAATACATAAATTATTGTCGCATAGCCATTTATAAATATTACTTAAATCTAAATTCATCTTATAATTCAATTGTTTTAAATCCACTACAACATTGTATCGTCCGCAAACATTTTTATTTCACAATGTGTGGCGTATTTAACCATATCGTTTATATAAACAACAAAAAGCAGAGGACCCAGAACGGTTCCTAGTGGTACACCATGTGTGGTTTTCAAACAAGATGATATAGTTCTATTATATTTAACTTTTTGATGTCTATTTTGTAAGTATGATTTAAACCAAGACAATGCTACCTCACTTATCCCAATTTCTTCTAATTTTTTAATTATTAATTCTCTATTAATAGTTGATCAATTTCTGTAGGATGGATAAGGTAATTATTACGCTTTTTACCAAGGAGTGTATATTATAAAAAATTGAGATTCATTTTTTGAATTTGCTTGCAATATATTGTTTATTAAAGAAGATAAGTGATTGGTTATCACACCCATTATGTTGAAATACAAATGCTTCACAGACTAAATGTAATATTCCGGAGTTAAATATTTCTTAACCCTTTTTTTGCCAAGTTCTTCTAATTTCGCGAACCAAAATTAAAACCCCAATGAAGATTTGTTTTAAAAATTTGTTTTTGACAAAACTGCATCGAACAGGGAAAGCCATCAACGAAAAATCTGTAACCCGATATCAAGTTACCAGTGAGGGCCGACTTTCTTTTATTTTCCTGCACAAATGATTCGCCGTTTCTCCGCTAGATGCTCGGGATCGTTTTAGCAAATTGCTCGTCCGGTCTGTATTGTGTTCGGGCGTCCCTTTCTTCACCGATACAGGGAACATCGACCGTCTCGCTCCGACCATAAAACGCAGCATACGAACAGAAGAGAAAAACATTTACCCTGGCCGCATATTCTCGTAAAATTGAATTCGTTTCCGTGAGCGATTTAATAAATGTGCGTCGGTGGACGTGACGCGGCCTATGGCGACGCGATGTGCTGAAAGGGGACGGACATAAGCGCGTCGAGAGTGTTTTGTTTAATGGCATGTTTGTATGGACGGACGGATACAGTTGTCCGAGGGGCAATTTCGGACAATAGGCCCGCTCGTGTGGGATGATAAATCTTGGTAAAATAGCCTATATACATCACTTTCCGCGTAAACTCAGAATTCCGAATTATTTTTCTCTATTTACCAAATCGTTTCTTTCGCGTTTGTATATGGAAACTTTGTCGCTAAGCTGAAGTCGACATGAAATAAGGAAAAACAAGTAAATAGATTTTTAAATAAATTATTTGTTGTTTAATGAACATTTAACGAACGCTTCTTACAATATTTTTGATAGAAAACGTTTAAAATACTTAATCTAGACTGTTGTCTAGTTTTTAGTGTTGCGATTTTTGGGACAAACTCCCCGAAATTAATAAATGTTTGGTAGTCTCTTATACCGGGAAAAGGAATACGAGACTCAAGTCCTTAATACGAGGACGTATTTTTATGTGATCTAGCTAGTCATGAAAATAAAATTTCAGCTTGAAAATAGTCATAATGTTGAATGGCTGTGACATATTGAACCTGAAGAGAAAAGTTTTATCAAAATATTTCTCGAGTCTAAAGAGTTCTCTACAATTTTTTTTCTAACAAAAATGAGTGAAATTAAGTTCGAGCATCGATGTGTAATAACATTTCTAACAAATGGGCCAAAAGTTATCCATCAAAGAACGACCGAAGTGTATGGAAATGAAGCCCCATCTTTATTCCAAGTAAAATTTTGGTCTAAGGAGTTTCGCTGGGGTTGGGACTCTGTGCAGGATGATCCAAGATCAGGTCGACGTGTTGAGGCAAGAACTAAACACATGGTTAAAACAATTGAAGATTTGGTGCTGTCTGATCGGCAGATGAAGATGTCTTCCATTGCCAGAGAAGTTGGGGTATCAGAAAAAAGTGTTTGGAAAGTTTTGCACGACGATTTGGGTATGAAGAAAGTGTCTGCGCCTTGGATTCTAAGGCTCCTTACGGCGGATCAAAAACTTGTCAGAAAATAAACTTACCAAGAAAATGCTATCGGCTGATAAGAGTTTTTTTCACGAATTTTGCACAATGAAGCAAATTCTTCCAAAATTTCATTTAAAATTCCCACGTTTGCTCGAAATTCAAGATTTTCTAATTTCAATTTTGAAATAGGTTCATCCTCATCTTCTCTAAAATATTCAATCAAAGAATCATAATTTCTAATTATTACTTTGCGTGCAAATTGTTTAGAAAAATACCTATAACTTCATTCAAAGGAAGTTGCAAAGAAAAATAGATCTTTTTGAATTTGAATATCTATTACTGTGCGCGAATGCATTATCTTTGTGCGCTAATTTTTTAAACGCTGTGCGCGCGCACTGGCGCACATCTTGGCGGGGAACACCGGTTCTAAACCCTACGTTAAACATAGCGCACTTGTTCTGATTTTTTCGAAAGATGTAGCTTTCGCGCTTTTTTGTTTCTCGTCTGTATAACCGGTAGTTACTACTGGTAATACCGAAATGCAATATATTTTAAAATTAGCGGCTTTAACGGTAATGGAATCCCTAATTGAGTTTGGTATCCAAAACGTGCAATTACTTTGGAAAAAAATACTCCAGAAAAACGTAAAATGACCAAATTGCGACAAGACAATTCGAAGAATTTCCACAAAAATACCTGCAATCGTAACCACCAGACAGAAAAAAACCGATCCGTCTCCAAGCGTTTTAATTTCAAAACTAGCTACTGTGTCCCAAACGAGATTAAATATTTCCAAATCGGTAAGCACTTTGCAAATCTAAAATCTTAAATACGCCGACAGAATGGGCCGAAACCCGACTAACACTAACATCCAAAGGCCGGAGTTACGATTGCGCTCTGCGGCTTGCTCCATATTTGTAAACGGATCCGAGTGGTCGGGGACGCATTACATCCTTACTACATGAACTCAAAACCTTAAAGAGCAGGTAGAATAGATCAGGGTGGCTGAGATATGTTCATTAAAGCGCAAAAATGCTGTGTTTTACCTTAAGATCGGTTCGAAAATGAGGGACGCCCGACAGGGAAGGACTTAATCCGGTAGGCGGGTAGATTGACAAAACACGATAGAGAAATCTTGTTAAAGTTTACGGAAAGTAGGCCTCCGTTTAAGTGGATAGGTTTTTGTTTATTTTCAAACAGTTGCAAGATCATTTAGCGTCACTTTCATTTAATTGTAAATTAACAACAATTTGAAAAACACAGTTTAAAAAACAAAATTGATAGTTTTAAATCCAAACATGTATCTAAAAACAAAAGTTGTATTGCTAAAAACAAAAGTTAGTTATTAAAACGAACTATAGTTCCAAAAACAAAACACACAGTTCTAAAAACAACTCACAGTTCTAAACCCAAACTTCGCTCTAAAAACAAAACCGATAGTTCAATACCCAAACATGGTTTTGAAAACAAAGCATATAGTTCTATCGAATTACACAACAATACTAGAAAATTCTAATAAATGATACCGCACAAATAGCCACTATCATTTGACAAGTAATAAGCTGTTTTTTGTTTTTATTCTCATAGATAGTGGAAAGATCTAATTAGCCAACTGATATTCAATTACCAAAATAAAACAATAAGGTTGTAACTGCCAATGTAACATGTAACTATGTAAATAAATTTAAAAGTGTGATTTTTTCTATTAACAAATCAATCTACGATACAATCCGGCTCGAAGGCCCAAATTAGTTAATAAGCGATGGGTAAAATACGATTTTTCTTCATTTTGTAACTTATTTATAAAAATAGATTTAGCAGGTAATATCTCATTTATTAGAGGAAAAAAAGGCCCATTTAACTATTCCATAGTAACTGCGCGGCCCGTAAGAAAAAATGAAATTAGGTGTAATATCGCGGAAATGGTAGGTGTTAAAAAAAATCACCTTCTGGTCTTGTTTACGTAAATAAATTATTTTTAAAGCTATGCATGCAAAACTGATTAAAACGACGAGACGTATTTTGCAAAATTTTGTTAATCTAAAGTGGCGTAAAAACGACGATTATCATATGTTTTAAAAGTAAATCAGTTGAGTAACGACTCGCCACGTTTTGATTAATTTGTCAAAATTACGACATTCGGCCAAAATATTGTCCTGGCATCGTTTTATTCGACATTTCTACCAAAGAATTCGTGTATTTTCGTACAAAAACATTTAAAAAGGCATAAGCTAATAATCTCTGCCGTCATTAATATTAATTAGAAGCAGCTATTCGTCTGTTTCAACGATATTGCCGGATGATAAAACGAATATGACCATATATTTTTCGAAACATTATGTTAATCAGCCGATTTTAGCTGCTAGTTTTGAACTATGTCGGTGCCGTTCGTTCTGACATGGTCCATGGTTGAGTCCGGGCGGCGCTAGCGGACAGCTGAGCATCGGACCACCCGTGCTTCTAGTTACTCCGCATCGGAGCCGCCGCGCCGACCGCGATCCACGACAGTCATGACAAAAGCCGAATAAATCATCTATGGACACCAATATGCAGTATACGTGGGTTCGCTTCTAAATATTTTACGGCAACAAGCTCAAATTCTGTATATCAATTCGTACTGTGGCATTCATTTGTTTTTGCGCGTCCGCCTCTTTCGCCGAATCGTTTTTTCGCGGTAATTTTTGCAACGTGTTGCAGTTATTTCAGAAGTGCAACACGTGACAGGAACGAGCAAATCGATTTTGTTTTATCCGCCTACTTGACAACGTCTATTAACTGTATATACGAGGGGGTATCGATAAGTTTCCGGCCTAGCCTGGAAGTAAACTTCAGGGTTTGTTACAGCAAGGCTACATACGATCCGATGAATGATCAGCGAAAGCGCAGTATCGATATATCGTGCCAATATAGTCTCTAATGGAACGCTATATCGATACTGCGCGTATACCTGATCGTACATAGCCTTGCTGAAAGAAACTTTAACATATTTGCAAAGTTCTATTAGTTGATTCGATAGAACCACCCTTTAAGTCTATTTAGTTCAGCAATGTTCATAAACTAACTGTTTTAACCCTTTGGAAAAAACTTTTCTTGGCCTGCAAACCGGATCTCTATAGCATCCATCGATCATCAACTCGTTTGGCGTAACTATTCGCCCTTTTAAGGTTTTTTTTTTTTTACTGTCGAGATAGATGGCAGTCGGAAGGGGACAAATCAGGAGAACATGGTGGATGGGCGGCGATGTCAAAGCCGTCTTCATTGATTTTTCGCAGAGCAACAAGTGACAAGTTGGCGGGAGTGTTATCCTGGGAAAACAGCACGTCTTTGCAAAGTTTTCCACGTCTAATTTTCACAATTTGGTCCCGAAATTTTGTCAACAAATAACTACAATATTCTCCTGACCCTCTCCTTGCTGCAATTAATCAGTGATAATTATTCGATCCTTATCCCAGACTTCTGCGCGCGAAAAGCTTTGGGCCGAGGACAACCAGCATTTTTCCACTCTTTGGGCATTTCTTTGGTCACTGGATCATATGGATAAATCCAAGTTTGATCCATTGTGCGTCCCAAAAAATTTGGACGTGCTATCGTCAAATTCTCTGCAGGTCGATTCAGTTGTTGTTATCCTTATTCAGTTTTGCGTTTGCGCATTTTGGTATTCATTTTGCGAATTCTTGTTTTTATACCGATAAACTTCTCCTTTCCCAGAAAGTAAAACAAAATATTTTGCTAGTAAAATTGTATAGTGCAACTATAACGTGAAATTCTACCAAATATTCGCTTTCCAAATCCAGATCTAATACTTTTAGAACGTTTTTAAACATCATCGTACGAAATTTTATCTAAAGAAGCTATGCAGACACTTGTTCTTATTTTTTTGTAAGCAATCAAGAGTGAAGAAAATTTACGATTTTTATTAACAAAAGTACTGTTATAAATAATAGCTATTTACACTTAAAATGCATATAATAAATAATTGTATTGGTATACAGTATACAGCCTATTTCGGAAATAATCTCTTTTGCATTAAAAGCTATGGTTGCTATGGTCAAGAAAAATATAAAGGGAGTTTTAACTATTTTGTTAAGAAAGATTGAATCTAAATATTTTTTGTCACGTTTCACTTAATTCCAGGGTTTTCTAATCGTTCAGAATCATAAAATTTTGTTCAAATTATCTTGGCTCGATTCTTTTTGGTCTAGTAAATTACTTCAGAATTTTTTTGTGCAGTAGTTTTTAGTTAACATTTTTATTGATTCCATTGAACTCGTTTTAACCATTTCTTTCAGTTTTCCCATTGACTTCATTTCTTTTTGTTTTTCCATTGATTTCATTTCTTTCAGTTTTTCCATTGACTTCATTTCTTTCAGTTTTTCCATTGACTTCATTTCTTTTTGTTTTTCCATTGACTTCATTTCTTTCAGTTGTTCCATTGACTTCATTTCTTTCGTTAGCTTCATTTTTTCCGTTTACCATTGGCGAAGATGGATCCACCCATCCTCCGAAAACATGTTCAATCTCTTCAGCGATTTCCAGGTTAAGTCTGTCGTTGTAAGGTGTCGAGATTACCTGAAACGCACAGGGAAACATCAGTAATTTTATTTTAAAAAGTTTAAAGTTTTTAATGAAACTGATTGTATTGAATTTAATATTTTTAAAAAACACATTACTTGTATTCCAATGGGCAGGCCTTCACAATTAAGCCCCATGGGGCAGCTTGTCGCTGGGAACCCAATACAGTTGAATCCACCCGTAAACGTCGTATCCATAATCCATCCAAAAGTCTTTTTATGTCGTGGTGCTGCTACTGGATAACACGGGAAAAGTAGCACCCCATTGTTACCAAGAGTTTCCACCAACTTCTGCTTGTAATCGAACACTTTGATGTGCGTGTTTTTGAATATGCTCTTCGGAAGCATGCTGGCTATTTCTTTCGACAGGGCGTACACGAGGCAAACTATGAGATATTTGGGTATGCCTATTAGACACTTGAACAATTCGAAAATCATGCTCTTGAAACTGCCTTCGAAAACTTCTTCAACTGTGAATGCATCGAATATATATTGTACGACATGTTTTGGGGACAGTTTGATTTGTTTGCTGTTTAGCTGTGAACAGAACATAATACATAGTTTTTAGGGCACACAATAAAAGGTGGGAATTGAGCACATCTAGGTGTTATTTTGTCCAAATAGGACTCAACAGGGAGAGGGGAAACTGCTATTGCTTTCGGCAACAGATCCAGGGCCGATGAGAGGGGGGAGGCAGGGGGGCCCTGGGCACGGAAGTGATTTAAGGGCCCAGGAGTCTACATATTTTTTTGATTTTAGCGTAATAAATATTCATGATTCACAATTCATTTTTTTTTTAAATAAATTTTCAAATAATTAATTTACTTGTGGCCCATGTAAATTTTCCCCCGCGCCCGGCGACGTCTCTCGACGCCTCTGGACAGATCCATGGAAATAATATTAGTGGCCTTAAATTAAGCTAAATAATGTCCATAAACGAATCATTTAATAATCCAACAATTTATCTAACGATTTATTTTTTGTTTTAGAGCATGGAACCGTACCGTTAGCAGCAGCCTTATTAGGCACACAAAGATTTTACGCACTTCATTGTTGCGCATCCTAGAAAAGCATACCTCGACACCCAAAGGTACAAGAGGAACCGATTTAGAAGAAGAAGAAGATTGTTACGCATCCAGTGAAGATACTAAACGTTCCGATGTGCGGAAAGAAGCCATGATGAAAGGTAAAGCTAATTTTTCCCTAATATTTTGTCTTACTATGTCTATGAAAATGCGTTATTACTCTGCAAATTAGCGCAGAAATTATCTTGAATATTATTAACATAGATTTTTGATTTATTATAATACTCTTGTTAAGTTGGCTGTTTTTTCAAGTGCCCAAAAATTCGAATTATCCTGAGTCGCGAGATATCGAAGTTCGAATTGATTAGACTTTAAAACACCTACCTTTTTCGTTTGCACTCCGATCGAGTCCATGTGAGCAACGATTTTTCTCATGGCGTCAACGATTTCCTCGTCCACTTTGTGCGTGAGAATTGATCCTCCGTTATCTTCCATGTAGTACAGTTTTATTTTACTCAAAGGTACCTGGCATACAAATAAATACGTAAATTTGGGCCAACTTTGGTCATAAACTTAAAAAAAATCACATAAAACGAACTTTTCACTAGTGTGAAAATCTCACAGGCCACAGTACATCTCCAAAACTTGGAGAAGATAAGCATAGTTTCACGAAATGTGTGAGCCGTGGCACCATTTTGTTGAAACCATATTTCGCCCATGTATAATTCTTCTTACCTCGACACCGAAAGGTACAAGAGGGACAGATTAAGAAGAAGTAGCTGAAGTTACTTTTCAGAGTGACTTTTGACCCACCCAGTATAACGAAATACTAGTTACAAAATACCCAAAATACCGCTCTTTAGGCTTTTTTAATGATACTTACTCGTTCGTGCAATTTCAAAAGATGTTTTTTCTCTGGTTTCGCGATGACGTTCATCATGAGCCGCAAATCGGTGGCGTATCTGGTCATCGGTCCCATCGCGAATACGTACTCAAAACACTTGTCAAAACTGTACGGTAGGTGTCCCTTGATGGAGACTATCGTCTCGGAGGGCTTGTGCCCCCAAACTCCGCAAAGGCAGGCCGGCAATCTGATGGAACCGCACAGATCCGATCCCAGGCCAATTACTGAGCCAGCACTCGACAATATAGCACCCTGTTTATACATAACAAGTCAAAACTTGCTAAAATAAGTAGATTTTGTTTTTAAAGACTTTTGGATAGCAAATAGGATTAGAGTGAAGGTTTTTTTGGGGGTTGTGACTAAAAATTGATGGCTTAGGAATGATTTAAAATAGATTTTCGTCATGATTTTAGGATATTTCGATAAATTTACGTCGGTACAGGTTATTCTCATACAGGGTTCTCGTTTTTCGAGGGCCACTATGGGATTTTTGTTTTTTGCCCGTAACTTTTTCATTTGATGTCGAATTTCATTTCTGTAAAATAAATTTTATGGCCACTTTTTTTGCAGAGAATTCAACTCCTCAATTATATTTTCCATGCGACGTTTCGCTTTTTTTAAACCATCATCAGTTCAAATTTTTCTTTCGGATGCTATATCTGATTGTAACGCCAATTTGTAGAGCATTTTATTCTGAATTCGACAATGTATAACACTTGACAATTTTTTGAAACAATTGTTAAAAATGGCAAAAACAAATAATTTATTTTGAAAAATTCCTAATCGGTATTACTTTTTCCCCTATATCTTAAAAACTAAACAATCCAAATAAGTTTTATTTGCGTCAAATTATTAAGCACCTGAATATACAACTTTGCCCTAGTTTAACCGAAGTCGTAACTCTTACCGTTTACGAGATCCCCATAGTGGCCCTCGAAAAACGAGAACCCTGTATATTTATTATTTGTCATATTGCAAGACTGCATCTAAAATGTTATTAAATAATGTGTTTCCTTGTAGAACAATCGCTTAAAATATTCTCCAATTCCGTTAAAGTCCATCCTGTACTTAACACTTTTCTTGAACATGTCAATTACAAATTTCCTATGTCGATTTTCTTTATAACATAATTTGCATTGCATTTTAGTGCAAATACCAATGTAGTACACATATTAAAACTGTTGCTATTTTGCATAATTATTCTGTACCTTGCTCAAGGTTCAAGCCAGCGAGTATTCTAAGTGACTAAGTTTAATTATACCGTTGGATTATGAGCGCGGTAATGTTTTATATTTTAATAAATGCTTCTGTAACATTTTTTGCAGTGATTGTTAGTTTAATGTCCAAGTAAATAAAACAAAATTGGGCTGCGAACTTTAAAATTAAACAATTGGTAGTTTGAAAAACATTCGCGTTACTTGTATAAAATTTATGGAATATCCTAAAGACGTTAAACTCAAATATTTTTTACCTCTCCTCCCGAAGAACCGCCACACGTCCTTCTGGTGTCGTAGGGATTTGACGTAATCCCTGTCACTTTATTAAAAGTCTCACTACACGCGCACATTTCTGGGGTATTCGAAACTAGAAGAGGGATACCTCCAGCGTCCACGCACATCTGGACGGCGTCCGCGTTTTTCGCCGCGCTCGGCCGATTCTTGAACATCCTTCCAGCATTGTGGGACAGTCCCGCGACGGCTATGCTTTCCTTGACGGAAAACGGCACTCCGAGGAGTGGATATTTCATCTTCAGTTCTTCCAGTTTTAGCTGGGTCGTGCTGATGAAGTGGTCGGTACGTTTCGCTATCCGTAGGGCTTCGGAAAAGTTGTCTTCGACCACAGCGTTGATGATTGGGTTGACGGTTTTCACTCGATTTATGTAGCATTGTACGACGTACTCAGACGAAACCTAAAATAATTCTTAATCATTTAATTTTAAACAAGAATTCATGATTGTGAAGTAATATTTTGTCAACAAAATTACCCCTGAGATGTTTTTTAAAATATCTTTATTTCCTGGTTCTTTATTAAGAATTGAAACGCAAAAAGGGTGTTGTATAAAGGAACTAATTTACATACTGGTACGCGGAAACTAAACGCTAGGTATAGTTCAAAATAATTTTAGATTATGCAACTAATGATCGTGAACAAGTTTTGTTTGAAACATTGTTTTGTATCTCTACTAGTAACGAATCAGTGGAAATATTTGTCTTCTATGGGACTTAAGAATGTGACATTTGTGGAGAATGTTTTACGTACTACTCAAAAACGGTTGATTTTAGGTACAAAATTCTTGCACAGACTTGATATAAAATGTGATCAAGCAACGAAAAATACAAAATATACAGGGTGTTCTATTGAAAAAGTACTTATTCAGGAAAAATCGATTTTTAAAACCAAAGCAAAGTCCTACACAAAAATGTGGTTAAACAAAATGTCCAAAGAGACACTTCAAACTTTATATAAACAAACATGGTCTTCATGATTTTTGAAAATGTTGAAAGCCCCATTCATTTTCACCTTTAGATGTGTAAAAGCGGCCTTAAACAATTTCGTAAAGCTCTTCAAAATTTTGAAAATACTCGCCAAGTGTTATGGCCTTGCTTTTTGGTGTTCTTAAATTGATCAGCAAAATCATTTAATCATAGCTTTATTTAGCAACGATTTTCTGTAAAGGTATGACGTAGTTGTAATAAGAAATATTAGGTTTAGATTGGTTTAAAATATTGGGTTTAAATTTGTTATCGTACTGCAAACTTGGGTTAAAGCTTAATAGTATCATCAGTTTGAGTTTATTCTTTAAATAAATTTGGTTGTATTCAGAAAAATTATGTTAAGCTAAGATTAATTATTGGTGCTCAAAGTACTGCCACAAGCACCGGCTTACGGTCAATTGATACGCTGCAAACTAGCGCTTCATAGTAAGATGTGTTTTACAAAATGATTCAAAATTGCCTTCTCGTTGAAATACTCTTTGAATGATTCTATAGGTTGTTGGAACAAGTTTGAGTATTTTTATAATTTTTGTTTGTTTGTAAAAAAAAATAATTATACGTCACCTTACAGTTGATGATATCATCAACCAAAGAGGCCGCTGGTTTTAAGAGTATGTCTTCAGTTATAGCAGGACACGATCGACGTGTATTTAATATTTTCGGCTCGTACGGAAATGCGACCAAATATTCCAAAATTCTTCCCAGTACACAAAATAATCGTTTGCAAATGCTTCTAAACATTTTTGTCTGTAACACAATAAATTTTTTTAAAATTTTGAACCCGTTGAATTTTGTTGTTGAAAGGTAATTTTTCTTTAATTTGTGTAGGTTGTTTTAGGCAATGAATCGACTTTTGATTTGCAATTTACGCTTTTTTAATCAAAAAACCAAGAAGAAACTATGTAGTTTGAAATGTCAAGTTTAAGACTTAATTATATTCTTTGTGAATGAAGGAAAAAAATGTTATAGTTGTCGCTGCTTGTCCACCTGCGCACTTTATCATGAATTAACTAGTAATGTCGAAACTTATATGCACTCTGCACTCAGCAAAGTATATTTTTTTGATAAATTTATTAATTAGACTGGTAACGAACGCAATAGAAAGATACGCAATTAAACTAGGTTAAAAAAATCACCAACTTCTAACTTAAATAGAACACTTAAAGACGAAAAGCTAGTTAACTAAAATTTTTTTGTGGCATTTACTTGTAGTGAATTTACACATTCTTTTAATGGGATATCTAAGATCATTAGTGTTTTGTTAAACAAAACAAACGCTTTTTTATCTGCCTTAGTTGGCACATTTAAGTTGGTCAAAGAGCTCTATCAAAATTTTGAATCACTCCGAAAAGTGTATTTGGGTGTTTGTACATTGCTATTAATTTTTTTTTTAAATGAATCATCAAACAAATGCTATCTATTAAGGTGACCAACTTTCTTACAATGAAAAGGAGGACACAAAGCAAAAAAAAGAGAGTAAATAAATAAAAGACACATTTTATGCTTACATGCCTATAACTATTTATGAATGAATATTTTTTGTCAGTGTATTATCTTCTAACAATATATTGGAAATATCTGAACAAGAAATGTCCTTCATATTGAATTTTCGGCAAGTGCTGCAGCTAGAGTATCAACATTCAATCTCGATTTCTCACTTGTCCAAAAATCATTAGCAATTGAAAAAACTCTTTCAACTGCTGCATTAGTTCCAGGGCAGCACAACACAAATTGAACAAGAATAAATAAATTTTTACATGGAATATGTCCATTTTTGAAATCGCTGAATATTTCCATCCATCTTTTATCAATTTCAAGGTGTTGATTTTCCCATTGTATTAATTTTTCAGAATTTAAATACAGGGTGTCCCAAATTCGAGTAAATGCATGGGAATCTCGCTTATCTTAAGAGCTACGAGGTCGGTTAAATTAGGGCAAAGTTGCTAAATTCGATGCTTATTGATAATATAAAGAGAAATTGGAAATATCTCAAACGGTATCCGAGAAAATTAGGAAAAACTGGAAAGTCCATTTTTGAAAATCGTTTATAACTCCTTTGGAGTTTGAAATATTTTAAATGTGTTTTTAAGCCGAATCGGATGGTGGTCACAAATTTTTCCTAGGTCGATTCGTTTTTGTTTTTAGACAACCAACTTTGTTTTTTCTTATGGGCAGCATATCGCGTTTTTCTTCGTTATTAAAGTTCATTTTTACGACTAACAGACCTTCAAAACTTTTAGTTTGTTGATCGGTTGTCATGGAAACAACATAAACTACAATGACCGGCCAACCTGATTTATACTGGTTATTGTTTAAAACGTATTTTTTGATATTTGACAATGAAAGAAAAAGTAAAATACCATGTGTGATTAATCAATGGATTCAGAAAAATAAATGCTATTTGATTATGTAAATAGCAAAAATTGCGCCCATAAGAAAAAATAAAGTTGGTTGTCATAAAACAAAAATGAATCAATCTAGAAAAAATTGGTGATCACTATTCGATTCGGCTTAAAAAGTTGCTTCGGCAATGTCTTTACACATTCAAAATATTTCATACTCCATAGGAGTTATAGACGATTTTCAAAAATCGTATTTTCCAGTTTTTCCTAATTTTCTCGGATTCCGTTAGAGATATTTCCAACTTCTCTTTAGATTATCAATAAGCATCTGATTTCGCAACTTTGCCCTAATTTAACCGACCTCGTAGCTCTTAAGATAAGCGAGATCCCCATGCATTTCCTCGAATTTGGGACACCCTGTATACATTCAGTCTTCTAATTTCTTCACGATCGAATACGGAGATTTACAGATTTTAGTCTTCAAATATCGAAAAGGACAAAAAGGAGGACACTTTTCAAGGGAGGACAGAAGTGAAAAAAGGAGGACTGTCCTCCCTAAAGGAGGACGGTTGGTCACCTTATATCTATTCAAATACACTTTTGATAACATGACCTGCACCAGATAACAAACGTTGAGCGCTTTATCTTTAAAACTTACAATTAGTATAAAGCCGGGACCTGAACCGCAAAGAATAACGGTTCAGTTCCGGTTATAGGTTCGACAAATTTTAACTTTTCGGTTATGATAAATCGGCACTGGTTCGGCGAAAGCGGTTTAGTTCCGGTTCCGGCTTAATTCCTTTTTTTGTTATTATAAGACTGTTTCTTACAGAAAATAAAAGACAAATTTAAAATTGAATTGTTTAAACAAACTAGTACTAAAGCTAATTACAATAAGTACAAAAGGGATTAACAGAAGAATGTTAATAGAATATTTTACCGAAATCCCATTGACTCTTTTGAAACTAACGGGACAATAAGTATATCCGCTAATTATTATAATAAGCAGGAAAAGGATTAACAGAAAATTGGGAATTGGTAATAGGAGAAAACAAGGCCATCAGAAAATAAAGAATTTGAATTGCAAACACAATCACACTATGAACTGTTTTCAATAAATGAAGAAAAATTACAAAGATATTGCTCATCTTTTAAAATTTGGTTATTCTGAATCTAATAAGAATTTCTACCTTAATCCACCTCGTTAAAACAATTTATTTTATGAATAATATAATCATTTATTAGTGTGTCTAAATAATTCTTAATCACATCCTTTTTAATTTTGTTTCTAAGTTACAATAAATGGTTCACACATGGTATTTTTTCATTAAGATTCCTTATTTTGACAGGTCACTTAGAATAATTATTTATTATAGTTAAAATAACAATTATTTTACACGTTCATTAATTAATACTAATTTACAATAATATTATCTATAGTAAAAAAAAAAGTTTGGTTGATGCAGCTCTATGAACAAAAAAAATTTAGACTTTAAAATCGAATTGTAAAGATCTAATACAAATTGACATTCTTTGTTTTCGTCCAACACCCTTCTAGTGTGCTTTTGAATCACAAATTGAAACAGTTGATTTCGGATGCGAAATTAATATCTTCAGTTTTTTGAAAATTTCGATTTATATTTTTAAGCCATAAAAGATATTGAATAAATTTTGCTTCCATGGTAAACCAATTTGTCTTAAAAGATTTTGTTGATTCATGCTGTAATTTAAATAGAGCATTTTCTAACGAATCCAAAAAATACCAATAACTTTTTTTTTTTTAAATAATACTTCTACAATTAAAGATTATTGCACTTATACAGTGGCACCTCTTAATTCGTCAATAATCCGTTTCTGAGGGATGGACTAATATTGAATCGAACGAATAAGGAATACATTTTTCTGTAGGAATTAACTTAAATTGGAATAATCCCTTCCCAGCTCCGAATATGATACATAAGTAAATCAAAATTTAAGCATAACTACCTTTACTGAGGAGCGATTGTGGGGGAGACAGTGAATAGGGAGAAAGAAATTATTGTATAGAAGGGGAGTCACCTTTCATTAAAACATCAGGTAACTCCAATTTTGGAAATCGATGTGTTTTGTTTGTCCCCTTCAGGACGATTCACTAACATTCATTTTAGCAAAGAATTTAGCCAATGTTGTCTGCCTAACTGTTTTTTTGAATTTCGCGAAGAAAATGGATTTTGGACGATTATCTCAGCATTTTTTTTGGCGAAAACAGAGGTTTCACTGTACTCATACTTATCTATAATTCTTAGACTTCTGGGCTTATTGGTGTAAATTAATAATTATTTAAATTAATAACTAAAAAAAAGGGATGAACCTTATTTGGTGTATACTCGTTATATTTTTGGGCACGTCATTCTAAATTTAATACAATAAAATTCTTTATTAACTTACCCAAACTGTACTTGCCTTAGTACTTACTTAATTTTTACTGCGTTAAGTCATACGTGATAATGAAAATTTATTCAGGCCTCTCAGATAACCCGGCTTTTTTACCTTGACACAAAATCACTGATAAGTTGCCTATCGCGTTATTTTGCGACACCGCTTCAGACGTAACTAAACAGTTTTAATTGAAAATTGCGTATTTAATAAAACAACTAATACACCAACGTAATCAGTAACAGTAGAGATGACCTCCAAGTAAATGCTAGTACGAGCAAAGTCAGTGTCATTAAACAAACAACTGCATGTTCGAAGTCTAATATAAGGTTAAAAGTGGTCTTGCTACTTCACAAAAACAGTTTTTGTACAGGGTGTTTCGAGATCACTCGCCCACAGATTTCTGGGTGTAAAACATCTAACAAGTTTCGCGAAACTATAGGCGCACGTTATCAACACCCAGATTTTTGCTTAGGGTTATATTTCGGTATTTAATTTGGTTCATTGAATGGTAGAAAACAAAAAGATAATAATGAATTGAGGAAATTGGCGTTTGCAAAATGGTTAATGAGAGTAAGAAAGCAATGGCAAAAACGTTGAATGCTTAAAGTTATGAGCAACTGAGATTCTCATTGGGTCATTCCTTATCAGAGGTTGGTTGTCTATCAACATCATTCATCTAGCTCCTGTCGGAGGAAAGGTCGTCTTTTGGTGATTCTGCAGCTTGGTAGTGGCAATGTCGTTACTCTTGCGCGTCGCCTATTTGCTCTTGCACCATTTCGTTTACCAAAACTTTCCACCCTTTCCTATTCCTCGCTGTTCGTTAAGCCTCGTTCCATGTTAGGCCCATTTTATGGAGTTCTTTCTAAATTGTTCGTTTCCATGAAGTGAAGTCTTCCTCTTCACCTTTTTCCTGAAATGTTGTAGTTCATGGCTTGTTTTGCTATACTTATGGCTGGTTTTCTTAACGTGTGTCCTCTCCAAATCCATTTTTTTTTATAGTTACCTTTATTTTTTCTCCTTTCATCACACTTCATTGCTCTTCAATTCTTACTTTCTCATGCCAAAAATATGTATTCTTCTCTTTTTGCAGCGGTTTTCAAGAGATCAATGACTGAACATCCAAACCATTATCTCAAGTTCCCCAACCAGGATATTTTTCTACTATCAAAACTTTTTGTCATTTATTATTCTTTGAATGAAGATTGTGTAGTTCATCTTGCTCTTCTCACGACATGCCCATCTATCTCGGTTGAACGTTCTTTATTATTTCGCATTATTTTTCTTCATTTAACTTACGTCTCCATTTGGTATATTCTTCTTCCAACTTTCGTTGCATGAAACTAAAGTCATCCTCCTCTTGCTTGATGACCACCTGGACGTCCGTAAAACTCAATGTATAGAGGACAATTCAACCATCCTTTTATCTTGAACGGTTTCTAATATCGCTGCGTTTTTTATGTAAAAACATACACCCTGTATATCGACCAGCACCTTAATTAAATTTTTACGGAAACTGTTTTTTTTATTAGTTTCAATTTGTTTTTAACGAGTAGATATAAGTATACGTTTTTACGACTCTACAGATATTTTATTCAAACGATTCTATCAGGTAATACGTGTTTTCGATTCGAGGGCTTGCGACCCCCCGGGGGCCGATAACTTGATTTTAAAAATAATGAAATAATTACGTTATAATTAAACAGGCCGTTCTTTTTATGTTTGTTTTAAAAATAAGTTATCGCGTAGACACGGCGCGAGTTGTACGACTGTTCGTGCCCCGTTGGTGGAAATGGCAAAAGGAACAAAAAATTTAACGGCCTCTGTCGATTATAAATGGAGTAACTATTAAATAATCACGGGCAGGAATCGAAAGCTTCAGCTCGTACAAACTGGGGGCGTTATTAAAGTGTAATTATCAGTTTAAACGATAAGGAAAAAACGCGTTTATTATATGTTTTATATTACATAAACGATTTTGTACTTCCTGTGCAGTAATTTTTGTCTTATGTTCAGTAATTAATGTTGCTAGTTCTATTTCTTGACCACTATTTTTTTGAAAATACTGATGTCGTTAGTGCATTGTCAAAAAAAAGCTATTTGTAGATTAAGTGGCATTTCAGAACGATTAGATTAATTTTTTAACCTTTGGCCTGCAGTTTCCCTGTTATCACATATCACAGGCTTCTGTTCTCAAAACAATTATCAATAAGTTTTTTATTTGACCTGGTTTCCTAAATTCAGCAACAGTATTAGGAACACCAGCAGAATTTTTATGCCAAAATTTGTTTATAGCAAACTCATTTCGATTTCAAGACGTAATTCTTAAATGTACAGATTTCATCGGTATTTAGCAAAATAAAATAACTCAAAACTGTGTGTATGTGAGGTTGATGGCAGAAAACTTTCAGAAATGTTTGTGTAAACCCTCGTTCAGGCGCAATCGTAAAATAAAAGAGTCCAGGCGAAATTTATCTGGTATACAGGGTGACAATAATCTACATGTGTTGTATGGGTAACTTTGTTATTACAAGAGTAACAAAGTCGGTTAAATTAGCAAAGTTGGGCAGAATTTCAAGACGAATTTAATGCCATTTTGACATTTGGTCTACACCTTCAACTTTTTTAAATATTTTGAAAAAACCAAAAACAGACGATTTTTTCAATGGTAAATAATTCCACAGCCACCTATGTTAAAACCAAAGTGTGAATTGATTCCTTTAGATATTTTTACGTAGAATTAGAAAAAAATATTTAAAAAGTCATAGCTCACTCGATTTTCGAGATATAAGCCAAACTTGACTTTTTTTAAATGGCAACCATAGTTGGCTATGGGTTCATTAAATAGCTTATTTTCTTCTGATTTCAAAAATGTATGGGTTGTCATATCTATTTCCATTAGTTTTCTTACAATTTGCAAAAACCGAAATTATTACTAAATAGTATAAGGGTGCCTTGGAATTGGACAAGAATGTCATGTTTTCTTGCTTTATATCTAATCATCAGAAACAATTGAAATTACTAGTAAAATAATTTAATTGAACAATAACAAATAAAATACTTCGTGGCTAATATTAATAAACTACTAACATAATAATTAATGACTAAAATTAAATTAAAAATTATAATAATGCTTCAAAGTGGCCACCATTTTCTTGAACACACAGTTGACACCGTTTTAATATTTCACTTTGCACTTTTAGTAAAGTATTATGTCTGATTTCTGCTACAGCTGCTCTTATGTTGGTTTTCAGGTGATCAACACTATGGGGCTTTTCTTTATAAACTTTATCTTTAATAGTTCCCCATAGAAAAAAATCAAGAGGCGTTAGGTCCGGAGACCTGGGAGGCCATGCAATGGGACCTCTGTTACCTATCCAGTTAGGAAATTTTTCTAATAAATAGTTTGATACTATTTGTGCATTGTGAGCTGGTGCTCCATCATGCTGAAAGTAATTCAAATTTTGAATCAAGTTCAATGGAAGATCGTCCAACATTTCTTCTAATTGATTTTGTAAAAATAACAAATAGCGCTCTGAATTTAAATTTTCCTCATAAAAATAAGGACCGAGTATTTTTGTACCAAGAATGGCACACCAAACATTGATACTAAAAACATGTTGATCACGTCTTTCAACCGTTAAGTGTGGATTTTCCCTCGCCCAGTAAATATGATTTTTTCTATTAAATAATCCATTGTTTGTAAATTTTGCCTCGTCAGTAAATAAAATTGATTGAGAAAAGAGTTCGTGTCTTCGACTTTCTTCTACGAACCATGTAGCATAGTTTAATCTTCTATCCAAATCTGTTGGGTACAACGTATTTCCAATATGATGATGATAAGGATTAAAATTATTTTGTTTTAAAATTATTCTTGCTTGTTCTCTGGATACGTTACACTCAAGTCCGATTTCTCGTACAGATGCAGTTGGTTTAAAAGTATTGTATGCCAAAACAAGTACCTCTGTATCTTCATTAAAATTTATTTTGGCATCTTTTGGTTTAGAAAATGATCCATACTGTTTTAAATTAGCTTCGAGTTTTGCAAACAATCTTTTATCTGGCTGCCTTCTTTCCATGTATGTTAGTAGATATAATTCCGATGCTGCGTTTACATCACGATTACAACTGTAGTAGCAAAATAACATATCATTTTTTTCTTCCCTCGAATAAGCCATATTTTTTATTTTTTTAAACTTTTATCACAATTACTTAACACATTCACATCAGTAATTAGCAGCAAAACAGAACTTAGTTTGACAACTAATTTAAAAAAAACAAAAAATGCTCTCCAGTTCCAAGGCACTCACATACTATTTAGTAATAATTTCGGTTTTTGCAAATTGTAAGAAAACTAATGGAAATAGATATGACAACCCATACATTTTTGAAATCAGAAGAAAATAAGCTATTTAATGAACCCATAGCCAACTATGGTTGCCATTTAAAAAAAGTCAAGTTTGGCTTATATCTCGAAAATCGAGTGAGCTATGACTTTTTAAATATTTTTTTCTAATTCTACGTAAAAGTATCTAAAGGAATCAATTCACACTTTGGTTTTAACATAGGTGGCTGTGGAATTATTTACCATTGAAAAAATCGTCTGTTTTTGGTTTTTTCAAAATATTTAAAAAAGTTGAAGGTGTAGACCAAATGTCAAAATGGCATTAAATTCGTCTTGAAATTCTGCCCAACTTTGCTAATTTAACCGACTTTGTTACTCTTGTAATAACAAAGTTACCCATACAACACATGTAGATTATTGTCACCCTGTATATACAGGGTGTGTAAAAATTGGCGGAAGCGCTACACGTGGCGATGTTCTTCGTAAAATTCTAAGTCGAAAATCTTGATACGAAAATGTTGTACCATGCTTGCTGTGTCTGCAAGAGGTCCTCAAAGTTTTGACATTTAGTCCTTTAATAAGCGTTAATATTTAATACTTGCAAATGAAAAAGCTGCAATTTGGAATAAAAATAAATTTCGAATAGTATTTTTTCCTAGATATTGTGTTCTTCCTTTCAAAAATTGGTGTTGAAAATATGTAAATCACTGATTTGAATGAAAATAATACATATGGCAACATTGTCATTAGCTGTCATCTCTGTTTTTCTCGTAATTATTTCTAGTTTGTGTTTTACGATACCCAAAAGTTTGCAGCTGTGTTTACGAACTGAAAGCTTTCAGTTCGAACAAAAATTGTAAATAGGTACCTAAGTAAAAATTGCTGATAGAAAAATGTCCAAACGCAAATCAATGTATGCAATGTTGCCAATTTTTTTTTCTTTAAATGGTTCCTGAGGCCATAAAAAGCATGGCACAACATTTTTGTGTCAAGATTTTCGACTTGGAATTTTACGAAGAACATCGTCACGTGTAGCGCTTCCGCCAATTTATACACACCCTGTATATAACCGTATTATAAATTATGTTTTATACAGGGTGTTACATGACGTAACGGCCAAACTTGCGGAGCATGTTGCTCGGGTCTATTTAAACAAAAAATGTTATATAAACCTTAGTCCAATACTCGATGGTTATCGAGTTATAGACCTTTAAAGTTTATTTAAAAAAAGGTAAATTTTAATATAAAAAAAGTATGAAATACCTCTTTTATCTTCTAAAATATTGATTTAACAACATTTTTTTTAAATAAAAGATGCATGGTTATCTTATCTGCGCCTTATGGTGTACTTTTTTACGGTTTATTTGCTATGGCAACAAATCTAGTTATTTTAAATAGAACACCCTCTATATTATTACATTTTTGGATACATATTCGTTAGTTTATGACATAGCATAATCAATAATAAAAACGGTTTAAGAATATTTTCGTAGTTTATTTAAACACTGGGCGAGCCAACGAATAAAACCGTGCCATTTTACAATTAAATTTGCCATGCAATACGTAAAGCTACGAGTTCATTAAGAAAAACTTGTAAGCATTATGTAATATGCAAAAAGTAAATACATCTTGGCATTAAACAACAGTAGTTTGCTTTTGTTCTTATTGATAAACAAATCCGGACTAAAGCAGCTTATATCAAGTGAAATTGAAAATTTTGTAAACACAATGAAATAATTATGAAAACGGCCATAAAGGGAATTCTCAAAAAAAAATTTGCACAATAAATTTACGTATTTTTGGTTCATAAGAACCAGGGCAAACAGTACACTTTAGCAGTATTTCTAGATCTACTTTAATGCTAAGCCTTAAATACCTGGAATCAAAGAACAAAGAACTATAACACCTAATTTATTAATAAATAGTCAAACTATTTTAAAGTTGCCTAAATACACAAAATATTTACTTAACAAATGGTTTTTGTACTTTTTTACTCATGCTTTTATAAACATTTTGTTTAAAGAATATTGAAAACAAATAATATTTTTATAAAATTAACACGCAAACTCGATATAATTCTGTAACTCTTTTTTTTTGTTATAAGGTAAATCGATAATAAACCAATATTTATCTAGCTTATCTGACTTGTACTGCGCGCAACATACCAACTATATTAAAATCCATTACTTACTGTAATCAGTAAAACTAATTATCCTTTGACGTCGTCGATTTTTGCACATGTCACATAAATATTTATTTAGTTTTTTACGGGATCACTTTTTTAAATGTGCATACACTTTGTTTATAAATTGTTATTGATTTATTTTTATTATCCGACTGCACAAGGTCGGTACGAATTAAACATTATTCGTTATCTAAAAGTACTCACTTATATACCAGACAGTTTGTTGATATAAACTAAATGACTAACCAGTCGAGTGTATTCAATATTTGATTAATTTTTGCAATTATTGTATATACAGGGTGTACCAGATATCAATATCGCCTTGACTATATGGTATATTCTTAGAAATAACCCTTACAAATCTCGTATGTCAATAAATGGCGGATAGAGAAACCCTCTTTACCTAAACATATTATTTCTCAAATCATTTAAGTTGCGATTTTGAAGTCTATATTAAAATAGAAAAGGCTATTTAATCTTAATTAGGGAAATTCATTCTGTGTTTGTAGCTAAAACTACAGTAACGTATTCTTGTTGTATTTGTTCTTACTTAACTACAAGAAGCTAGTTTTAAAATTGTTCTCATTTTATTGATGACAGACCTTCTGGCATTAATTTTTTGATATTGAAAGTATCTTATCCTTATTAATGCACAATTTAGGGTAACACTTTTTTACATTCATTCGTTAGCTTTGTAAATTCTATATGATATATTTTTGCATCATGATCTGAGGCATTTACAGTTGTGTTAATGTTTGTTCATTGAAAAATTTCGTTAAGAAAAACTTAAAGACTTGTAGACGGATTCATTTTCTATTAGCTCTAAGACAGGGACTGCTGTCTCTCTCCAACACTGTTTGTATTCTGTGAATTCAATCTTTAACACTGTGTATTTCGTGTAAAAGAAAAACTTAAAGACTTGTAGACGGATTCATTTTCTATTAGCTCTAAGACAGGGACTGCTGTCTCTCTCCAACACTGTTTGTATTCTGTGAATTCAATCTTTAACACTGTGTATTTCGTGTAAAAAGTTAATACCTATTATCGGTCGGCTAATCAGATTTCCTCTTTTGGCCATGCCAAGATAAAACACCTCTAATTTAAAATGTTTCGGCACATTAGCGCTCAACAGGAAACATTAAAGTCGGGGAACGGTAAGATAATCGAGCGAGCCGCGGTCATCTGCAGATTTTTTCATTAAATTAAGCTAAACAAGCTGTTTTTACGGCTTGCCGAGAAGTATGCAAGGAATTGACGAATCCACTTTACGGAGATTAACGCTAAGACGGCGCTAGGTCGGCCGAGTCTTCACGGAGCGTTGGCGCACACAAGGACCGTTTGTGTTGAGGGCGCCTCCGGTACGGCGCCGCCAAACTCGCTTCCGCCGAACTAACAACCGGATATCTAAAGACCGTTTTGTTTGCCAATTTTCAATAGTCAACACATTTGTTCAATTTTTAACTAAACGGGGATCCAGTTTCAACGATGAAAGAGTCCCCAACGATCACATAATATACAGGGTGTAGCATCCATCATTAAGAACACAATTTTAATATTTTCCAATTATATAACATACCATAACAAAATTTTTTCTTTAATAAAAGTACTAACAACGGAGGGTCACGATACGTTGTCGTTAGAATCTGATCAAGGCTGTGTTTATTGCATCAAGGACATCAAAACTAAATGGAAGTTTTCCTATTTACCAATGCGTGCATCCTTTGCAAGTAAAATGGTGCAAAGTTTTTGAACAAATCTTAAACGATTTCGAAGAATTACGTCAGAAACGAAACCCCTGCATAAGCGCTACGATTTGAGAAGTTGTGTTTGGGGTTTGGGAAGATTCGGTCTTTTTGGATTCGACGAATCCGAATCGAATTCACAATTATTTTACGTTTTCGAATCCGGATCCGATGTCAGTTCTAAAATAAAATGAATTACAGCGCCATATAAAATTATTGTATGGTGTTTGAATTTCGCAAATTTTAAAATTACAGGCGATTTACAATATTTGTTAGCGGTTGTCAGTTTTGTCAGTAGCGCATCAAAGGGTTTTACTAACACGAAGTTAAGTTAATTAATGTTTATATTAATAATTTAAAAGGCCTTCAATCAGTTATATGACACTGTATTTTATTGTTAAAGTATGTAGTGAAATAAGTATATTAGTGTACCTTTATAATAACATTTAATTACCAAAAACAATACTTAATTAAAGTTTATCTTTAATAATTTAAAAAGAGTCCTAATCTCTTAATGATCATATTCAGAAAAATATATATTTGATAACTAAAAACAATAATAAATTAAAGTCTTCTATAATTAAAAAAAGTCTTAATATCTAAATGAGTACATTTCATAAATATTTTATATTTCATACAATTGTTGTAGTTAATAACTAAAAACAACAATAAATAAATTGATACACATTCTCTAATAAATTTTGGTAACAAAAAGTAAGTAGATACCTATTACTAATTGTAAGTAAAATAATAATGTTAAAAAATTATTTTTTACTCAAAAAATAAAATTGTAAACAACTAAAGCATTTAAAAATTTATCCGACAATCTTGAACGATTTTTTTTTGCAAAAATTATTTGCTACAGAGAAAGTTCTCTCTGAAGTTATGATTGTTCGATATAATTTTTCTAAATAGTCCGTTCTAGTTTTGGTATTTGAAAATAATGTAAATTCTTTTTCAAGGTCGGCAAATTTATCTCGAGACTTTGGTAATATATGGCGTTTTACTATTTCCAATATTTGATTAAGCTTTTCTTCCAGCGGTAACACCTGGACATCATCTGCGCCTGCAATATTTTCGCAATCACCCTCCATCAAACAATCGTTTCATAATACTTGTTGCAAAATTAAGTATTTTCGTTGAAGGTGTGGTAGCGTTAATAAGACCGAACCCGAGATTCGTATCTTAGTTGAATCGGAATATTTACAGTGGGATTCGGCGAATCCGAATCCGGGTACCCGGATCCGAAAAACCCTAGTTGTGGTTTATCTATCTACTATCTGTATCTACCTATGACTATATCTATGCGACTTGCATAGGCGTTTAACATAAGAAAAACCGTTTTATCAACGCGTTTTTCTTTGGAACCTTTAAAGATTTTTCAAAAACTTTACACCATTTTACTTGCAAAGAATGAAATCACATTGATTGGAAAAACAACCAACGTACATTAATTATTAATTGGAATAATTAAGCGATTTAAATAAAGTTAGAATTGAAATGGATCAATTTTAATAAGACCTCTGTAGATCTTCAAAAACACATGTTGTTTGATATTTTTGTGAAACCCTGATACAACTTAAACAGTTTTTTCAACATTCCCAAAAGTTAGGTAAAATGGTCTTGGCTTGTTTTTGCAATTAGCGATTCAATTACGTACAAGATTTTTGGCAGTTGCACCAAACAAATCGTTCGATGAAGGTTTGAGTCGGACCCAATTCTTATCCAAATTCTCTAATGACACCGAAAAAACCGGATACGACAATAATGCCGTCCAACCGGAAGCGCATAACGTCACAGCGGTGGGGATGTAATTGTTGCGTCACTTCCTTCAGCATCCCTTCATAGCCACCCTCGATGTGACAAATTTTTATAGCTTTTTCGCATCGCTCTCCTAGAGAGTCACGACGTCGCGCGTACACGCGCGTTTTCCGTCTCGATCCGGGGCGGCTGGATTTAGGCGACCGGAGAGAAAGAGCTGTACGAAGGGTAGCCAACTGCGATAGTGTTCGGCGCGCGTAAAAAGCTAGGCTTCGTTATGGTTACGGGTTGTTAATGTAGCGGATCTGTGGCAAATTGTTATTGGTAGTTAAGGCCACGTGACATACGATGACACCGACTATCTGAATAGAGAATTAATGATATCTGAATTGGCTGTATTTTTGGCCTGATTTGTTAATTTTTTTCTGTGGGAAGAAAAATGCTGCAATTTATAAAATCTTTGTCTCTATACATGTTGACAACAATCGGACGCTTAATTACATGGATTATTTTGTTATTCATATAATATACCGAGTGTTTACGAAATCAGGGCGCACCTCAAACTTTTCTTGAGTTTTTAATTTAACCCATTAAGGACCAACCATAGAAAAATAACATTGTTATGATTATTGTTTATTTGCTGTAAAATAAAAACCAGAAAACTAATTTTTAAAGAAAAAGTGAAAAAAACCTACTTTTTCAATTAAAAAAAAAAAAAAAAAACGTTACGCCACTTTGGGATCCCAAATATCTTAAATCTGTATGTGAAATAATTCAAAGCAGGGTGGATAAAAATCATGATTTAAAAAAAAAAACAAAAAAATCGATTTATTTGATTTAAATCAGATTTTTTTGATTTAAATCAGATTTTTTTGATTTAAATTAAATGTACCATATTATCGAATTAAGTGACATATTCACATGCTATTTCTGTTTTGTGCTAATATATTTAATAACCAATATATTAAATTCATTGGAGAATTTTTGTCAAAATGAAAAATTAAATATAATTATTAAGAATTTTAAAAAAATCAGTGCTAAATGGTGATGTTTAATTAATTATATACAGAGTGAGTCATTAGTGCGGGATCGGTCGATTGTGGCTAAACCGCTTGAGATATGAAGTTGATTCAAATGCTATTTTATACAGTTTTTTTTTTAAACACACAATAAAAATATTTTCAAATATACAGGGTGAGTCACCTTTCTGGAACTAATAGCAACTTTTATATTTCAAATACAACACCCAATTTTTTATTTAATATTTTTGACCGCCTTAATTTTAGCTTTGCATCAATATAAAATACTACAGGTTTTTATACGGCGTTGTAAAAAAAAATAATTTTCTAAATTCAAGGTTTTAAGTCTTTATTTAAAAAGTTCTCCTGAAGTTATTTTGAAGTAGAGTTGTAATTTGGTATGGACATGCAGAAAAAAATTCTCTGTTCCCCCGATATGAAAAAATTTGAATCACACATACAGGGGTGTTTATAAATACGTCGCAACTTCCATGATTTTCAGAAGCTCGTAATTCGATTTTTTCAAATGCAAACTCCTGTATTTTTTTATGTCATCGAATTCGTCTTTAAAAGAGCTTCATATTTTGTTTAGTATGTCTCATACCCAAAACTCATACTTTTCGAGATATTCGACATTTTTCTTCAAATCGTTATTGAAGCAATAGAGTGCCGTGGAAATTGAAAAAACTGACCGTTCACTTCGCTAACGTCAAAAACTTGCATTTATTTGTTGAATTATTGCATTTCCGCAATGAATATTACTTTGCAGGAGCAAATTGATATGGTTTATTCACCATTTCGTGTATTTAATTACTAATATGTCGTAATACAATTTTGTTTTATTATAAATATTATATTGTACTCATATAATCTGTGATTTAAATTGATAATTTTTTTTAAAAAATCACTTGATTTAAATCAATGATTTTTTTTAAAAAATCACTTGATTTAAATCAAGATTTAAGTCGTGATTAAAATCAATTGATTTAAATCTGCTCAACCCTGATTCAAAGCATTCACTATAAAGGTGCACTTTTCATTTTTGACACATTTATATAATTGTAGGGGAGCCCGGGAATGAAAGTAAAGGGGAGGTTTTAACAGTGCCTATAGTTTCTTTAATTTTTTTTATATGTCACCCTAGGCGCTTGAGCAATGTTCATTTACATCCACCTACCGACCTATCTACTCTACATTGCTAGTTTTGATCTGTCATGGAGGTTAAGTTTTTGCCAGCCAGAGTCACTATTTTCCGCCTAAAAGTTAATGCGTTATGTCACCGATCGAGTGACTTTTAGGCGATCTCTAAAAGAGGAATGAAAAAGTACCTGGATTATTATGTTCTAAATTTCGTTGGCTATTATTGGTGGATGCAATACAATTTAATGTTGGAATCGTTGGTTAATTGTGGATTCCCTCTAATTTGTTTTGTGTACACTTGGGGTCAAAGGTAACAGTGTTACAGCCAACCCCAAGCAATGGTTTCACTTCCAAATAATCACTCTTAGCACATAATTGGTGGTTTTCTTCGTAGATGAGAACATACAAAACTTGTCGGAATAATTTTCCAATTTGTTGTATTTTTTTGTTTTACATTTTTGAATATTGATAATGTTCACTCATCATTTTCTATTGTACCAAAGATTTATTATATTTTTTCATCTTGCTAATGTGTATTTCCCAATCAAATATTAATTTTGTTGATGAACACTAATATATTTACCCACTACTTATGAGCTGTGTAAATTATTTTGCCGTTACAACTTACCCTAATGATTGTTACTTTTAGCCCCAACGTTGAGGTTGGAAGTAACAGCTGTCTTACTACAGAAAAAAAAAGTTTTCTCACATATGATTTACGAAATACGTGAAATAAATATCCTGGAAGGATGACAAATATCCAATGTCTATAAGAAATTAAATAAAATCAAAAAAATGTTACTTTCATTCCCGGTCTTCCCTACTTTACAATTTTTGATAGCAAATGTGCATCGTAAAACATTCTAAAAACTTCTTAAGGGGACTTTAGCTTTTCTTACATCTTCAGGTAAAGAAGTGTAAGTCGAAGTATTCTTTTCCAACATGAAATATTTAAGGATTTTTTATCCTTTACATTTTACAATAGCTTATATTTTTGTTGGGAGGCTGCTACATACGAATATAATTTTTAAACCAAACTGTAAGCAATAATTTGCTTTTAGGACTCGTTCTGAATTCATAAAAATTCGCGTAAATTTTTGTGCGTTAAACATTTTCCACCTATCGTGCACCTGATGCTTAATCTGCAAGACGAATGGCAGAGGGCGGTACCGCATACATTAAACATGCAAATACACGACCATAAAGCACACACACCTACGCACAAAAGTGATAAACTCTAGCAGCCATTTGTAATTACTTGAAGTTTTTCTGCCGTAATATGACGAAGTAATCGGCGAGGGAACATCTGACGGCCCGCACTAGACCAAAACAAGATCTAGTGGCGTCTAAACAGCATGCGGTGAAATCAGGCATGTAAGTTTCTGTCTTTGACACTGCCGAAATATTTATAAAACGTAACTGGATGCACGATACCCAGACAGATAGACCCTGCACGGCTGAAGTGTGGGAATATTTAAATTAATCTACTAGTAATGTGCGGTTTTTTGCGTCAACACGCGTTTTATAAAGAAGGCTCTGCGACTTTTTCGTTTTGTACGCGCGTAGATAATGCTACTTAGGGTAAAGATGGTTAAGAATGCGCAGATGATGATTGTCTTCTTAAACTCTTCCATATGTGGAGATAAATACTAGGGATTCTGTCCCGGGACATTCCCGGGACCTAAGTCCCTGGAATTCCCGGGGATTTTCTTAGTCTCGAGTCCCGGGACATTTAGTTCGAGACTCGAGACGAGACTTCAATGTTACAGAACACTGAAATTTATTTTTCATACTTCTAATTTTTAAACAAATTTTACTGCCACGAGTTTAGCAAAAATATTTTTATATTTTTATGTTTTAAAGTTTAAGGAGAATTGTTAAGTTTATAAGTTAAAATATATTTTACTTGTGCCTGTTATGTATAAAACTTTATGGAAAATTGTTAATTTTATTTAAAATAGATAAATTAAAAATAATAATAATAATAATAATACTACACTTTATTCATAAAATAAATGCTTTAAAAACCAAATCAGTGAATATGGTTTAATTAAAAAAAAAAAAAAAACATTATAAGTTAGCCGCGTTCTGTCAACTGTCACGACCGATTCACGAGTTCTGTAATTCACGATTACGACACGTTCAAAGAAGCAATTTTAAGTAGGTAGCCTGTGCTTTCGGAAACAATGTCACTGTATAGAAATAATTTATTTTTTACTGTGAAAATAGCTGTTGAATTTTCAGTATATGAATATTGCATCATATTTCTTGCAATTTATGAAATCTTCCGTCATTTTTGACGGGTTATACCACCATTTTCTAGTAGGTAAATAAAATTCGCAAAAGTCTCGAAGTCCCGGGAATTCCCGGGACTTTGATAAAAGAAGTCTCGAGTCCCGGGACTTAAAAAATTGTCGAGACTCAGAATCCCTAATAAATACATCATTAATAGCGGTCTGAAATAAGTAGTACACCCTGTATATGTAAAACTGACGACAATCATGAAGATTCTATATTTATTCGCTTTTTATATATCAAGGGTGTAATTGTCATTATAATTTATGGCTTATAGCGGTTGTGTTATTATTAGTACTTCATCAGAAAACAAAAACGACAGGAAATCAGTATTTTACGGCATTTACTTCGACAGTCGATTTTTTCGTACGCAAAGCTGCACAATTTGTAGCCTTTTTAATGGGATTTCAACGGAAATTAACACATGTGGGCATTACAAATAGCAACAACTTAATACACGTCAATTATATCGCTACCGCCCATTTAACAGTTTAACAACAAATGCAGCTGGTAAATGTTGAGTTGCTTAAGTGAATCATTTACAAAAGTGAAAAAAAATCGACTTTTTCTTGAGAAAAGTGCTGGCTTTGTACACGGTTTCAATTTTGCAATGATCTTTATATTTTTTAGAAATGTTAAGGACGCCCTAGCAATGCCTTTCCACGCATGGTTTGTTTAAAAACAACCTAAAAAAATGTTTTACAGCTTCTCGAAGTTTTTAAAAGAGCTCCAAAACACAATAACTTTGCAATATTAAAAAAAAAAAAAAAATTGACAGATTCGCGATTGTCCTTATATTTTGTAAAAATGTTACAGACACCCTAAGTAACGCATTTCCATCTTCGGTTTGTTCAAAAACGGAATAGAACTATTTTTTACAGGTCTTGAAAACTTTAAAAAAAGTTCTATTACTATAACCTTGCATTTTTCAAAAAAAAAAAAAATTACTGATATGCGATAGTCATTATATTTTCTGGAAATCTTAAAAGACATCCTATATAATGCATTTTTAGTTTAGTTTGTTTAAAACGGCCTAAAACTATTTTTTTCAACTTTTCGCAGTTTTAAAAAAGTTTTAAAACAATAACTTGCAATTTTTTCAAAATAAAAATTGGCGTATTTGCTTTGGTGTTTATATTTTGTAAAAATCTTAAAGACACCCTAAGCAATGCATCTCCACCTATGGTTTGTTTAGAAACGGCATAAAACATTTTTTTACATCACCTCAAGATTTTCAAAACAGTTCCAACTTTATAAGCTTGCAATGTTTTTCAAAAAAAAAATATGGACAGATTTGCGATGGTCTTTGTATTTTGTGGAAATGTTAAAGGCACCCCCGATCAATGCATTTTCACTTTTGGTTTGGTCAAAAACGGCTTAAAACATATTCTTTCAGCTATTCAAATTTTTTTAAAAAGTTTCAACTGTATAACAGTAATTCAATATTTAACAAGCGCAAAGCTTTACCCTTTAAAACAGTTAATTGTGAATAAACATTAGAACAAGAGACTATCAAATTTACAAGACCGACCTTCAATTTTTTTCTTTCACATGCGAACGAGCCCGGTTCGCTCGCTCGCATTTTTCTTAACTTCAGAAATATCAATCAAAATCAAAAATACCTTTTTCTTTTGATACATTTATGTATTACATCTGAATGCTCTCCAAGTGATATCCTCGCCGAAGATTGCGAGCTAGTGGCGTTGCTAGGCTACGATACGGACCCTGAGATGACCTCTCAACTACAGATGACTTTCTGTCAGCCTCGCTACGCCTAACAGCCCCATATTTCTCTAACACAAAAACGTTTTGCCAAGCCACATTCGGGATATTTTTAAATCGCGCACGTGGATGTGATAGACCCTATGCTATCCTATTTTGCGGGTTGTCTGGTGGATTGAGAAAATTGTTTTTATTTGTCTCGTGTGCTTGCGTAAGGCGTTTCTTCTTCGGAAATACTGAGAACTGTACGCGATGTATATTTCAAACTATAATGAACTTTTTTAAGTTCCTGTTATTCAGTATACAACAAATTTACCATGTAGAGCCCGTTTTTTCTTCAAATAAACGCATCCAGCGTTTGATCTGTCTACGGTTTCACTTTACAACCCTCGCCAGTCGATTTACCGTCAAAATCCAGAGGATCTGCCGCGTCCCAACAATAAACGCAGACGTGCATAAAAAGTTGAAGCCCCGTGACAGATTATCAAATTCCAAACAATTACTGGTTCGAAAATATCGGTTTCATAGTTTTTAATTGGTGACCAATACCTTGTTCGACATCGCATTTTGTTTTGTGCCCTATCTCCGACATAATCTCTAACAACCCAGATCACGCCCGGATCCAATCTGTTAAACCAAAGTGATATTCGATACACAATTATAGAAAATCAACAGATACCAGCACACACTCCTGACAAGGGTTTATCGCGGGAATCGATGAGATTTAGTTGACCGTTTTTAAAATGACTGATTGAAATTTGTGAGGATCTCGCTTATTATAGGAGCTGGAGAATGGGTTCGCACATGCAAAATTAGTACATGACATTGCGTAACAATTCATCATGAAACTGATTCAAGTCATTTCCTCTAGTCTAATTAAACACTGGGTATGCTAAGGAGTAGAACCATACCATACCATTTTACAGTAATTAAATTTGCTATTTAATATCAAAATCTACAAGTTTATAAAAAAACTTATAAGTATAATATTATTTGCTAAAATTAAACACAAATTGTATTTGGTTCCTTATTTTTATTTACAAACGAAGACGGTTTAGAACAGGCCCGTGCAAGCTTTTAAGCCAAAGGGCCAATTGCAAATTCTATGAAATCGTAACAGGCCGCTCTTTCTAGTAGATATGGAGATCCTTCTTAGTGTGGAGGGTCCGGGGAAAATTTGAAACTGTTTTTTTTCGCGCATTAATTTTTAATATGAGGAATGCCGTGACACACAAAGAATTAGGAATTAACTGCCACCTGAAAATAAACAAATTGTACAAAATTTTGGATTGATTTAAAATCTGTCTACAAAACTATCCCGAAAGTCAAGGAGAAAATCCTTAAAAAATGTTTTTCGTGCACCTTCATAACTTTTTTTTAACCCTTTTACAGTGGGGGATGGATTTGTCCCATTTCAAACCATGACAAAAAAATTCAGCTATCCAATACATTTAAGAAACAATTGTTCTTTTAGGCAATGAATTTCTTTCGTCAAAAAAAAAAAATGTTACCTTTTAAGCCAAAGGGCCACTTGCAAATCGTAACGTGCCGCACCACTTTCTAGTGGATAAGGAGATTCTTTTAAGTGTGAAGATCCGGAGAAATTTAGAAACTGATCAGAGAATGGTACTAGCTATGAAAAGCTCATTTTAATTAATGACGTATTATAAACCTTGGTATAAAACCATGAAACGTCCTTGCAAAAATTTTTTAATTTTATTAATTTACAAGTTTTTAGTTGAAACTCAGACCCTTATAAAGATCTGCTCAGGATACGAACTTAAAATGTTTTTCGCACACCAGATATCCTGTAAACATTTCTTTTTAACCAACTATTTGCAAAAGAATGGATCATATCTTCGTATTTACTTAACTGATTTAATAAAGAAGTTTAATTAACGTATCGAAAAACAGTAGTCCAGTATCCGTTTGCAATGTTATGATGAAGTAATTCCTAATTAGTAAATTTAAAAAAAAAGTTATTTAAAGCTTGTGCAGGGTGGTCCAAAATCGATGGGATTACATGGGTATCTCGCTTAATAGTCCAGATAGAGAAACGGTAAACTTACCAAAAATGTGCAGTTTTTTTGAGACAAACTTAGAACCGTTTCAAAATTATTCTATCATATCCGGTTTTTGAGTTACTTAATAAAGATTTTCTTTTGTTATACTAGCATGTGTCATATCTCCCTTATTGTTTTAAATATCGAAAAAGTTTATAAAGATTATTTTTAGATATTTTTATGTAGATTTTGATAGTATTAGAAAAAAGCAAAATTACACTCGCAGTTAAAAAGTTGTGACAAACTTCTTTTTTTTAAAGGAAGCTATAGTTGGCTATGTCCTATTTAAATTCCTTATTTTTTTTCCTTTCCAAATGTATAAGGGTTGATGTAGTTATTTTCAATAATACGCAGGTTACAAAGGTTTTTAATTTTTTTTTAAGATGAGAAACAGGGCCGTGAAAACAAAAAAAAACAAGAAAAATCCGAAATGATAGAATTTATTTAAGAACTGTTCTGAGTTTGTCTCAAAAAACTGCACATTTTTGGTAATTTAACCGTTTCTCTATCTTGACTATTAAGCGAGATATCCATATAATCCCATCGAATTTGGACCAACCTGTACAGCAAACTGACAATTTCAAATACTTATGTTTAATAATTAACGCAAATGGCAACATGGAACCCGAAATCAATGCAAGAATAAAAGCAGCAAATGGGCTTTTCCAATCTTTAAATAAAACTTTGTTAAAAAAAAAGTATAGATACAAAAACCAGAGTATTTGATAGTATTTGCTCCTATTTAAACCGATCGTAGTGAAAAAACTTGGGTGCTAGAACTAAAAGCAGGCTACAAGCAAGTAATATTAAATACAGCTTATGAAGATGCAACTAGAACGAAAAGAATTAGCAATAATTGTACGAGGCAGGTTCAAAGTTAATGGAGAGCAAAATTGAAGACAGCCAGCTAAGGTGGATGAGATATCACAAGAATGAAAGGAAGTAGAATAGTGAAGCGAATACGGAAAGGGGGTGTGGACAAAAGGAGAAAAAGCGAGAGGCCCAGAAGAACCTCGATGGGGAGCCAAAATACTTAAGCAAGAAGAGCTAAGGGACAAGCGAAAACGTTTGCGAGGGACAAACGGGGGTGTATAATTTTCTTACACCTTTACACCTCCAACCGAAATAACGGTAGAAGAGGACGGATTATAACTGTAACTCTCGTTGAGCCCAATTAGACTTCTTGGAGACTTACACATTTTGGCCAGACTATGAGCAGGTAGCTCAAAAATTATTGAAGTTACAGAAGATGATTCCACTTACCGTCATTTTTTTACTCACCCCGTATATAATACACACTCTGTTCCTTATATTAACGTCTGTCTTTGCGTCAGCATTTTTTTAACTCCACGATCATCTTCTTTTCCGAAGACCTTAGGTATTTATAGACAATCTGTCTTAAAAACCGAGTAATTCCACTTCGATCTTGTTAATTCAAAGTAAGCTATAACACCTTAATCACGTTTAATACCTTTTCTAAGCAAATCTGTCATGTTTTTCTAGTCCGCGTTTCCAATAAGGTCATAAAAATGATGCGTAACCGCGGCAGTCTTCCCAAGAAATCAATCGTAAATTACAGTATCGCAAATAAGGACGCTGAGGTTATGTGAACGCAGGAATCAGAGTTGCATGAAACGATAGAATTGCTGACTTATATGTGGACAAATGACGATCAAGTTAAGTTGTCAGGTTCAACAATAAATTCATTATCATTAATTAACACTAGAGCATACAGTGATGGTATCGTCTATCAATATTTATAAAGGAAAAATTGAGTTGAAGAATACTTCATTATGGCTAGAGCCATGTATGGCTGCGTACGATTGTAAAAAGTTGCTGTGTAGCTATTATTCGCGATGCATTAAAAGTATTAATTTAATGCTGATTAATATTAAAAGACAATTAAAGGGGATAATTAATCGGGCCAGGTGGATGGAGAAATATGATGGAATCAGGCGTTTAGAAATTGAATTAGTTACAGGCTGGTAAAGCAAGTATGTGAAGACAGTTACATTTGCAAGTAAAAATTAAATAAATCAGCTTAATTCATCATCCTTAAGCCGTTTAATCAGGATTATGGCTAACGTCGAGGCGTTTTTTATATGCATTTATTGAAGTGGATCGGTCCTTTCTCTCTGATTCTTCAAAGCTTGTTGGTCCTGGCTTCCTCCTTTATTTTCTCCCATTCTTTCCTATCTTTGCATTTTGATTTCCAGTCGTTTATTTCCAATGCCTTTTTTGTATGTTTCTCCAGGGCGTCTCTCCATCTTTTTCTTGGTCTTCCCTTGTTCCTGGGCCAAATAGGAATCCATTGTGTTATCCTCCTGATCGTTTTGCTTGGTTTCTTTCTCATGATGTGTCCTGCCCATCGTAATCGTTGTGCTCTAATGTGTCGAATGTTATTTTCTCCTCGCAGTTCCTCCTCTATTTTTTTGTTCCTTCTCAGTCTTACTTCTCCATCTCTTGTTACGTTAGGTCCTAGTATTGCTCTCGTTACTTTTCTCTCCACTATTTTTAAGTCTGGAATCTCACCTTTGCAGTTGTGTTATTTAGGGTCATTTCTAGCAGTGGTATTAGTTTTCCAAGTATTCCTAACATATCTAGTTCTCTTAGCGATTATTTTCTGTTAACTGAATCAAAAGCAGTTTTAAAGTCTATCAAAGCTACATGTAAACCAGCTTATTATCAATAAAAATAACAAATGTGAACATAAAATAGAAGAGAAAAAGGTTTTGCTCTTTCTATTTTTGCTTGTCGTTTTAATCATCTTCGCTCAAGTCTCTTGCAGCCATTGCTTCCTTTACTTCGTGACCACAGATTCTTCTTGGTCGGCCTCTTCTTCTTGTATATTTTGGCACCCACTTCCATAATTTTTTGGACCATCTATCTTTAATCGTCCTTTGACTTCTATTGGCTCTATAATGTCTACAGCGACACCCATTTCATCTCGTATATCCTTGTTTCTCTTCTTGTCTGTTCTTGTACAGCCACAGTCACCAGTAGTCCATCTCCTTCGCCTTGATCCTTGACTTCTCCGACTGACGTTTTCTCCATAATTCTGCTCCCAATGGGTCGAGTACGCATCCCTGTTTGTAGATCTTGATTTACCTTACGAAGAATCATGGTGCTTAGAAAGCAAACATTCACAGTCATATTTTCTTTTGTAATTATTTGTGTACACGCTCAAGATTCCAGCACATTTGTTATTGTTTCCATATTTTTTACTCAGACCTGTTTGTGTGCGTTTTTGCCAGACTGCGGTACTTTTTTTTTCAAATCCAAGCACCAAAACCGATCCAATTTGTGAGATTTATTAACATCTTCCTGCAAATGCCTTTAATTAATTATACCCTTACTGTTTAATTAATTTATTTTTATATTATGGCTATGATTAATTACCTGGTGAAATTCTGCGCGCAGGTAAATAAAAGAAGTATAACCAAAGTCTAGAGTCCGTTAATTAATTAAAGCCAATGAGTGTGGAGTTATTTTATTTTTGTAACAGTAGAGTTCAAGCCTTTTGTTGCTGTATCATCTTAACGGAAGATTTAATAATTGTTAACCGAACAACGCGTTGTAGGGACTTTTAAAATTAACAGTTACTGTTCGTAATATGCAAGAAAAATAAGTGTCGCAAAAAACTATAGGTAATGTTTGTTTTTAGGGCTGTAAAAAATATTTTTGTTTGGAGTTTTAAAGAATTTCTAACCGAAAAGCATAGCTCACATGTTGATTAATTTTATTAGGAAGAATAAAGCCTGTAACAATTTTTTTGAATTGGAGAGAAAAACGTTTTTAATGGTATGCACTTCTTAAATTTTTAAAAACTTTGAGTAGATATAAAAAATATTTTTAAACTGTTTTTGTCTAAATTATTAGTCGATATGCATTTTGTACTTGTTGGTCAACTGTTCTAGAGACAATTAGAGACATTGCAAAGTTTTTGAACTTTTGACATAAAAAATATAACACTTGGCAAATTTTGACAACTTTAAAGAGCTATGAAAAATATTTTTAATTGGTTTTTGTATAAATTATTAGTCAGTATACATTGCATAAGTGTTGTTTAATATTTCTAGAAACAATTAGGCCCTTAGTTAAATTGTCTACATTTCTATTTAAAAAAATCTGAGACTAGAGGCGCTTGGCAAATTTTGAAAATCCTTAGAGAGCTATAAAAAATATTGTTAATTAGTTTCTGAATGAATTGGTAGTCGGTATACATTGCATAAGTGTTGTTTAATATTTCCATAAAAGCCCCTAGCTGAATTTTCTATTTTTTTAATTGAAAAAACTCCAAAGAGGTATAGATTTGATAACTTTTGAAATTATTTGAACAGCTTTAAAAAATATTTTTAATCGGTTTCTAAACTAATTCGTAGTTGTTATACATTGCATCTGTGTTGTTTAATATTTCAATAAACAATAGATTTCTGACCGAATTGGTAGTCTTTCTACATTGCATAAGTGTTGTTTAACATTTCTATAAACATTTAGCTCCATAGCAAACTTTTTTATTTAAAAAAATCAAAGAGTTTATACTTGGCGGGTTTGTAAATTTTCAAGAGATATGAAAAACATGTTTAATCGACTTTTAAACAAATTGTTCGTTGTTATTTATACATTGCTTTATTTATGTTTACCTTTTAAACAACAAAGACAACTACAAAACTTCAAACTTTTGACAAAACCGAAATTAAACTGATTTTATAATATTCATCTCGTTGTATTGGTAGTTCTTAAACTTAATTGCAATTAAAAAATTGTTTATGATGTATACTTGCATCATTACAAGCGGTTTCGAATGAATTTGCAACCTCGAATCTTAAACCCAAAACCTGCAACGTGTTCATGCATTGTACGTTTTGGACAGCCCTAAAAACTACCTTATTTAAAAACGCCATAATCATTTTTGATAAATAATTACAGGAGATTTAGCGCTTGACACCACACATATTTCAAATCTTCGATGCTTTATTAGAGAGACAATTTCGTCTGGATAATAATCGGACAAGTTAAATTTTGAATCCATGGACCGTATAATATAGCTGTATTGGACTTATCGATCAAGTGACTGTTGGTTAACATAAATAATTGCACCTCTGCCATCTTTCTTGATGAAATAACATTAAAGTATGTACGAGAATATGAAATACATTGACAACAAAACTATTCTACTTTAAGATTGGGAAATAATAAACTTAAAATTTAGAGCAATTATCCAACAACTAAACCATTAATCAATCGAGGTAATTAAATAACAAAACTATTTATTTTAAACGCCTCGTAAAAGCAAACAGAGCCGTCATGATTAAAACTAAAGAATTAGAATGAAATCATACAATCAAAATCGATTGGCGCGCTGAAATTAATTCCGAGCGAATTTCGTTTAGCTTCGCCTATATAAATAATTTATAGGGCATGCAGCCAACAGAGTAATGAAATCTATAAAGAGGGGTTGGTGGATGCAACAGCACTTGTGTCGACATTAAACGAGCTAAACTGATTAACAAATATTGCCAATGTACTTATAACGCGAAATGAATTGCGGGAAATTGTTACGCTGTGAATAAATTACTGGAAAATTAAAGGAATTTTGTGGCATAGGTGAAAATTCTTAAGAATAGATGATGTAGATGAAACTGTCTACAAGGCAACTCTTACTATTATACAGTCTGTACAAAAAGTAACGTAACGGATCAATATCTTCTTTACAAAAAAAAAAGTTTTTTTACAAAACTTGTTTGTGGTAATCTTAAAAATAATTTGCAACTATAGATACACAGTGTTTTGTTTTTGCGTTTAAAAATTTCCAAAATTTGCTAAGTGTATACGCTTGTATTTTTATTTGTCTAGAAAGCAAAAATTTCGCAATTAGCTGCACTATTTGCACAAATACTAAACAACATTTAAGTAACACTAAAAAACTACAAATTCGTTCAGAAACTGAATTAAAATATTTTTTATAGCCCTCCAAAGATTTTTAAATTTTGCCTAGTGTATACCCTTGAAAGTTTCATCTTATTATGAATGCAAAAAAGTTTCGTCGGGCCAAATTGTTAAAGGAAATATTTAATTACATTTATGCAATGCAAAACGGCTGCAAAGTCGTTTGGAAACAGTTTAAAAATATTTCTTATAGCTCGTAAAACATTTTCAAAATTTTCCAAGTTTTATACCCCGGAACCTTTCTTCTTGTTAACAATTCCAATTTTTTTTTGGTACAACTTGTTTACAAAAACGTTAAATAACATAAAGGCAATGCAAAACCATTAAAAAACCGTTTAAAAATCAGGTAAAAAGTATTTTTTTAAACTCTCTAAGATATTCAAAATTTGCGACGTTTCTTCTTTCAAAATTGCAAAAAAAAATATATTTCGTTCGAAATGTTTATGTAAATGTTAAATAACATTTATGCCATGTAAAAATCCTTTATAATATCGTTTGGCAATCAATTAAAAATACTTTTATAGCTCTCCAAAAATTTTCAAATTTGTTCAGGTGTATACCCTGGGATTTTTACTCATTAAAAACGAGACGATTTTTCTATAGGCCTTATTGTTTATAAAAATTTTAAACAACCCTCATGCAATGTATAACGAATAAAACTTTGTTCAGAAATCAATTAAAAATATTTTATACCCGTTTTAAAATTTGCCACGTGAATATCCTTGGAATATTGTCTTTTCGTTATTAATGCAAAAATATTTCTTTGGCCTAATCGCTTACCAAAATGTTAAATCATATTTATGCATCAAAAAACCATCAAAAGATCGTTTAGAAAACAATTAAAATAGTTTTTTATTCCTTTTTAGAAATTTTCAAAATGGTATACCATTGAAATTTTTGTAGTAAAATATTCAAATATTTTGCAATCGCTTTTATTGTTTGTACAACTATTAGACAACATGTAATTAATACAAAACGACTACAAGTCTGTTTAAAAACCGATTATAACTATTTTTTATATATATTTCACAATTTTTGTTATGTACACCAACAGTTTTTTCGCAATTCAGTTTCAAAACTAGAATAGATTTTTCTCAAGAAGCAATTCTTTGTACAAATAAGATAAGGAACCTTTAACTAAACTTGTGCATGTTTCTATAAAACGAACCACTTAAAAATCTAAAACATTTATCAAATGTAACATACTAATTAAACGGAACAAAAATATTTCGTGGTGTGTGGTGTAGATTAGAAACGTTTACGGCGTCAGAAAGTATAGAAACATATTTTTTTCGTGTGTTCCGGATCGAGAAAACAGGGTTCTCATGGGATGATAATGACTTACAAGATCCTAGATGAAAACGTCTTACATTCCACGGTCGAAATGCCAACAATGCGCAAGCTAATAGATCGGAAAGATAGCACAAGTGTCAGAGGTAACATATTATTAGTTGGTCCGAACGGAGATCATGGTTTTAAGGACAGGGCTGTCCAACAAATCAGGACGACGGAATCGGTACACAAAAATCAATAGCAATAGTTTGTAAGAGTAAGAGAAAAATAAAAAATCACCTAGGCCAGGAGATATACATATCTGTGGAGCTGCTAAAGTAGGGGAGACCTGGGTTGAAAGTAATACGGGTAGATTTTAACAGTGCCTATAGTTTATTTAACTTTTGTTATATTTCGCCTCAAGCGCTTGTGCAATGTTTATTTACATCCACCTCCATACTAACATTGCTAGTTTTCATCTGTCATAGAGGTTAAGCTTTTGCCAGCTATAGAGTCACTATTTTCCGCCTAAAAGTTAATGCGTTGGGTCACCAGTTGAGTGACTTTTAGGCGATCTCTAAAAGAGGAACAAAAAAGTACCTACCTAGATTATTGTTCTAAATTTTGTTGCGTATTGGTGGATGCAATACAATTTGACGTTGGAATCGTGGTTAATTGTGGATTCCTTCCAATTAGTTTTGTGTACACTTGGGGTCAAAAGTAACAGTGTTACAACATTTTGTATTGTGTTACTTAACCGTTGTTTAACATTTTTGCAATTAATAGAGCCAATTGCAAAATTTTTGACAATAGAATTTGCAATGGTGTACATATGACCAATTTTTAAAAACATCAAAGGGCTATAAAATGTTATTTTTAATTTCTTTCTAATCGATTTTCTGTTTTTTTGGTGTGGTGCTTGTTGTTCAACACTTGATTTATTATTGCAATTATTAAAAAGCGGTAAAACTTATTAGAAAACTCTATAGTGGTTTTTATACAGTAGGATTTGCTTTTAATTTTTGCAAAAAAAATATGTAAAGGGCCGGCAATTGCTTGATTTATATCGCGTGCTTCGTTTTGAAAGTTTAGGTTACGGTCAAAAACGTTCCTCTTCAATTGCTCGCAGGAATTTTTCCGCGTCGTGCCGTAATTAAACTCCAAAGTACAACCACGATAAAAATAATTGTTGCCGTTCGAACTGAAACCGTAAGGGGGCAGTTAACTCTTGCAGAGACAATGACAAATGATGGAAACGAGGACAAACAAGCTGAAAAACGGCGAACATGGCAAGCTATACGTTTAAATAACGATCAAATCCACAGCCATCATGTAATCTATAATGTATGAACAACACCTCGATTGTAAACGGTCAACGTTAATTAGAATTTACTATTAACGGATTCTGTAAAACACCGGATCGGCTTTGGCTAAAGCGAATCAGCATCCCGGTAGGCGATCAATCAGTCACTTGTCTGCGCATGTGCACTTGTTATTCCTCAAGACAATCGCAGAATGTCACCTGTTTTTTATGGCTGTTAATTTCCGACATGTCCATGCAATTGTCACTCTCTGCGCCGTCCAGGCCGATGGCTGTGTATCCGATAAATTAGCGGAAAACAATTGAACTTCTCGTGTAGAGCCGTCTGTGATGGGACGTGTACGCGCTGTATATGGTATAGTTCATTTTTTAAGTGTCGTTCGAAATGAACGCCAATTTCTTTCAATAAAATGAGGCACGCCAGCTATTCGGCGAGAGAGCCGGGCTCCGATGTTGTTTGAATTCTCTTGTAATTGAAATAATTAAGTTAATTAAATTTTGTACTTGGCAATTATGGGGCGATCGGCAAAAAGTAGCCAAAAATCGATCTACAGCGAAATAAAATGTTGGTGGTGCCTTATTTTCGTATTTTTCGATATGTTTTATGCTGACTTACAATATTCTTAGCTGAAAACATTATTTTGTAAAACATTTTTAGGAAGAGTAGTATAAGTTTGGAAAAACAGGCAATGCAAAAGTTTGAAGCTTTTTCTGACAGCTCATACACAGGGCTGGCGCAGGGATATTTTACGTCCCTAGGCAAAGAAAATTTGGGCACCCCCCATACATTGTTTAAATGTGCGTAGGTATGTATCTCAGGGTGCCCATTTTTCTAACCTGTTGTATGGCTAACTCCGTCGATATTAAAGATACAGAAATGTTTTAATCAGCAAATTTGTGCAGAATTTAAAGGGAAATCTGATGTTATTTTCTAACGAGAAAAAAATAACCTTTTTAATAAGGCCACAGCCAACTATGACTTCCATTTTAAAAAAATGCAAGTTTGTGTTATAACTCGGAAATCGAGTGTGTTAGAAAAATTTCGTTAACATATTTGAAATCTACGTAAAAAAATCTATAAAAGCCAATTTTTATTTTTGTTCCAGCTCATGTGCTTACGGAATTATTCAAGTTTTAAAAAATCGACCTTTTTTAGTTTTTTTCAAATATTTTAAAAAGTTTATGACGTTTGTCAAATTTGAAAATGGCATCAGAGTTCTTAAACTCCGCACAAATTTGCTAATTAAAACGCTTCTGTATCTTTAATTTTAACAGAGTTACTCATACAAAAGTTTAGAAAAATGAGCACCTTGTATACAGGGCGATTCATAAATATTGTGAAAAAATTTGGGGGGTAATTCCTTATTAAAAATTAAAGGGGGGCTTTCACAACATTTTTTTCCCTTTTAAACTTACTTAAAGGTCTTCTTTCGGAGTTACACCCCCATCAAGGGAAACTGTGAAAGTATTTTACATCTCAAATTTGGAGAAATGTAGAAGAATGACTTTGGGTAGGAGTTTCACTTATTCAAAGGTTCTTCACAGTAATATTTTCAACGATTTTACACCTTCACAAGGGGATAAAAAGTGCCACCCCTGTTGTTTTTTTTTCCAGATATTTTTGGAGAGTAGAAAATTTGCAATTTGCAATTTTTTTTAAAGCTAAGTTTATTTTGAGCGTTTCTTAATTCTTTATTTGATCCCGCAAAACTTACAGTTTTTGAGAAAAAAACACAATAGGTGAACTGCACCATCAAATATTCTAAAATAAAATGATTTTGTGTTAACCATGGTTTGTATATATTGAGTAAAAGTGAAAGGTGCTTTCGTGTTTGTTTGGTGGTGCATCTTCACTTATTTTATTTTTGGCTCGAAAACTGTAAGTTTCGCTTGAACAGTTAAACAATTAAGGAAGGTTTTTAATTAAATTAAGGTTTAAAAAATAAATAAATTGCAAAATTTCAAGCCTCTGAAAAGTTCTGATAAAAAAACAACAGGTTTGCACTATTCAGCTCCTTGTAAAAGGTAGGAGATGATTAAAAATATTACAATGGGAAATCTTTTAATGAGTAAAAACATTCACCGAATGTCTTTCTCCAACATTTCTCCAAATTTGAGAAACAAAATGAAAACTTACTTTTATCGTTCCCTTTAGGGGGTGCAACTCTGAAAGAAGACGTTTTCGGAAAACGTTTTTTAAAAAAGACCTTAATGTTCGATATGATAGGAAGTTTTTCGCAATGTTTATGAATCAAGGGGAATGTTTATAAAAATATTACACCATTATAAACATTTTTTGAAAATTAAATAACCTTTACACATTTGTATACATATATCATATGGATTTTACCCTTTTTTGTGAAGAAATTTGGCGTCCTTGTAACGTGGCGCCCCTAGGCAATTACCTAGACTCGCCTCATGGTAAAACAGTCCAGTCCCTTCATCAGTTTAGTTGGAAAAATGGGCAGTACAAAAGTCTTAAGATTTTTCTGAAAGCTCATACACAAAACTGCAATTGAAAACTTTCAGTTCTTGCAGAAAGCTACACCAATCTCTAGATGTTGTCGCTTCGTCATAGGCAATCTTAATTATTATGAAGACAGTTCATTATGTAAACTGCCATTGGTCTTTGTGTCAAGATATTTAAGGGTTGAATTTCAGGCGATATAAAAATACTGATAAGGTCTTATAAGTTTGCGCACGTTTCTATGAATTTAAATACACGTTAATTCATACAGCAATAAGCTGTTTTGATAATTCGCTAAAGCAATATTTTGGTTTTTGGGTCACAAATGGATAACGTTGTAGATTTTTCGATAGTTTTTATTTCCTGAGACAAAAAAAAATTACCTTCTTTGTCTTGAAGAATCTCGGGAATTCCCATAGAATAGGTATATGATTAAATCCAGTTTAAAAGTTTATATAACAATGAATTTAATACCGAATTCATCCATTTTATTCATTATTTTAACACAAAATACAATATGTAGATTAAAAAAATGTTTGTAAAACCAAATTGAATGCGTTGATTGTTCAACTGTGAAATAATCTTTCAAAAAACAGTGCATCCAAAGTAGTATTGAACAATAAATGTCTCTTCTTGGTAACAAAATCGTTAGCATAAAAAAATCTGTTTGTGCTCTAAGGAGTTGCAAATTTGTTCTTGTTGTTCCCGTTGTTTAAAAGATAAGAAATTCTTGTTTAAAAGTCTGATTTTTTAGCTGCAAGTGACTCTTATCCCTCCCAGTACATTAAAATACTTTAAGAAAATCGTTTAACAACCATTGTTAAATGCATGAATAATGCGGTAGTCAATTAATTGTTGCCAAAATCCCAACCTGGTATTTTTTGTAGTTGATTTAGAATTTTCAGGAATATTATTTTAAATAAAACTAACATTAATACATGTTTTTATTTCAGATGGCGTTGAACGCAGGACCCTTTATATTTTTTTGGTATCATAGTGGCTTCAACAACTCGTTTTCTGACTGAAAAACTTCTGAAACAACTACGCATGTGAAAATTTGGAGGCGCAGATGTTTTTCACGGCCACCTGCAAGCCAAAAACCGTAAGTTTTACCTTTAAATACCTTTAAAAATGTGCGCAATAATGATATACTGTTAAAGTGCTAGGTACACATATTTATCCAAACTATTCCTAAAAATTCCTTAAAAATTTCAAACTTGCGCCTTAATTAATTTTTTTTCTTTACAAAATCGTCTTGACTAAAAACAAATACACATGTTAATCGACTTTATGACTCGGGAGTCGTAAAATTCGTGCGTCTGTTTAAAAAAATGGACCGTTAATTGCCATAAAATGCATTTCAATTGCTTAATTTCGTGGAAGCGTCGTTTATTATTTTAAGGTTTATATCAATTTGCATTAGTATTCGGTTTTTATAGCTCTTAAATGAAATTTTTCAAATAATTAACTGTGTGTTTCGTCATCGGCCTGCTTGATGGTTTAATGCAACTTAAATTAATTGGTTTCGAAGCGTTTGAATGGCTACTGTTAGGAGTACGATAATTTATGCGTACGGGGACTGTAAAAGACTATTGTGGGCTTTAAAAAACGAGGCAGATATATCTGTAGACGTAAATATGTTGCTTTAAGAGTGGTGTTGATATCCACTCTCAAATTTTGTAATCAAATTCCATTTATTTCGTTTAGAAGCAATTTTATCAAAATTATATGACAATTAACGTAGTTTAAACATGTTTGATTAGCCAAATTGTGGCAATTTTCGGCCAAACAGGAAATAATTAATTGTGTGAATAGGTGCTATTCATTGTATGTACATCAAATGTTTAAAATTTGGGTTATTTCAATCAAAAACTGCAAAAAAAATGCAGGACTGGCATGATTTTGTGTCTGCCTGGTATTCACAAATTAGTTTATTGGTTTTTTAAATAAAATTTGGACGAACATCGAACAAAGTTTTGTTATGAAACCATAAAATATACTAGAAAGTTAAAGTTATTTTAGCCACGACCCCTTTTAGCAAAGTAAAGTTTTACAGGACAACGGTTGTAGAGTTAGCTATATAACGTAGGGATACGAATTAAAACACTGATGATAAATAATAGACACATTATTTATAAACAATTTTTTCTTGGCTGCATTATAAGCCCAGAATGTAAAATCTGGGACAAAAAATTACAAAGATATGATTATTTTTTTTGAGAACCGAATTGTTTTCTTTTCTAACTCTTGTATGGGTCTCGTTTTTCGCGTCTTTTTCCAGAACCGTTTGAGATAATTTCAAAAACTTTGCAGCCTTACTTGCAAAGAGTGCGTCCATCGGAAAATACGAAATTTTGAATTTTTTCTAAGTCGATTCTATAACCAACACGATCGCAGAGATGGCCATTTTTAAGCACCTATTTTGGACAGCCGCAGAGGATGTTAAAATTGTTTACATATAATTTTACTATACGTCGTTAGGAGCGCCCATCTTTTGGCTACATTTTGAGCCCAAAATCAAAAATCTGGCACAAAAATCAACAAAGTTATGAATTTTTTTTTTGATAAAGTGTTTTTTTTTCCGGAATGAAATCCGGCTTTTGCATAGATTTCGTTTACCCCGATTTTTCCCCAAAACGTTTAAGATAATTTAAAAAGCTTCGCACAGTTTTACTGGCAAAGCATGCGCGCATCAGAAAATAAGAAATTTTGAATTTTTCCAAGTCTGTTCCATAGCCAGCGCGTTCGCGAAGATTACTATTTTTAAGCACCATTTTCGGACGGCCATAGAGGGTAAAAGAAATTTTAAAAATGCGTTTTTTTGCACGTCGTCAAAAGCGTCCATCTTTTGGCTACATTTTAAGCCCAAATTCAAAATTCTGGGACCAAAAACAACAAAGTTGTGATTTTTTTTGCTAACCGAGGTGTATTTTTCTCGAACGACTTGCGGCTTTTGCAGGGATCACGTTTTTCGCGTTTTTCTCCGGAAATATTTGAGATAACTCTAAAAACTTTGCATAGTTTTGCTCGCAAAGAATGCGCGCATCGGAAAATAAGAATTTTAGAATTTTTCATAACACGTTTTCATGGCCAACGCGATCGCAAAAATGACCATTTTTAGGCACCACTTTCGGACGGCCGTAGAGGATATGCAAAATTTTAAAAACGCTTTTTCTGTATGTCGTCAGATGCGCCTATCTTTCGGCTACATTTTAAGCCCAAATTCAAAAATCTGGAATAGAAAACAAAAAAGTTATACATTTTTTTTGCGAACCGAGATGTATTTTTCCCGAACGAGTTGTGGTTTTTGCAGGGATCACGTTTTTCGCGTTTTTCTTCGAAAATCTTTGAGATAATTCTAAAAATTTTGCCTAGTTTTGCTCGCAAAGAAGAAATAAGAAATTTTGAATTGTTACCAAGCTGCTTCCATAGCCAACGCGATCGCAAAAATTACCATTTTTAAGCACCACTTTCGGACGGCCGTGGAAGTTATACAAAATTTTAAAAACGCTTTTTTTGTACGTCGTCAGATGCGCCCATCTTTCGGCTACATTTTAAGCCCAAATTCAAAAATCTGGGACAAAAAACAACGAAATTATGAATTTTTTTGTGAACCTAGGTGTATTCTTTTCCATACGAAATCCGGCTTTTGCAGAGGTCTCGTTTTCCTTGTTTTTCTCGGGAACCGTTTGAGATAATTTCAAAAACTTTGCAGAGTTTTACTCGCAAAGGATGCGCGCGTCGGAAAATGTTGTTCATGAGAAGCCTTTTCTCTGTTTTTCGTAACATACTTGATGCCAAGGCACTGTTACGGTACCGGATGCACGTCTTCCAGTGAACACTCTTCTTAAGCCTCTGGAAGAGATAATCACCTACAGTTAATCACGATTTTTTAATGTTTATAGTAATAAGAGGCTTAATGGTTTCCAATTATTCTTTAATTTTAATTTTTTATGGCCATAACTCGACTTAACAATCATCTTTGACCTTCGAACCCGTTCAGTAATGATCGAAAATCCTTCGTGAACGATTACAAATCTCGACGTCCCCTCGCGATTGTGTGAACACTTTATTAACCTGTCCCTTAATTTAACTAGCATGCCAGATCTTGAAAACCGGTGTTATATTTTAATGATAGGAAATATTTGTTGTATATCTCCCGGAGGTTATCGAAGTCGAACAGAGCGCATCTAGAGTCCAGTGGCAGTGGCGAGTGGTGGCCGGAACGGCGACGGTCGGCCGTGAGCCGGCGCTGAGAACAGCCGCTATGCATTATGGGACCACCCAAAACAACACACTCGCGGCCACAATTACCTCGCGGGGGTCCACGAGTTCTGACCTTCGTTTCTTCATAGCGGCAATGCTCGTTATCTTTTGTTTCTTGCTCGCTCTTCGGCGCTTCTTCCGAGAACGGTTGCGCGTTGACAGGATTCGGGAAAAAAAAGAACGTCGGGCGGATGGATTATTTTATGCAGGAGACAAGTTGGCTCGGTGACTCGTAATTTATGGAATATTGATGGATGCCGAACGGGTGTTGAAATTGTTAAGGCCTTAATGGGTGATGTATTGAGCGGATGAAATATAGAAATTAATGCTGTCGTGGTTATCCAGCAGCAGGGGGCTGTGTTTGTGTTGTCAAGTAAATCCTCATTTGGATCCCGGGCTTGTTCTCCGATTTTTCAAAAGAACCCATCAGTGACGTAAATACGTCGGCAATGCTGTACCTCAGGGGCCACGCCCAATAAGGGCCCAAAAGATTTCCTGCTTGCAACATGTTGAAAAGTATTGACTAATAATAATCTTCAATATACGCACAAACTTGGTTTGGATAACATAATTTCCATTTTTTGTTCAACTCAAAATTCCGACATAGTCTTGCACCACTAAGGCCCGATTGGATATAGCAACACTGGGGTTAAAACACAAGCTGATCCTTAAAACTGGGTTATATCAGCCCCAACTGCGCTGCGATTTTGTCTAGTTGTAGGGTTGTCGTATTTAATCGTTGGGTTAATCCCAGATTAAACTTTTATGCAATCGGACCTTAGGAACTACGAGGTTCAATATATAAAACTAATTTGTTGGATTTCTTTGTTCATTTTTATCATGAAACATTCTTTCCACATGGGATTGTTTTTTTTTTGGTTACGTACTAAAATTCATAATTAAAAAGATTTAAATTGGTAGAGGCTTATAGTTTTAAGTTTAAATTGTCAAACATTAAGGCATTTCTGGTGTTTTTCCAGAGGAAAAGTTTGTTAAACTTTCAGTACTTCAGTAATATTGCGGTGAGGAAAAAACTTGGGTACTCTTTTTTTTTTCGAAAAAGGCTCAGGGTCTGCGTTTTTGTCGTGGTCCCTGTGGTTAAAAGCTTTCAAAAAACAACCAATTATTTAAAACGCCGTATTTCTTATACATTTTTTAAAATCAAGACATTTTTCGTTTGGTCGTTTGGTCATGAGTCCTTCTACTGTTGGGTGTAGGACTGTTGAGTTGTGTTGTGCTTTTTCCATGTTTTTCTGTGATCTTTTCATTATTTTCTCCTCATTCGTAATTATGTTCCCATTTTTATTGTTAATGTTTTTCATACCCTACTATTTTTTCTTTCTTAGCTGCTTGAAGGAGCTGTTTGATTCTCATTGAAATTCTGTTTCATTTTCTGCCCAAACTTTATCCATGATTTTTCCTTTGCTTCCCTTACTGCCAACTTGACTTCTTTGCTTTTTTCTTTGTATTTGTTCTCATCCTCTGCTTTCTTTGGATTTAGATAGTTTTTCCATTTTGATATTTTATCCTTGATGATCTTTTGTAGTTCTCTAGTCCGTTATTTAGTCCTTTTCGTGGTTGTGTTCGCTATTTTTGATTTTCCGCAGCTCTCTATTGCAGCCTCTAACAGGTTTTCCATTTATCTTCCAGTTCTTTTTTTTTTGCTTTTTATTTCTTTAATTTTCTGTTTATTATTTTTTGTTTCTTACTACTGGAGCTTTTAGTTTATGGCTCGGTATTTCCTCCTTTCTATCTCTCTCCTTTTGTCCAGTTTTTTCTCTTTTTGCTTTTTTATTTCCTTTTTAGTGATGTTCACTACCGATTTTCGCTTGTTACTTTTATATCTTTTAATAGACCGAATTCTTGTTTACTTATTAGAAACCGAGGTGGGCCTGATTTGAATCACGATTTAAATCAGCTGATTTAAAAAAAATTAAATCATGATTTAAACCAAACTTTATTTTATTTCATGATTCAACATCACACTTCACATATAAACTAAATGCACGTTTTACTTCCACCCGGTTAAACAACCGCAGGAAATATTGCTTATTGGTTTGTTATAGGTCAGGGAGAAATAAAGTCTCTACAGAACTTTCTTGTTAGAGACGCATTTCGGTAGATTTACCTTGTAAATTTTCAAAATAATAGCTAATTTTAAAGTCAAAAAATCTACATCCTCATTTAAAAAGTCTGCAACAATTGGAAAAGTTTTTTATTATCGATTTCTCAGAATATTTTATTTCTGATAAAAGTTGATGCACGACCTAAAACTAATTTTAAGGTGGAAAAAACTTCATATGGCACTAGATTTTAAGTATTTTAAAAATATTCGCACAAGTAAAGTGCCCTTCTTTTAAAACTTACAAAAAATATCATGGGGGAAATTGTTCAGAAATCAAAGATATGACAATACGAACTTTGACGTTATAATTTCATTTTCGAATTTTATTGTAGTGTTAACATTCAAAAAGTTTGCATCTAATAGATAGGTTGTTTATTATCGATTATTCGGAAAGCTTTATTCTTCAGAAAAGTCGGTGCATGGTCTAAAACTTATTTTAAGTTTAAAAAAGCTGCATAAAAGTTCATACAACACTAACTTTTAGCGATTTTAGAACAATTCGCAAGATTAAAGTGCTCTTGTTTAAGGAGTTTAAAAAAATAATCAAGGGGAAACAAAATTTAATATTGTTTTTAAATTATAAACTATTTTTTTTACAATTTTTAAAAATTTTTCAAATAAGGGCACTTTGCTCTTTTCGAATATTTCTAAAATCGCTCAAATCTAGTGTTATATGAATTTATCTTGAACTTTTTTTGACTTAAAAATAGTTTTAGATCATGCACTAACTTTTCTCAAGAACAAAATTATTTGAGAAACCAATAATAAAAAGTTTTTTAATTGTTGCAGACTCTAGTAAATATTTCTAAAATCGCTCCAGTATCGTATGCATTTTTATGAAATTTTTTCGATCTTAAAATTAATTTTAGGTCGCCCCCCCCTCCCCAACTTAATCAAGAATAAATGTTTCTGAGAAATTTTTAGCAAAAAACTTCTTCATTTGTTGATACTTTTAGAACGACGCTGTATAGAAGATATAATGTAGGGTGAATAATGAATAAATGTGTTTGTAAAAAGAAGAAATAGGCAAGTTTCCTAAAAAAAATCGTGATTTTTCATTTCTCTTATGTTCCCCTTTCGTATATTTATGATTTTCTTATGCTTAAATTTTGCGTTCGTGGGTAACTAAATCATTTCCTTGCATACATTTATAATTCTCTTTCCTAGCTTCCTCTCCTCCTTCATTTCCCATTATTCTCTCTAATCAAGGCATACAAATGTTTATGCTTTTAATTGTAGTAAATTAGCTTTATTTAGCAATTGCTATTACATTGTAACATAATTTACATAGGTAATAGTAAATATAATAAAAATAAAAATAGAATGAAATAAAATAAACATCTAAAAATCTTCTAAATTCTAAATATCTAATATAATAGTTTCATAGCGTTCTAATACGTACTCAATTAATTTAATACCCTTCTTATAATTATTACATATTTTGACTTGATGCGGCATTTTATTAAATATTTTAAAACCTTGATAAAATAACGAACGAGAAGTTTGACTTTTAGTACATTTCTCTATAACGAAATCAAGCCTATTTCTAGTTTTATAAGTGTGGATCTCATGGACTAATTTTACATTTTCATACAGATATTTTGGTGTTTGTTGTAATTTAATTTTTAAAACCAGCTCCAATGTTCTAAATATTATTCTCTGATTAATACTCATAAATTGAAGTGTATTTAACATAACCTTGATAGGGGAATGAATTGAACACTTTAAAATAGGGCGCATGGCGTGATTTTGTAATTTCTGTAATTGTTGAAGCTCATTTTTATTTAAATTAATAAGTAATGAAGCGCAAAACTCAAAATGAGGAGCTATTATTGTTTTATACAATAAAACTCTAGTGTACATACTAATGTGTTTGCTACATCTTTTGAAGAGAAAAATGTTTTTGGAAATTTTGTTCATCATGTATTTTGTGTGTAACTTAAACGTTAAATTTTCATCTAATATATTGTGAATTAACTTGTTGGCTGAAGTTTAAGCCAAAATCGGCTGAAGTTTAAGCCAAAATCGGCTAAAGTTTAAGCCAAAATCGGCTGGCATGAGAATATTTCTTGTATTTTGCTGTACTTCTAAGGCTGTGCCAAAAAAGCTTGTGTATAACTTCCAGGGCCTATATGAGCTGCTGTATTTTTTTGCTCAGCAATTTAATTGATTTACTATACACCCTAATGTAACACATGACAGATTACTTCGGCGGATCCTCTGTGTGTACGTTCGCATTGCATTGTCTCCCTCGGCATCATCATCAGGATAGATATAGAATGACCAAAATCACCCTCCGTGCAACCCTAAGCGGCCGATCTCTAAAGTCAACAACTGATGGTAACCGGAAATGTCGTTAAGTATGTATGCAACCCTACGTCATCCTTAATGCACTGTATTTAGGATCGTAGTACGATGCTGTTATTGTCGGGGTCATGCAATGTCACTATTTGATTTTAAAATAAAGTTGGGGTCCAACAATCGCCACAATTACGGCTTTTAGCGTAATGTTGATATTTGGAATTAGCTGTATCGTGTTACGCGCGACGTTTTTGGCGCGTTGGATTATTGGCAGGGTTGAGCAGATTTAAATCAATTGATTTAAATCACGATTTAAATCAAGTGATTTTTTAAAAAAAATTATCAATTTAAATCACAGATTATATGAGTAGATACGATATAATAATTATAATAAAACAAAATTGTATTACTATTAGTAATTAAATACACGAAATGGTGAATAAACCATATCAATTTGCTCTTGTAAAGTAATATTCATTGTGGAAATGCAATAATTCAAAAAATAAATGACAAGTTTTTGACGTTAGCGAAGTGAACAGTCAGTTTTTTCGATTTCCACGGCACTCTATTGCTTCAATAACGATTTGAAGAAAAATGTCGAATATCTCGAAAAGTATGAGTTTTGGGTATAGGACATACTTAACAAAATATGAAGCTTTTTTAAAGACGAATTCGATGACATAAAAAAAAACAGGGGTTTGCATTTGAAAAAATCGAGCTAGGAGCTTTTGAAAATCATGGAAGTTGCCACCTATTTATAAACACCCCTGTATGTGTGATTCAAATTTTTTCATATCGAGCGAACAGAGAAATTTTTTCTGCATTTTCATACCAAATTACAACTCTGTACTTGAAAATAACTTGAGGAGAATTTTTTAAATAAAGACTTAAAACCTTTTTTTGATAACGCCGTATAAAAACCTGTAGTATTTTATATTGTTGCAAAGCTAAAATTAAGGCGATCAAAAATAATAAATAAAAAATTGGGTGTTGTATTTGAAATATAAAAGTTGCTATCAGTTCCAGAAAGGTGACTCACCCTGTATATTTGAAAATATTTTTATTGTGTTTAGAAAAAACTGTATAAAATAGCATTTGAATCAACTTCATATCTCAAGCCGTTTAGCCACAATCGACCGATCCCACACTAATGACTCACCCTGTATATAATTAATTAAACATCACCATTTAGCACTGATTTTTTCAAAATTCCTAATCATTATATTTCATTTTTCATTTTGACAAAAATTCACCAATGAATTAAATATATTGGTTATTAAATATATTAGCACAAAACAGAAATAGCATGTGAATATGTCACTAAATTCGATAATATATTTAAATCAAAAAAATCTGATTTAAATCAAATAAATCGATTTTTTCGTTTTTTTTTTTAAAAATCATGATTTTTATCCACCCTGATTATTGGTAGCGAAAATGTCTGAGCCCCGACCTTTTTTATATTACTCGACTTTAAAAGACAAAAATCCTTGGTTCCCGGGACTTTTGTCTGTGAAAATCAAAGGGTGTCCTTCTCTATATTGCCCTATTATTCCTAACATCCGGATGTTCTGGGATATAGCGTTACAATCGCCACGCGCAGCTCTAGACGTTTCCGGTTGGACACACGTTACATGTTGGATACATTTGAACAACAAAACGTTGATTTGCATTAATTTAATGTACTTTATATGCTACAAATTCATTGTCGTAAAATTTAATGTCTGTATATTGATACTGCCTGCGAGTATGTTAGTTGTATATCAATTTGAATTATAAATTAATTCACGTTTGAATGTTTTTTTGGAAAAATTGTAAGATTTGTAGACAATTTACAGTTTATATTTTAAAATATTCCTTTGGAAATTCGTTTGTTAATTAATTTGCGTAGTTATTTAAATTAATAATTGTTCAAGTCCATTTTCCGTAGTGTAATTTAACAGTGGGCAAGCTAAGGAGTAAAACCGTGCCATTTTACAATTTAATTCCCAATGTAACACGAAAATCTACGTTTATAAAAAAAACTTATGTAGCTGTACAGTATACAGGGTGACCCAGATTTCATTTCCAGCATGGGGATCTCGCTTATTATAAGAGATACAGGTTTGTTTAAATTAGATGAATTATTCCTTAGTATGGGAGGAGCCACAATCAATTTTTAAAAGTACAAAATTCCCAGTGCTTCAGATGTTATAGCAAAAAATATGAAAATGTCGAATTTCTTTTTTCTCTCATAACTTTTTTGTCTTAATCGTTAAAGCAATTTTATTTCTACTTTCTTGAGGTACTTTTTAATGGAGAATGTAACTGTTGTTTAAGATTTTTTTTTAACACACCATTTTCGACATAATTATTACTCCTAGTTTCATTTTTTCTTATGGGCCGCGAAGTTGGCTATGAAATAGTTAGGGGAAGGTGGTATATACTGGGACAACAGAGATTTTGGCCATCTGTTACCCCGTACTTGAAGTTTGTTTACATCAAAATAGCGGTTAAGCAGTCCCATTATATCCCGTCTACAGTATGTGTCGTAAACAATGTCATAGTGACTTGCACATGTGAGGCATGTTTGGTAACTGCGCATTGTTTTTTTGTGGTTATTCAGTTTATGTGCTAAAACGTTTTTATTTATTTAACAACAATTAGAAAATTTGGCGTAGGTGTACCTTACAGTATATTAAATGTATGTACAATGTTAAAACTTAAAATAATCATAGTTTTTCATTAAATCGTTGCTTTTAAAAATTGATCACATGGTGCATTGTGGGACAATGATGATAATCAGGTAAATTTTCTGAAAAAGACTTCCGACTTTAGATTTTCTTTCTCTAAAAACAGAGATAAAGACTGTGTTAAAAAAAAAATTCTGTGTAGGTTAAGCGCACCGACTACGTTTGGGGGCACTGAAAAAACAAAGAAACATTTTCAATTTTAGTTTGATTTTTCAAAGTACAATGTCTAAATGCCCATGAAAAGTGAAAGTTTTTAAAATAAAATATTAAAATTAAGCCTTTTTTTAATTACCTATGCTTTATTTCATATATATTTTTTGCTGTCCCACAATGTACCACGGGGTGGTTTATGTGGGGACAAGTGGTGTACAGTGGGAGTGGGACAGTCCCTCTATTTGTGTTCCTTTATTTAAAAAAATATTTTTTTGTATATGCAATGATAAACTAAAGCAATATGAATATCTCATATCAATTTGAGGTATGCAAATTAAACCGTTCAAAAGATACGCAAAATTGTAAAAAAGTGTCCCAGTATTATACCACCTTCCCCTAAATGTGTTTTTTTCTCTTTTAAATGAGATATTACTTGCTATATCTATTTTTCTAAATAAGTCGCAAAATGAAGAAAAATCGTATTTTACATATCTATGAAAATAAAAACAAACATTTTCATATTTTTTTCTATAACATCTCGGGGCTTCCTTGGTAACATCTTCATCCTCCTTCTTCCTTAACGTATGTTCTGTTTATCCTCATTTTCGTTTTTTTAATGTAAATTTTCGTTTGGGTTTGTTTGGTTCGAGCCCATAATTTGTTATTAACTATGTGTATTATTATTGTGACATGTTCTACGCCTTTTTGGATATTTAGAACAAATAAAGATTATTATTATTATTACATCGTTCTTAAAGTTTTGGCCAAAAATTCTGGTTCTACGGCTTAGTTAATTATCAAATTACTACAAATTGTGTAGACGCAACGTTTAAATAAAAGAGTAACATCCAGGTTCCAAGTACCTTCAGCAACGAAAATAAACTGAAAGAAGTCGTCACATGCTAGACTTACGGTTTATTTTCCGTCAAACAATTAGTCGTTAAACAGTCGCGAATCTACCCCTCGTATTTTAAATTCTTGACATGACTTTCGCGGGTCTGGGTTAATCTAACTACGCCACTTCGCAAACCGGCAAAGGAACACCAGCGACTTCGTGCTCTGTCCAACTCGCCCACTCCGGCCTGAAAGCCGAACCGTTTCCATCCCCGAGAGCAGGACTGGCAAGAATCAACGACAGGGTTGAAATTAAACTAGGAGATTACTCGGGCGGTTAGGGAATTTGCCTAAGTGGCTTAGATAAGATAACTTTACACTAAATTTTACACGCCCGGGATTTTTGCTTTCAAAGTGATTTGTTACAAAGTACGAAACTATTTTGTTGCTGAAGATTTTAAGAACTGCCCTCTCGCTAAACTGAAAGATTGAGTTGAAAAAGTGTTGTTTTAAATTGTTGTTAAACGAAAGAGAAGCCAAAAGATTAGGTTAATAAGTTATTATTATCGTTTGGTAATATTAAGCTTCTGATAACACTAATGATTGCAATGAGCAATAATACTTTCAAAATCGCAGCCTTCATTATAGCTTCTGCCTTTTTTCCTGGGCAGTGCCGGAATGGGGAGTTGGGAATATGCAATCGTTCATTAACAAATGTTTAGGAAAGATTCTTAAAATCTACTGGCCAACCTTAACAAAAACACTGCAACTCATATTTACTTAAAAGAGTTTTAAAAGGAAGTATCATTTAGGTATTGCCTAACTCCATAGTAAGCTTTAGAAATTAGGACATTTCTTAATTTCTTCTTTAATTTGTGGGTGGGAAGAATTTTTATACTCTCAGGTGATGTGTTAAATTTTTTATATGCATAGCAATAATTTTGGAGGCAACATTTTTTTCGAGGTAGGTATATTTGAAGCAATCAGGCCTTGGATTTTTTTCTTATGTTCTCTTCGAACCCGTAATAGGTTAATATTTCTTTGTCACGAAAAGCGTCTTTACAGTGATCTCGGTAATTTAGACCAAAAATATTTCTTATACATCGCTTTTGTACAATAAAGAGGCGTTCAGAGTCACTAGCGTTGCCCCAAAAAATTACAGCATAGCGTAACCTAGATTCGACATATGCATGATATGCAGTTTTGGCCGCGTGTATTGACCAATTTTTTTTAGGTTTTTTAGTGCGAAAGGGTGCCTTCCAGCAGGCTGCGGGCCTCCCCTTGTTAAAAAGGGCTGATATAGGGCAAAATAACGTTTAAAGGTCATTAAAAACGGCTTATAATTACAATTCAAATCTTTCCAATTGCATTTTTGTCCTGTCACAATTTAAAAAATCTTGCCATTGGCTTAATTGTTCATAGAAATGTTAAAGAACATTAAATTAATGCATACCGACTACAATTTTGTTCAGAAACCGATTAAAAATAATTTTATATTGCTTCAAAACTTTTACTTCTATAAATTTGCCAAGTCCATACCCCTAGAAGTTTTTTTTTTTGGTCAAAATTTCGAAAAGTTTTCGAAATATGCTGTGGTTTGAATGCAATATTAAATTCAATTTTTGCACGAACCGAAGTGGCCTTATAAAAATCATCATTTTGCTTAATCGAATTTATTTGACAGTAATCCTTTTTGTTGGAAAAATAAACTCTGCCACTCCGTGTGTACGATGAAAACTGCCCACTGTCCCATTGTACTCGCCTACATTAGCAAAACCAATTTCATCCCAACCCTTAGAAAAATTCCTGCCATAAAATATGACGTACTGCTTAAGCCTTAGGGTAATTCGAAACGGTCATCTTTCACGAAATAAATAACAATCACTTATTCACGACGATCTTCCGAATCTACCCTCTTCGTCGGTTTTAATATAAGCGGGCCCGGTTGAAGGGGGTTGGAAAAAGCCCACATATCTACGTGCTATGCACAATCACCGTATCTAAACGGAGACCAGCAATATTTGTTACGGTTTTGTTATTGGAATTCTGCGAGTATCGGGTGTTTACCCCAATTTCCCGAGCTCTGTGCAGATATTCGAACGATATGGACGCTTATCGTGCGAGCATACGTTCTGGCCTTGCAATTACTCGGACCAGATTCGATAAGGAAGGCCCTACAAGTTGAACGATAAGAAGGGCAATGTAGATTTGATTCGATGAGGAAATATGTTGTTCTGAGCTTTATATGTGTTTTGTAAACCTTTCTTAACTTGAAAAGTGATGGATAATTAATGGGTTGCGTTATTTAATTACAAAAACCATTTTTCAAAACCTTAATCCTCACGACCCATCTGTTAAATTACATGTCTTTAATAAAACAAACCAAGAATCAAGAAGTGACCCACAAAAACTTCTCTATCATTTATTTTCAATCAAACCGCAACAATATAGTAATAACAAGAGTTAAAACTTGCGGAAATTAGTGTTTTTAAGCTTCCAAACCGAATTATTTTTAACTAGCGTTTAATCAATAAGCATTCAATGAGTTGACAACGATGAGAAGATAATGCTTGATCCTTTGGCTCTGTTTTTCTTGTATTGAATCTAGAAAGCCCACAATTTGTGCTTGTGGATGGTCTGAGAGGTTCGAGGTCGTTAAAAATCTATTAGTTGCAGAACGATTCGTCGATTTATCAAAAAAGTTTTGTCAGTTTAGGTAAAAATAATTTCACCCCTTTTTAAATCGTTGCTTTACAAAAAGGTTACACACCCAGAGATGTTTGCGTAAAATCATTGACGATTTCGCAAATGTAAATTGTATAATTTACATTGCCTAATTAGGCCGTTTATTTGGAAACTGGGGCAAGTACATTTTTGAAAAATATGTAGGGGAAAGTCGCCGAATATGGGGTATTTTTTATAATGTGTTAGGAAAAAAAAAATGAGCAATTTGATTTGGTGTAAAAATATTTAGAATAGTTTATTAAATGATATTTCAAGAAGTTAATTTCAAGAGCAGATTATTATGTATGATAACAGAATGTTTATTAAAAAATTCAAAAATTGAAAGGTGCTGAACCCATATTAGGCAATGCAGATGCGAAATATGGGATAGACAAGTTCTGTTGTGATAGCAAAAGAAAAAAGTAAAAAATTCGTAAAATTAATACTTTATTTCCTTTGAACATTTTAAATATTTAAGTTTCAAATAATTCTGGTGGATATTTTATTTAAAAGCTAATATGGTATACCCCAAATAAAGCATTTTGTCTATACCCCATATTAGGACATTATGATAGGGTTTTAAACAAATTATTTGAGTCTTTGTAAATAAAACATTACACAAGAAATTAATAAGTGTTGTGCTTAAAATGTTCCATTGGGCCGTGTTTGATGCAAAAATAAACTTGATAACTTACCGTTAGAACATTCAATAACAATTTCTGTGGAATCGCCAGAAATTTTCAACAGCGCGGGAATAATTGATGGCTATGTTTCTTAATAGTGAATTACCAATGAACTATCAAATTCAAACTAGGTCCGAAAACTTCATAACGAATGTATATTGTTTAATAACACTGACCACAGATAAAGATAGTTAGAGCAAGGGCAGAAATAGAGGTACCCCATACTAGGATCCTCATATTAGGTGACTTTCTCCTATATATTTTTTCTATCATTTGGTATTGAAACATCACTAAATTGTACTGAAGACTCATATTAGGCGACTTTCCTTTAGTTTACGAAAACAATAGATATGAACTTTTTATTTGTAAACAATCTACAGTCAAAATAATTCAAAATTGTTAATATTTTGCCAAAAGTTCTGATTATCAACAGTGTTACAAACATATAAATTTTGGAAGTGGCGCAAGGCTAAACAATCAGGGCTATTAAATCAAAAAAATATAACGGCATGATAGAATTATCACCATATTTTGTACATCTACTTGCTAAATTCTAAATCAAATTCAAAATGTAAATGCATAGTAACAAAAAAATTGTTGACAAAAATGTTTGATTTTGCTGGAGTTCTTTAAAAAAGAATTATTTTTGTTGTTAAATTATTCTTACTGTAATAAAAAATATGTTTCACTTGCCTATACTTTTCAATAAGTGAACAAATCTTTAAATAAAATAGCTCAATATTTTGTTGCTTTTAATAATTGTAGGGATGATTCAACAAAAATATTAGCCATTTAATTATGGTTTACAATAGTTCATTAATTTTAAAAGTGAGTTGTCCTTTTGGGTCTAACAAAATGTTTGTTATTCAGCCATAAAAACTATTGGATAATGAATTTACATTACCTAACACCATAAAATAAATAAACGTTGTCTATTAGTGCTTGCCATTGCCAATACTTTTAAATCTATTGCAATAAATAAAAATGGATTTTCCCCACTTAAAAAAAAGGCTCATGTATTGGCATATGAGCCATTTATTTTGAAAGTAACATAAGTGTGTTACATTAAGATATTAAATGATTTGCATTTTAATGTGCATTTATTTAATGACTGAGTGTCTGATATTTTTGTGGTAATATTTGTAGTTTGGGAAAACGTAAAAGTAAAAAAATCCTAGTTTTTATGATAAGTGACCAAAATTATTTGGTCACCTACGTATACTGAAAAATAATTGTTTGTTTTTTCTCATCTATTTGCTTACATCAGCGTATTTATCGGTTATGGATCGTTTCATAAAGGCATTTGAAAGCTGTCACTCAAAATCACAATCTCCTGCATCACAAAGACGTATAAATAAGTCACTGGAGCTACCGAATTAAAGCTTGTTTTCATTCTTGGAACCTTTTATAACTGCACAAAAAAACATGCACGCAGATTGACATCAAATAAATAGACATAAAACTCTTGTAACCAATGCTGAAACCCACCTACAAAGATGAATGCAACAGAAGCCACCGCTAACTAGATTTGGCGGCACAAAAAGTGACTTCAATAAAAAAATCCAACAATGAAGAATAAATACTAACGCATAATGTGATATCTCTTGGACGCGCGCACGTCGGCGCGCTCCGTCCTCGGCCGCGCGGCCGTAGGTCCTGTCGGAACGGTCGCGACGCGCCGCACGTGTGGAAAAAATCGAACGGGCCGTAATATTTTATATTCCGAAGTGTAGTACGTACATTATAAGTTATAAGTTAGGCCTCCCATGTAGAAGCCCGAATCGGCCAATCGTCGACGAGGAAACCGGTGAGCTTTTGTTTTAAAAAACGCTTAAAGTAGGCGGTGACAAGTGGTACACTCGGGGCTAGAAGCGTGGATTATTAACAGCTTTCTAATTATACAGAGACGCAAGCGTGCGTTTTTAATTTAGTTGTGAAGAAGTTGGGTTTAATTAAGTTCAGCACGCAAGAGGCAACTTTTTTTTTTTAATCTGGTACGTACCTACGTTGTTCCGATCCGGAATGTGTTGCACTTTGATAATTACTGGGACTTTTATGGCAGTTGTTAGATGTAATCTGTCGAGTACGCTATATCGGTGATTATAGAAGGCTTTGAACGTGGATTAAAAACAAAAAGTTGGGAATCAAAAAATGCTACATCAAAAATTCTAAAACGCCATTTATTATAAAAGGCTGTGCATTCAATATTGGAATAATATCCGCTCATTGAAGCCCTACTGACTATTATTTTTCGGATCGTCACTCCGCTGTTTCTGTTCTTTCACTTCCTATAGGTTGTTGTTTGTCTTTGCATCTTGTACGACTTACTTCCATGTTGTACTATCAAGCGTTTTCTTTCTCCATCCTGTTATTCCTATTTTTTCCTATATCAGCTATCACTTGGTCTTCCCAGCGTATTTTTGGTCTTCCTCTCGATCTTGTCCCTAGTGGTTTCCATTTTGAGATCTTTTGTAGTGTAGACTGTCCCACTCTTCTACTTATATGTCCATACCATCGAATTCTTGCAGCTTTTATTACTTTCGCTACATCTTCCCTTATTAGTATTGTTTTAATTTCGTTATTTTTTGACCTTATGTTTTTTCCCTCTATTTTTCTGCGAATTCTTTCGGGATTCCTTCGTGCCACAGTATTGTTGCTCTTGATCCTTCCATAGTAATTTTTATTAGTCTTATTAGTTTCTTTGAGACTCCCATTTCTTCTGCATTTCTATATACTAGGGAATCTTGATTTTCCTTTCTTCTCCAACGTTTTTATTACCGCCTTTTCCCATGTTTCTCTCGGTCTTCCTCTTTTCCTCCTTGTTTGTATTCTTGCTTCCCACACTCTCGAAAACCTGTCTTCTTGTGTCCATTCTCTGTAGATGTCTCCACCAACTCATTGGTCTAGTTTCTATGAATTCTAAGATAAATTCTACTTCCAATTCATCTCTAATCTATTCGTTTCTTATTCTTTTTTCTTGTTAAGCCTCTTACTCTTCTTAAAACCTTAATTTCGACCGCTTGGAATCTACTTTTTTGGCTCGATGTTAACGTTTATGACTCGCACCCAAATGTCAAGATCGTTCTGTATATTATGCTGTTTACACACATTTTTGTCTTCTTTGAAACCTCTTTTTTGTTAATGAGAGTTTTGTCTATAGCATAGTAGATTTTTATAGCCTTTTCTATCCTCTTTTTAATTTCAAAATCTTGTTGTTCTGTATTTTCGATTTTTACTTCCTAGGTTGTCGAAATATTGTAAGGTTTCTATTTTTTCTCCTTTAATTTCTATGTTTATGTTCTCGTTTCCTTCGTTTGTCGTCCATTGCTGTTTTACCCCAAATATCATTCTCCTTTTTGGTCTTTCCCTTTGTCTTCTTCTAAATGAAGACCATGTAACTGTTTGATGTATTATTCTATGCGCAGCCACTCTGTTTAGATAAGCGAACCAAATCAGTTGTTGTTCCTCAATTATATCGGTCGGGCCTTGACATCCAAACCCCACTTATTAAATTCTTCTATTATTTTTTTTTTATCAAGCGTTCACCATCCAATCCAGTTCGTCGTCTGTCAAAATTATTTGATCGTCGGCGAACAGAAGTAAGCATGTGTGTTCTTCGCCAACCGTAATTCTTTACCTCATTTTAATTTTTAGGCCATTATTTTACTTAAAATATGTTGGCAATTCTTTTTGCGTTTAGATACACTTCAGCCCATTTCACATCTTTTCACAAATCAACCTATGGAATACGAAACTTTGACGTCCTTAAGATGGAGAGACCAAAATACATGACGAAGTAACTCATGTTTTCATCGATTAGGTTGAAAGCTTCGGTCAAAAATTTTAAAACACCTATTCTCGACATTAATTTCACTCATCTTCCCAACACACACGAACAAAATTTTGTAAATCGTTCACACTTTACATTTAAACATTTTTAAAACTAATAGTTTCTCAAAACCCAGGACGTTCGTGCACCAACTCACTACATGGTCGAAGCATGTGATCAATAATAATATGTCTGCTTTTTGATAACTAGAATTTAAGCCGTTACGCTTTACTTACTTCTAGACTTAACAAATTGCATGTTACAGCCAACTACTGTTTTTGCTTGCATGCAATTAGTGCCGTTGCAACCTATACAAGCCTAAAAGCCAATCGGTAGCGACAGTTGCTCGACAAATTTAATAATTACTATAATATTAACAAGAAACGCCACGCACGGTACAAGAGAAACACGGATAAAGTATAATTTTGAGTTTACCGAGCTGCCAGTCACTCGCAGGATTATGCTAATGTCTTTAGCACCTTTAAAAAGAGTTGAATAACTTACAAACAAATTATTTTCAAGGGCCAAGCTATATTGAGACTCAGAAAAACTGGTGCTGAAATAAAAAAATTTGCACGTTCATATTATTTAGTGCTTTTTACCTGTAATTTGAGGTTTAATGGTCAAAAACAGGTTGATTGAAACATAATTTATTGATTAAAATATCTCTTTTTCAGTTTCTTTTTTAAATTTTCCTCAAAATTCCATTTTCTCTTTATTGTTATGGCCACTAATTCTATTAGTGAGTGTCCATAAGTTTCTTTCGTGTATAAGTTTAGTGATTACAACCTTATTACCACTTCCACTTTTGTCCATTTAGTGCTTTCTCTTTTCCAGAAAATAATGTTCATGTAGTGTTAAATATTCTTCCAACTTTCCGTGTCCATTCATTCATTTTCTTTTTCACCCCTGTTTAAACATCTTATGCACTTCGTTCTAAACTAGTTCGAATTACGAATTTCCAGTGTATTTGCGCTGGTTAATATTAATTTCCGTGCAGACCTCTTGGATATTATGTAGCCAGAATACAGATCAAAGTAACAACGTTAAGTGGTAAGCGAAACTGACCGATGCTATGGCTCTGTATATTTGCTGACTGACCCCCGCTAATGATTATTAGCAGAATACACATTAGTTAGTTGGGTTCGTGACTTGGCTAACGAGGGCTGCTTGATTTTCCAATATAAGTTTCTTTATTTTAAACAGTCGGATACTGATGATGTCTTGTTGTTGGGAACTTAGAGAGGTTTGCTACTAAGAAACAATACTAGACGAATTTGAAGACTGAATTTTTCAACAACGTTTTTTAACAGCCGTTCTCCATGGCTTCACGAAAATGTTTAAATCATGCAGGTATTAAATTTAAAGGCTATTGATTTAGTTTTCCTTAAGTCTGTTTTATACTATACTATTTTTTCGTTTAAGATAATCGTATACGATTTTCTAGTACGATCAGAAATTAAAAATCTTGAACGAAAAATTCGTACGAAATTACTACCTGCCCTAAATGCGTCCAATTTTAGCATGGGCGCATGCGTATTCTACTGTAACTGTATCTGACCGCATGTCATTTGTGGGTTAGGTTAACTGAAACAATCAAACAATGTTAAATACTACTTATTACCGTTAATCCCTCACAATTTATTTTGTAGGAATAAATATGTAGAATGGGACAAGCGTTAAATATACGTTAAATTTGAAAATGATTCGCTTTCTGTTGTGATCAAATTGAACATTTGACATGGTTACTCAAGGTGCCAACAAAATATGATAAAAGTTACTAAAAAGTAACCAAAATATATTGGAGTTTTCGTACCAAAAAATAGTACAATGTAAATGGTTCATGTTTTCCATGCTAAATTCTTGAACGAAATTTTTGTATCAAAAATCGTATACGATTTTCTTAAACGAAAAAATAGTATAGAATAAAACAGACTTTATATACGACTTATTTTATTTAGTTCGGGTAATAGAATTACCAAAATTGATTCACTACTTCTATGCCAAGGTTTTCTTAAGGCTTAATTAATTCGGGCCTTCTTTCATGATCGAAATATTTTTTAATTATTACAGATTTACTAACAACGCCACTATAATTGGATTTATTTCATCACTTATACCCTGTGCCTGCCTCTCCGATTTAAGAAGTTTTTCAGTAACATTTGTTTTAAAATCATTTACAAACTAAATTAATGAAGTTAGTAAATTATATCCTGCAGTTAAATCTAAACAGGAGTCTGCATTTTTTTTTTGTGACTACATTAAAACGTTCTTTTATTTTTCTTTTGTCTTCTCAAAGAAATAAATCGCTCGACCAAAATAAGAACTAAAAACTTTCGAGTATTTAGCGAAACTTAAAGACCCGAAAAATGCGAGGACTTTTTCTGGATCGGGTGACATCTGCATTTAAACAGATACGCAAACAAGTAGGAAAAACAAAAACCATGGGGTGAAGATGTCAGCGGTAACTGAAACATTGTAAATTCAAATACGATTGTAAATCTTCGCTGCCCGCCCCTTCGCTTTATTTGACATGGGGAAAAATTAAATTCCCCGGCAGGGGGTTGACATTATTGCGACCGACACTGGCTGCGAATTTATTCGAGATTTTTGTAAGAATGTGGCAATATCGGTGCACTTATTAGATTCCATGGTTTTATACTTTCGGATACGCATAACTGAAATTATTGGTTGGGGTCAGGACACGATACTTGCTAGGCAGAAATTGGAACGACTTATGTAAGTTTTGCATCATTGAAAAGAGAAAAAAATTCTCTATCGAATGAGTATAATATAGGGGTACCTTGTCATTAAAAAAAATTCAATTGTTTTTCATTGCGCTTTTGTTATTCGAAAACAAAAATTATCTTATAGTGGAAAACGGAGTACCAAACTACTTTTATTCAAAACAAATTATTTTAGTTGTTTAGTATTTATTTTATTATTCGAAAAAATAGAATTTAAATTTTGTCTTATGGTGGAAAACTAAGTACCAAACAACTTTCATTCAAAACATTTTCCCTAAAGTGGATATTTACTCAGATATATAGCATATTCCATACCTTTTCGACACACTGTATGTATTATGTACCTATATTATACAGTGTGTCCAAAAGAAATGGAATATGCTATATATCTCAGTAAATATTCACTTTAGGAAAAAATGTTCTGAATAAAAGTGGTTTCGTACTTAATTCTCCACCATAAGACAAAATTTAAATTCTTTTTTTTCGAATAACAAAAGCGCAACGAAAAACAATTGAATTTTTTGAATGACAAGATACCCCTATATTATACTCATTTGATAGAGTTTTTTTTTTTTTTTTCTATGATGCAAAACTTAAGTACCCTTACTCAAGCAATTTTTTGAGAAAAACGCAAAAAATACTCTCAAATTATTTTAATTGATTAGTATTTATATCTAACAAAAACATCATAAGAATTAAAAATTTTTGTCGAAATCTACAATAGGTGTTTAAACTGTGAACCATTTACAGCTTGGCAATGATAAATTCGGTTTTTAAACCCGTTAATAACATTCCCAACCATTTCAGGTGTAATATCTCTAATACGATCTTTTAAATTTTCGATATTTTCCGGCCTCTTAGCATAAACTTAATTTTTAAGGTGACCCCATCATTGAAAAGAAAAAAAAATCACTATCATATGAGTATAACATAGGGGTATCTTGCCATTTAAAAAAATCAATTGTTTTTCATTGCGCTTTTGATATTCGAAAAAAATATATTTCAATTTTGTCTTATGATGGAAAACTAAACACCAAACAACTTTTACTCAAAACATTTCTCCCTAAAGTGGATATTTACTGAGATTTTCCATTTCTTTTGGACACACTGTATATAAAATGCTATAACTCAAAAAGTTTTGTAGATATTCAACTAAATTATATTATATTTATATATATATATATATATAAATAAATAAATTTGCTAGAAAATATTATGCTATGTGTCTGAAGATATCCCCAATTTCCTATTCAAATTTCCCAATTTGTCTGTCTGTGTCTGATGCACATACGTTTTTACGCTAATGTAATCGTTTTTATGAAAACGAATAAAATGCTGTAACTCAAAAAGTTTTAAAGATATTTAGCTGAAAATTGCTGTAAAATATTCTGTTTTGTGTCTGAAGCTATCCTCAATGTTCTACTCAAATTCCTTAATCTGTCTGTCTGTACCCGATGCACAAATAATTTTACTCCAATATTATCCTTTTGATGGAAAGGTTTAAAATGCTATGACTCAAAAAGTTTTTTCATCTGAAAACGTTTAGAAAATATTTTATGCTCTGTGTCATTCGTTCCATTCATTTTACAATTCGCCTGACAGAGGACTAAACTCGACTTGTACAACCGTAGCAATACCACAGCGTTCGCATAATGGCAGTGCGATGGAATGTAAATATTTGACTGTTCCCCGATATTATTTATCGGCAAAAAACCGATGTAAATTGTTTCATGACCATTAAGATAAGCCATCTAACGATCTCGCATTGTTTCAGTCGCTTGCATTAAAGCGGCGAACGGTATACGCCAGCAGTCGGGCAATATCTGGTGCAACTAGATGTAAAGAGGCAATTCTAATTCAATATCGGTTTTGTAAATGGACGCTGCCACTTAACTATATTATCTCGTTTGTCTGCATTGCATTGGCGCTGGAAGTGGTCGGCGGACAATTAGGAATATCGTTTTACACTCTTGTACCAACAATAAGGCGAAGTCGCCATTCTCATTTATATAGAACCTGTGGCGGTATTAATGACATTCTTAGCGGATGTTTGTGGCTACTTGGAAGTTTCTTTGGATGTCGTGCCGCTGCAAAAATGCCGGACGAACGCTCGCGGACGCAAGAAGTGCTTAAGCGAGAGACGGGCGCGCAATTTAGTTTAATGAAATTGTTCTTAAAACTATAACAACGTCTGCAGTTGCGCGCAGAAAAAGCGAGGAGTGTGCTCTGCACAGCGCGCGATGAAATCCAGATACATCTAATGGAGACAGCGAGAGAATTAAAAAAGAAACACGAAGCGCTCACGATTTCGTAAAAAGTGATTTTAAAACCTACGTTAAATATGATAAAAATCCAATTTTTTTTTTGGGCCATTACAGAACGCAAAATTGGATAGGTTTCATTTGTACCTTTCTGACTCCTTTCTAGCTACCCTCCAGTGACATTTACATGTTATTGTTACAGTGTGCTAAAAAAAAAAAAAAAAAGGATCTTGTATCAAATTGATGCATTGCGCCTGAACCTGTAAGTCTTTTACAGTTCGTTATCTAAGCTTCGGTCACAGTCTTATTCTTAATTTATTAAAAGAAAGTCCTGCTGCATACAATGCTTTCACAGTTTCTACATATGTGGGTGGAATCGTCTTGAGAACACCTAGTAGCAAAGAGACATCAAAATTTCATCTACAAGCTATTATACTTTGCATTAGCAGGGTACACAAAAATAGAACTGTATTTCAATGGTGTAAACTTTGTCATTGTGACCGGGCTTCTATGCGCATACTAAGGGTGTACATAATTTGTTATTATAAAGCGTAAAAACCGTTTTGAAATAAGAACAAAGAGTTTTCCAAAATCTACTTCAATCCCTCAATAAAGACGAACACACCATGGTCATGTGTGTTGATCTCTCAAATGCTTTCGATAGTGTTGACCACGAGATACTTCTAACGAAATTAGAACACTATGGTATACGAGGGACCGCCTATAACCTTATAAAACCTCATCTCTCGGAAAGAAATCAAAATGTTGCTCGTTAGGTAAAATTCTAAGATCCAACAAAAAAAAAAAAATCAAAAGAGGAGTCCCGCAAGGATCAATCTTAGGCCCCCTTTTATACATACTGTACACTAATGATCTTCCAGATTTTGCCAAATTTATACAATTTGCCGATGACACATCTGCTATTATTAGTGACTCGGATTCCAAAAATTCTGAACCTACTCTTTGTCTGCTTAGGCCAACTTCAACATTGGTTCACGTTAAACAATTTAAACTTGGATGTCAATAAAATTCAAGTTATAAAATGTTCACAAAGTGAAATAACCTCCGACTTAAAACTTCAAAATAATTCCACAACTATAAATGTTGTTAATAAAATATCATTTCTTGACTGGTCATACCACATCGAACGCCTGTCACAAAGCCTGCCACGGCACCCTTTCGCACTAAAAAACCTAAAAAAAAATTGGCCAATACACACGCGGCCAAAACTGCATATCATGCATATGTTGAATCTAGGTTCCAGGTTACACTATGCTGTAATTTTTCGGGGTAACGCTAGTGACTCTGAACGCCTCATTATTATACAAAAGCGATGTATAAGAAATATTTTTGGTCTAAATTGCCAAGATCACTGTATAGACACTTTTCGTGACAAAGAAATATTAACCTTTTACGGCCTATTTTCTCGAAGTCGAAACCATCCTTTTCGTAAGAAATAAAGTATCATTAAAATGAAGCGTTCGTTGTTGCACCCATGTTGATATGGAATATTCGCTTTAAAATAAGTTTTTCTATCGACTGTTGAAGTCCTGCTACTAAAAAGTGGACCACCCTGTATATAACAAATTTAACACAACACCTGAGAGCATAAAAAATGTTCCCCCCCACGACTTGAAGAAGAAATTAAGAAATGCTCTAATTTCTAAAGCTTACTATGGAGTTAGTGAATACCTAAATGATGCTTCCTTTCAAAACACTTTTACGTAAATATAATTTTTGGTGTTTTTTGTAAACTATGTGTATTATTATTGTGACATGTTCCATGCCTTTTTGAATATTTGGAACAATTAAAGGTTATTGTTATGATTATAATGTAAGTAAGATCTTTATAATAAATTCAGATTAGTTTTAATAACATTACTGAAAAAAAATTTCTTTAAATATCCCGGATTTTCCCGGGACCATAAGTATTTCCCGGGAAATATAAAAATGTAAAAATGGATCCCGGGAACCCTAGTTGTGCCTATTCTTACTTGCAGTTCAGAAATTCGATAAATTCAAAATAGGTGATGAATAATCTTAATTTAAAAATTTAATGAAATAATGAAAACTGTATCAAGGTTTCTAATTTTGGATTATTTTTCCCGTGACTTAAATAAAAAAAAAAAAATGAGCAATTCCTTGGACTTACAGCCATGGCTCATTGAATTAGAAACAAATCTCTTTTTTTCCATTTTATCAAAAGTTTTCTTTTTGCTCAATGTAAAACGAAATATTTTATAAATGCGCTAGTGCTGGTAGAACTGAAAAAGTGTAATTGATAATTTTTGTGAGTTAGTTCGAGAAATTGCCGTCATATCACACCGTGACATGTGTCAAATGTGTCACATGTGTCAAACGGTCTTTCGAAGTAATTGGAATTCGTTCGTTTTCTACTTGTTCTCGGCCGTGTACATTGATTTATTTAAAGAGTTGACAATATTAACGTCCTTTAAAGTGATTACTAAATAAATTTCACTCATAATTACCATTTTTATGGTTAAAAAAATAATTTTTTTAAATATTTTTTTTCGCAAGGACTGCAGACAATGGGCAAAAAAAAAAGATCTGCTGACTACCAAAAAGGCAGAAAAACCAGTTTTAATATTTTTCGGAGACTTCAGTTTTAATTAATCCAGTATTTTTGAAAAGCTTAGAAGCAAAGTTTTTTTTGTAAATCCGCTACAACCTTCCAATTTGAAAGTTTTTTTTGCTTGTTTCTAATTCAGTGAGCCACTACTGTATGTCCCGGGGAAGCCCTGGAACAGAAACCCTCGTCTCAAGCCTTATATTCAGATAGGGTACTTTTTTGTTTTTAAAGTTTGCCTTTACGAAATATTAACTTCAAGCAATTTTTGCAAGCTCGTCCGTTGTATTTATTGTTTTTTATGTGATTGATATTGAATAACGAATGAATATTGTAAATTTCAATCTTTAATTATTCGTTGTTTTTGTGAGGGGTTCATCAACCCACGACGACATATTGTTTTAAATTACTAGCAGAGCCATTTTGCACTTCAGAACTTTATACGCGTGTTCCGTTTACTTTGCTATATCCGTATCAACAGAAGAGGTACGAAGACAAATATTATACAAAACAACTTTTGTTCCGGTTTGAGTGGTTGGTCACACTGGAGGGTGATTATGACTGACCGCGGCAGTAGCCATAATGAATGTTTAAACGCCCCTAAATGACCTTTATTGTGTGTGTCCGCTTGTTATTGCTTTGAAATTCACGGACTGAAGAATACGTACGTACGACGGGGACTTTTGTTTATTTAGATTTGTTCCTTCAACCATGTCCGCGATATGAAGTCGGGAAAATGGGCGAAAAGGAAATTACACTGCGCCTAAATTCATGCATTTAAAGAAATACACTCAACAGTGTAAAAATTTAGCTTGGTAATAAATTAATTTATGTTTTTAAAGTCTTGTTATAAAAACGAGTTTAAGCTTTATGCCTTATCTTTACATGTTTCCGGTAGGATACAGGGCTGGCCAGTTGGCAGGGGGGTGCAGCGCACCCCAACCCCTAGTCGGGGGTGCCCCAAAACGGCATATACCTAAATAATTTTGCAAATTTTGTTAAACGCCCAAAACGCACTAAAAATATTATTCGCATAACTACCATTCGTTTATATTTTAAGTTATTTTTCAAATCGTCCGTGCAGACTCTATTTTACGTGCAAGATTTTCTTGTCAGCACATGACCAGATAATCCAACTTAGCTGATGCACTTAACGTATTAGTAATCTATATGTTTACAGAGCTGATTGTAATGAACGAAATCGGATTAGGGAATTCGGCGCAAGTGGGGAAAAACAATCGTGACTCCGGTCCATAAAATTCTTACAACAGGGCTTCGGCCATAACACGAAAGCGCTTTAAAGTGATGTGACATTGGGTCATGAAAATCGACAGACTAAAATTTTGTTGATTGATTTTGAGAAATTGAATTTAACGTTGTTGCGCTACTACGGCTGGCAAACAAAGCTTAAATAAAAATACTGTTTCAAAGGACAAACGGTCTTCAATCTAATCGTTAAAATTGCTTGGCCAAACTATGAAAAAAAAAATGATAGTGTTGCCAAAACAAAACAAAAACGTTCTTTCTTAATTTATATGTAACTCATTCTCTTTCTACCCATAGGGTGTAAGGATGGAGTTTTTTCATACATCAAAAATTATTTGTTTATAAACATTTTCCATTCCTTTTTATTTTGTCCTATATAAAGGGTGTTTGAAATTCGAGTTTAAGCATGGGGATCTCGCTTATTATAATAGCTAGAGTATAGGTTTAAATTTGGCAAAGTTGCCAAATTTGGTGCTCATTAATAATCCAAAGAGAAATTCGAAATATCTCAAACGGTATCCGAGAGAATTAGGAAAAACTGGAAAATACGATTTTTGAAAATCGTGTATAACTCCTTTGGAGTATGAAATATTTTAAATGTGTAAAGACATTGCCCAAGCAACTTTTCAAGCCGAATCGAATGGTGGTCACAAATTTTTTCTAGATCGATTCGTTTTTGTTTTATGACAACCAACTTTATTTTTTCTTATGGGCGTAATTATTGCTATTTACATAATCAAATAGCATTTATTTTTTCTGAATCCACTGATGTATCACACATGGTGTTTTACTTTTTCTTTCATTGTCAAATTTCAAAAAATACGTTTTAAACAATAACCATTATAAATCAAGTAGGCCGGTCATTGTAGTTTATGTTGTTTCCATGACAACCGATCAACAAACTAAAAGTTTGGAAGGCCTGTTAGTCGTAAAAATGAACTTTAATAACGAAGAAAAACGCGATATGCTGCCCATAACAAAAAACAAAGTTGGTTGTCTAAAACCAAAACGAATCGACCTAGGAAAAATTTGTGACCACTATCCGATTCGGCTTAAAAACATATATTTGAAATATTGCAAACTCCGAAGGAGTTATAAACGATTTACAAAAATTGACTTTCCAGTTTTTCCTAATTTTCTCGGATACCGTTTGAGATATTTCCAATTTCTCTTTGGATTATCAATAAGCATCAAATTTAGCAACTTAGCCAAATTTAAACCTATACTCTAGCTATTATAATAAGCGAGATCCCCATGCTTAAACTCGAATTTCAAACACACTGTATAAGTTAAAAAAATAGCAATTGGCTTAAGCTTCCTCCTTGTCTCACTTCTTCTCGTGTTGTAAAAGCTTCTGACTTCATGTTTTTTACTTATTATATAGTTTCTTGTTTCTTTTTAAAGGTATTTAGTGACTGATTAATTTGCTGCTAACATTTTGTTGTAGGCTTTCCCAAATGTTTGTTCACGGAACTTTATCAAAAACCTTTTCCATGTCTAAATAAGCTAGGTAAACAGTTTTTGATCTTGCCAAATTTCCACATGATTTTTTTTAATGTAAACACGTGGTCTTGGGTACTTCTGCTTTCCGGAATCCACGTTGCGTTTCTTTTAGTGTTGGTTCTATTTTCTTAGGTAGTCTCTTCTCGATTATTTGTTCAAATAATGTGATTGTTGTGCTTGGTAGAGTAATTCCTCTGTAGTTGTTGCAGTTCTTGGCGTCTCCTTTTTTGTAAAGTGTTAGTATCAAACCCATTTTCCAGTCTTCCTGTTCCTCAATCCAATCCTTATATAAAAAAATTAGCAGCATAAAAAACTTGATAAAAGCTCACGCTTCAAGCGTTTATTTTTGGATTGTTAATTCCAAGGCTAGTTTGATTTGTTCATCTGGAACCTATCGCAGATAACAAAAGTAATTTGGGTGATTAAAGAGACTTGGGCAATTTTAATTCCATCGTGACCGCAAGTGTCAAGACACACAATTTTAGAAGGGCTTAAAAATCCCCCATACCACGTACCTATAATTAACAGTTGATTATTCAATTAAATAGAAGTATGTGTACGTAAAAAAAAATGACGAGAAAGTATTCGATTGTTTGTGGCTGACTGACGGACTCGCCTCTCGCGGCATTGAAGGCAATTAAACAACAGAAAAATAATTTAACGTTACATATACATATACATACATATACTTACATCGGCAATTACATACAATTACGGGTCCAATTAATAGTTCCTAATTATTACTGTAACAAGCACGGACTAGATATTTATTGTTCACAAAGGTTTATTAAAAGTAACGAATAACGAACATAATAAATTATAATTTTCGAGTATCAACAGAGCACTGCAATCAACAAATATTGGAATGTTCTTTAAAAAAATATGTATGTACAGTTAGGTCTTAATTATTGATAAGTAACGAGTAATTAATTTTTTCAACATGGGCTCTTGTGGGAGTATAAAATTTGTGGATTTGAGACACTTTGGGCTTAACAATACTTCTTTACTTTATCATTAGCATTAGGCATTGCAAAAGTACCAGTTTTTGCAATTACTAGGGTGACCAGATCCGTACAGTTTAAAATAGGCCATGACTCCTAAAAAATTATTTTTTGGTTACCCGATTTTCAAACATTTCCAAAATACAGAGTTTTCCAAAAGTTACTACCCACTCTGGCGAATTCAATTAATTTTAGTACAATGATCTGTCCATTATTATACAAATTATGTATTTAAGAAATCGTGCAAGAAAATTTAACTTTTCTGTACGTTTGTATAGTAATGGGCAAACCTTTGTGCCAGAATATAATATTTTTAAATATATTTAAAGCTGTTTTGCAGGCGTTTTAGGCCCAGAGCTTGGTAATGTTTTTCCACGCTCTTTTTTCTCTCGCTTCCTTCCTCCAATTCATTATGTTTTTCTCTCTTAATTCTGCCTACACAGCCTTTCTCCATCTTTTTCTGGGTCTTCCTATTTGTTTCTTGTATGTAGGTTCTTGCCACACTATCTCTTTTATTATTCTGCTGTCCTTTCTTCTCTCAATATGTCCTAGCCATTGTATTCTTCTGGCATTTATTACTTTGTCTATGGTCGCTTCTTTGAAAATTGTATATACCTCCTCGTTCGTTTTTCTAATATATCCCTCATCTATTCTCTTCTTTCCCACTATTCTTCTAATTATCTTCCTTCCCCATCTTCTTAGGGCTTCCTTTGCATTTTTGTTCAGTACCCAGGTCCCACACCCACAGATCGCTGTAGGTCTTGGTATTGTTTTATACAAACGTAGTTTGGTGCTCCTAGATAACTGTTTTGCTCTTATTAGATTATTTAAAGCTCCTGCACTTTTGTTGGCATTCAGTATTGTCATGATAATGTTTTTATTTCTTCCATTCTGTCTACCAAGTCATACGCTTTTCCGAAGTCGACGAACAGTACTGCAAGTAATGTTTTTAGAGACACTTATAAATTCACCAAAATCACTTTTGGGACGCGCACCACAATGTCATCAAAAGTATGTCTTATCTTTATCAATTACAAGAAACATCCTTCTCATATTATTTTATTATATATACTTTACATACTTTGAACACTTGGAAGATTTGTTCTAAGCAGACGTACATAGACAAGAAAATAGATTTTCCAAAGGAGTTTTAAGAAATATCAACATTTTATTGTGAATTGTCTATATACGATAACTAAAAATTATGACTACTTGAAAATCGGGACACACAATAGCCCCAAAAATACACCTTGAGGACATCGGGACATTGCACCAAAAATAGGGGACAAGACCAGAAAAATCAGGACGTCTGGTCACTTTTGCCATTACCAGTGATATCAAAAAACTCATCCCTATTAACGGCAAATAACGGTAACATTGGGAATAAAAAGAGTTCTTAGATAACTATACAGTAGTTAAAAGATTTATATAATTCTTGACGATTTAAAAGTGTTTATTTATTAATTTTATCCGCAAACAAATTTGAAACGTATTATATGTCATTTATTAGCACGTTCTGGACAATAAAATGCGTTTAAATGATACACAGGTTATGTATAAAAATGTACACCTAAGGGTGTTATCAAAAAACTTTTATGAAATGTTACTTCCTTCATTAAAATAAGCAGTTTCTTTGCACACACCCTGTATTTGTTAGTCATACTGTTGGCTGTGACCAGATGTGATGGGTTTGCAAGCGAATTTCATTGTCGGTTTATCACAGTTTTTTTTTGCTTAAAAGCGTATTCAGTGCGATAAGCCAAACCTGACCCTGGTTTTGTTTCAGTTGGTGATCATGCGGTGTACAGTGCTTCATCCATCAATGCCTGGATTTTTACCAATGACTCCTCAATGTAAGTACTTTGTTTAATTTTATCTTAATACTATTTAGGGAAACATGAGCAGAAATGCTTGCGTTGGAACTTTTGGTGTTTTTTTAACGCCTGCCTTTGAATAATACAATTCTTTTGGTAACGTTTACAAATGGCTTGTTGGTATGACGGAAAGCTGCAAGTGAAAATCGGGTGAAACGTTGTAGCTACCAGTAGAAAAATTAACTATTTACTTCATTTTAGCTTCTTTTATTATATTTGTTGTATCTGTACCCGAAAATAATGTTTTTACTACCCACATTCGTGTCTTTAAGAACTATTAACAATAATTCCTTAAAAAGACACACTTTTTCTCTTCCTTCCTCTTGTAGGTCTATTTATGTTCAAATAATATTTAAATTACTTGAGTTTTTGACTTAAAATTTACAAAATACGTTTATCTTACGTATTTGTACCCAAAAATAATTTTTATACTATGATTTATTGGTGTGCCTTCGAAATATTTTAATAATTATCCCTTTAAAGATTAACTTTTTAATTTTCTTACCTCTTGAGGTCTATATACTCAAATAATTTTAAACTACATAAGTTATTGACTTAAAATTTACAAGATATGTTTATTTTACATATCTGTATCTAAAAATAAGGCTTTTGCTATAATTCAGCAGTGTGCCTGTAAGAAATTTGAATGATTATCCCTTTAAAGGACAACTTTTTATTTTTTCTACCTCTTGCAGGTCTATATACTCAAATAATTTTTAAACTACTTGAGTTTTTGACTTACCATGTACAAAATACGTTTATCTTACCTACTCGTAACCAAAAATAATGTTTTTACTGTGATTTATCGGTATGCCTGTGAAAATTTTTAATAATTATCCCTTTAAAGATTAACTTTTTAATTTTCCTACTTCTTGGAGGTCTATATACTCCAATAATTTTAAACTACATAAGTTATGGACTTAAAATTTACAAGATATGTTTATTTTACACATATGTACCTAAAAATAATGCTTTTGCTAAATTTCATCAGTGTGTCTGTAAGAAATTTTAATAATTATCCCTTTAAAGATTAACTTTTTAATTTTCCTACCTCTTGGAGGCCTATATATTCAAATAATTTTAAACTACATAAGTTATTGACTTAAAATTTACAAGATATGTTTATTTTACATATCTGTATCTAAAAATAATGCTTTTGCTATAATTCATCAGTGTGCCTGTAAGAAATTTGAATGATTATCCCTTTAAAGGTCAACTTTTTATTTTTCCTATACCTCTCGGAGGCCTGTATATTCAAATAATTTTTAAACTACACAAGTTTTTGACTTAAAAGTCAAAGGATATGTACATCTTAAACATATGTACTTAAAAATAGGTATATATACATCTGTAGGTCTTTTAAGAATTGTAACAATTATTCCTTTGAAATTCAAACTTTTTAAATCTCCTCCAGTTTGGGGTCTATATATTTAAATAATTTTTAAACTGCATAATTTTTTAAAATGAAATTTACAGGGTATATTCATTTTACATATCTGTACGCAAAAATAATTTTTTTCGTATGATACATTAGCGTATCTGTAAAAATTGGAACAATTAGCCCTTTTCAAGATAACTTTTTTAACTTTCCCACCTCTGAAAGCTTATATATTCAAATAACTTTTCATCTATATAAGATTTTCACTTAAAACTCACAGAATATGTTTAACTTACGTATTTGTAACAAAAAATAACATTTTTAGGATAATCTATCAGTCGGTTTGTGAACAACTTTAATAATTATCCCTTAAGACATAGACTTTTCAACTTTTCTACCCCCTTGTGGCCTATAACGCAAAATATTTTTTAAACTACTTGGGGTCATTGACTTGAAGTTTGCAAAATTTATTTATATCGCGTATCTGTAACTAAATTTAACTTTTGTATTTTAATGCATTAGTCTGTCAGTAAGTTATTATGATATTTATATCTGTAAAACAATTCTTTTCCCAATAATCTCACATCAGGAGCGTTTATATACCAAATAATTTTTTAACTACTGGTGTTAAAGATTTGAAATTTACAGGCACTGTTTAAACGACGTATATGCAACTATGCTTAATAATTTTACTATAATTATTTAATTGGTCTGTCAGTAATTTCAATATACAGCACAAAAAACAACTGTAATTTGCCTCTTAATGCTACCTTTAGGACGTTCTATCGATAGATATTTTTAAAACTACTTAAGATATTGATTTAAAATTGACGGAAAATTTTAATTATGAGAAGTTTATGCAAAATATTGATTTTCGGTTGTACAAAGATAAACTTAACTATTTAAAAAAAAAAAGTTTATTGCATAGAAATTAATTTTTAATCATCGCCATGAATTGTTTTGTGTAAGTTTTCTGGACACGCCTTTTGTTGTATTGTTTCGTTGTGTAAATTCCTATAGACAGCTAATAACATCCTGTAGTTACTCGACTCTCTTCAGCTAATACTCTCTGACATAATTATCGTTACGTCAGACACCTAACACGCACAAATATGGGTATTATAGCGGTCTAACGGAAGTTTTATTCACACAGCTACCCCCGGGCTCGAAAAAATTTGCAGTTCTAAAAACTCAACCCGTCGACATTTTTGTAATAGAACGTACGGACCAAAAAAACGTATTTGAACTGCTGGCAGGCAGAGAAAAGGGTTTTAAAATTGTCGTACGGTAGTTGTTGATACGCTAATAACTGTAATTATAGCCTTCATTATTATAATATTTTATTAAAATGCCTTTATAATTGCCTCCTGGTGGGTATAAGTGTAGTTCGTTTGAAAAAATTACAAATTGAGGTAATGTTACGTTGTAGATAGATATTCGCTTTTAATTACTGATATTCAGGTAATATTCGTTATCTATACAAAGTGTTTGTAATAATCAGCTAATTAAAGTAAGGTTTTTTACTGTTGTGAATAAATGAGGAGTTTAATGAATAAGTATTTGAATTTGTAGCAAAAATAGTCAATACGATAAAAATTAAGACATTTATAAGGCATAAAATTAACGGGACATGTTCTTGTAACTTGGCTACTTATTTTAAAAGTATTTTACTGCATAATTTTTCAATCTGTCTGTGCTTAATTTCAATATTGAGTACTAAAAACACATATGTGCTTCATAATACTGCCCTGGGATGTCCATATCGACAAATAATTTTTAATCTTTTGAAGTAATTCACTTCAAAGTTGCGAGATATGTTCACCTCACGTATTTTCAATTAAAAATTAGTATTTATATTACGATATATCGGTCTGTCTGTAAGTAATGTCAATAATTATCCATGTAAAAGAAACTTTTTAATTTTCCTACCTCTGGGAGGCCTGTATTATCAAATAATTTTTAAACTACATAAGTTATTGACTTCAAATTTACAGGGTATATCATCAAATAATTTTTAAACTACTTAAGTTATGGATTTGAAACTTACAGTATATGTTCATTTTACATATCTGTACCCAAAAATTCAGTTTTTAGTATGCTTCTTAAAGAAATTTCAACAATTATCCCTTTATAGAAAAACTTTTTACCTTCCTAACTCTTGGAAGGCTGTATATTCAAATAATTTTTAAACTACATGATATTGACTTAAAATTGACAGGGTGCGTTCATCTTACATATCTTATCACAAAAATAATATTTTTACTAGACCACATCTATGTGTCTTTAAGAAATTTTAACAATTATCCCTTTAAAAGACAATTTTTTTAGCTTTCCAACCTCTTGGAGACCGATATATTCAAATATTTTTTAAACCACAAAAGTTTTTGACTTAAAATATACAGGATATGTTCTTCTGACGTAACTTTAGCCAAAAATAATTTGTATACTATAATATATTAGTCTGTATGTAAATTATTTCAATAATTATCTATTTACAATTAAGACCTTTGAACGTTTTTTACCCTTTGGCGTCTATATCGACGAATAATTTTAAAACTACTCAAGTTTTTGATTTATAATTTATAGGACATATTGATCTTGCGTATCTTTAGCTTGATATAAAGTTTATACTATAATACATTAGACTGGGTGTATGTGATTTCAATATTTATCAAATTAAAATCAAGACTTTTAACATTACACTTGGCGTCTATATCGAAAAATAATTTTGAAACTACTTAAGTAGTTGACTTAAAATTCACAGGATATGTTTATCTTGCATATCTTTAGCTCAAAATAAGCTTTATGCTATGAAACAATTGTCTCTTTGTAAGCAATTTTAATAATTATGCATTAAAAATGAATACTTTTTTTACACTTGGGCGTCCATATCGACAAATAATTTTGAAACTACTCAAGTTTTTGATTTTAAATTCACAGGATATGTTCATCTTACGTACCTTTAGCTCAAAATAATCTATGCTATGAAACATATGTCTGTTTGTTGGTAATTTTAATAATTATACATTTAAAATGAAGACTTTTAAATTTTTTACCCTTGGGCGTCCATGTCGACAAATATTTTTGAAACTGCTCAAGTTTTTGATTCAAAATTTACAGGATATGTTCATCTTAGGTATCTTTAGCTCAAAATAAGCTTTATGCTATGAAACATTAGTATGTTTGTAAGTAATTTTAATAATCATGCATTTAAAATGAAGACTTTTAAATTTTTTACACTTGGGCGTCCATATCGACAAATAATTTTAAAACTACGGAAGTTTTTGATTTAAAATTTATAGGATATGTTCATCTTACATATGTTTAGCCCAAACTAAGCTTTATGCTATGAAACATTTGTCTGCTTGTAAGTAATTTTAATAATTATGCATTTAAAATGAAGACTTTTAGTTTTCTTACACTTTGGCGTCCATATCTACAAATAATTTTGAAACTACTCAAGTTTTTGATTTAAAATTCGCAGGATATGTTCATCTTACGTATCTTAAGCTCAAAATAAGCTTTATGCTATGAAATATTCGTCTGTGTGGAAGTAATTTTTATAATTATGCATTTAAAATGAAGACTTTTAAATTTTTTACACTTAGGCCTCCATATCGACAAATAATTCTAAAACTACTCAAGTTTTTGATTTAAAATTTACAGGCTATGTTCATCTTACGTATCTTTAGCTCAAAATAAGTTTTATGCTATGAAACAATAGTCTGTTTGTAAGTAACCGTAATAATTATAATTTTAAATAATAATAATAGGCTTTATTTAGTTATAAAAGAAACTATTTATACATCAATCTTTACAACTAGTACTTCAAATTAAAATTGCAGTGTTACATGGGTCTTACAGCCTTCTTTAAACGCATGCAGATTAACAGAATATTTTAATTCGTTTGGTAATTGATTAAATAATTTTAGCCCTTTGTAATAGAGCGAGTTCTGTGTACTACTTTTTTTACATTTAGGCAGTCTAAAATGTTCTCTTTGTCTTGTTTCATAATCATGCTGTTCTTTGTTGTATATCAGATATTTTACTCATATATCCTGGCATCATATTGTTTATACATTTATATATTAGAACCAAAACGTTATACACTGTATTTTGCCATATATTAAGGAACCCCAACTTATGCATATATTAAATTTTAGTTAATTTAGAACACTGTAATATGATACGCAAAGCTCTGTTTTGCTGCTTTTGTAATTTTTTCAGATCTCCCTCATTACTTAAAAATATTATGCTACTGCAATAATTCAAGTATGGTTCTATTATTGTATGATAGACAAATATCCTAGCTTCAAAGTTTAATTTATTCGATACTCCCAAAATAACTAATTTTTGCACCTTTTTACAATATAATCTATGTTAAACGAAGACTTTTCTACCCTTTGGAGGTCTGTATCGGTAATATGGGGGTCTATAGGTGCGAATATCGCCTCTCTCCGATGATAGATGTTGCAATAAATTAACGTCGACTCTAAAGAAAAAATCGTGTGTAGGATCCCAGCACAATGACCTGTTACCAAAACATTTTAACTTGGAAAAGACCAGAAGCGAAATATCCTAAACCCGTTAGCATTAGCAGAACCAATTATATTTCAAATAATCCGAATAGTAGGCTATTTTACGACATCGTGTTCTTTTATTTAAAGCCATTAACCGTCGACTAGTGCGCATAAATCTCGCCGAATCACCGTAAATCTACAAATTTTAGTTATTTAGATAATCGAATGAATGCAGGAGATTGCCGGAGAAATGCCGAAAATTTAATTTTTGTGTTACATCTCCGGCTGAAGTATTCCGGTACCGCTAAAATTGACTCGATAACGTTTAGTTGCTTTTTTGTTTCCGCGTTAATAACGCGAGGCCTACCCGATAAATTTGTCCGAAATGGACCACCGGGTAATAGTTTCACGGAAAGACGAATTTGCGCTCAAAAAATTGGTGCGCTTTTTTTAGAATCTCGCTGCTTCATCGGAGTTATTATTTCTGCTTTTGCTATTCGTTACGAAGAAATAAAATTAAGGAGCATTTATCGGTGTAATTGATGTCCTGTTTAAGGACAAGCAACTTAATTAGGGCCACCTTAGAGGTCACTTAAAATAATTGATACAAATTCTGTTATTTCAGCAAAAAGTTCTGCATTGAAGCTTCCTATATAAATACGTAACTTTGTTATTTTAATTACGACACCCTGTATATTTTGCGTAATTAGATTACAAATTTAATTCCCTTTTAAACCTATACAAGTTTTATTTACCTAAAGTTAAACGTTTTTAAGTAATTAATTGTTTTGACTAATACTTTTCGTACAATGTCACATTGTCGAGACGAATAATTTCATATCTCTGCTATTAGTAAAGTTACAAAAAAATGTTTCATACAAAAGTTGTTCGGCATCATTATATGCATACCTTTGAATTATTTTCAAATGTACCGAGTGTTTAGTTTTTGAAAATTGATATCTAACTCCGTTATTTTAAATAGAACACCCTGTATATTTTGTGTGCTTCGGTTACAAATTTAATTTCCTCTTAAAACTATACAAGGTTTTTAGTACCTACAGTCGACCGTTTTTGAGTAATTTAATGTTTTTTTTTTGACTAATACTGTTCTTACAAATGTCACATTGTCGAGACGAATAATTTCATATCTCTGCTATTAGTAAAGTTACAGAAAAATGTTTAATACAAAAGTTGTTCGGTATCATTAGTTGCATACCTTTCAGTTATTTTTAAATGTACCGAGCGTTTAGTTTTTGTGAACCAACATGCAACTTTGCTATTTTAAATGCAACACCCTCCATATTTTTACGTTAACTTGTATATAATTTAATTATCTTTGAAAAACGTTGAGTTTGTCCCATACCTAAAATTAATATTTCTCAAGTTATTTTGATGTTTTAATTTTTTCGAAAAAATATAAAGCCTACACAAATTAATTCATAGCGTCTTTATTAGAGGAGATACAATAAAGTTTTTCATACAGAAGTTGTTTGATCAGCTAAGCTTCATCTTTCAAAAGTATTTTTAACTATACAGGGTGTTTCATTTCCCCGTAACGATATGCAACTTTGTTATTTTAAATACAATAGCCTGTATATTTTCGCGTTTTCTTGTAAATAATTTAATTTCCTTTAAATAGTGTTAAGTATGTCCTATAAAATTAATATTTCTCGAGTTATTTTGATTTCTACTTTTTTTTCTTCGAAAAAAAGAAAATCCAATACATATCATTTAATAGCGTCGTTATTAGAGTAGATACCTAGAAGTAGTGGATGCAAAAGTTGTTTGGCATCACAAACTGCATGTCGCAAAGTATACCGTGTGTTTTATGTCAAAAACACTTGGATATTTCCAATATTTAATGACATATTTGCAAAGGACTTGAAATATGTTGTAATCTTATGTTCTAAAGTAGGTCTAAAGCTCTGTCCCTTAATATAAAAAAAAAGGAGCGCTGTGGAGTTCTTATTGGGGCTTAGTGTTCATCATTTGTTTTGATATAATAACAAATACGAAGCGAATTTGTTTTTCATGCTATGCTGCCTTCGGAAAGAGTGCAATTTTTCTTCATACTATTTAAAGGACAGTCTAGCGAAAAAATCGCCAAAAAAACAAAAGAAAACGTGCCGCGTATCAATGTTAGTTACGAGCGACCTCTGTTGATAAACACACACGAGCTTAGAATGTTCCGCAATTGCGATTTCCAGCAGAGTGTACGAATAAGGGAGAAAAGGAATGAGCATCATAGCTTGGCGTTAGCAGTTTTTGCAGGAACGCGGCGCTTCGCAGCGGCGTCGGGAATTGACGCGACGCTAGGCGCCTGTTTGTGACGCCCCCTCCTCTATTCGCTCCGGCGCCGCGCTAGCAAGCTCATACATCTTGCGATCATATCTCGTCTCACCCCAAACATGGGTTACGGAATATTACAATACATATGTGGAAAAAAAAAACTATTCAAAATTTACTAACTATAGAGTGCTATGAACAATATTTTGAAACAATCGATTGGAAAACTGTCTTTTAAAATTTATAATTTGTATTGTATTACTTGAATACCAAGACTTGCAGTTTATCTACGGAAGCAGAACTGAGCAACTGGAAGAAAGAAAATATAATCTAAAAAGTCTGGTAGACGAAAGCGTAACAAAACTGTATCAGAGTAGACTGAACGATAAGATAAAAACACAAGAGTTTAATGACATAAACCAGCACTACGAATACATAAAACAATGTATCCATGAAGCGGCTTTTGAAGCCCTAGGGGTATACCAAAGAAAGAAAAAACAAAATCCGTATTGGTGGGACGAAGAAATTGAAGTAGACATAGAACAAAAAAGCAAAAAGTACCACAAATATCTAAGCTCAAAAAAAATCGAAGATAAACTAGAATACAAAAAAGTCCAAGCAGCAGTAAGGCGAAAGATAAGTAAGAAGAAAAATGAGGCGTGGGAAAGAAACTGCCAAAGAGTAAATACCTACTTGGGAGGAAGTAGAAGTTCAGAGAGCTGGAGAATAATAAAAAATTTAAGAAACAACAAGGGTAAAGATATAATATCAATAATAAAACCACAAGACTGGGAAGAATATTTTAAAGAATTACTAGAAGAGAGAAGAGAAGAATTCCAACAACATCAAAATTCGAACAGACAAAATATAACTGTAATAGGATCACCAATTAGACTTAGTCTGGAAGAAGTTACAAAATTATGCAAAACATTAAAGAACGGAAAGGCCACAGGACCAGGAGATATCCCAGGAGAACTGTTAAAATACGGAACAAACAAATTATACGAGCACCTCAAAAAGTTATTCCAAAAATGTATTAATATAAAAGAAATTCCCGAAGAATGGAAAGTATCATATATGACAACTATACACAAAAAGGGTGACAAAAATAAATGCGAAAACTATCGCGGAATAGCAGTTACAAGCTCCATGAGTAGACTATACGGTAAAATTATAAAAAACAGAATAGAAAAAGAATATCAACACATGGAAGCTGAAGAACAGGCAGGCTTCCGAGCAGGAAGGTCAACAATTGATCATGTGTTTTCCCTAACTCAAGTTATTGAAAAAAAGACTTCGCGAAATCAGGAAATCCACCTACTGTTCGTGGATTTAAAAAAAGCATATGACAATGTTCCTCTAAGTAAGATCTGGCAAACTTTGGAAGGAACCAACATTAATGTCGAACTGATAAACGCTGTGAAAACGCTTTATTACCAACCTACAATAAAAATTAAAGTCGGAAAACAAATAACATCAGGTTTCATATCGTCAAAGGGATTAAAGCAAGGTTGCTGTACATCACCAACCCTCTTCAAAATATACCTCGAAGAGGTTTTAAAACACTGGAAGAAGAAGTGTGGGGCAATGGGTGTACCCCTCACCGATACCATACTTTATACACTATGCTTTGCAGATGATCAAGTGGTGGTGGCTCAGGAGTATGACGATTTGAACTATATGACGAGAAAACTTATCGAAGAATACAGAAAATGGGGTTTAGAAGTGAATTTTGAAAAGACCAAATATATGTGTATAGGTGGACAACAACAAGACCTAATACTAGAAGAGGGAGAACATATAAAAAATTGTAAAGAATACAAGTATCTGGGACTGAAGATTTCACGAGAGGGCACGCTGGACGATGCAGTTAAAGAGAGAAATAGGCTGGGAAGAGCAGCAATCTCGATGCTGAACAGTGTTATATGGGATAAAAAAATTACAAAGGAAAATAAAAAACTAATTTATAATACAGTAATAAAAAGCATTATAACCTACAGCTCAGAAGTATGGCCGCTAAAAAACAGAACAGAGAATATATTGAAAGCAACAGAAATGGATTTTTGGAGAAGAGCGGCAGGAAGATCAAGGAGAGAAAAAATAACAAACCAGCGTATAAGGGAAATAATGCATATTTCACATACGATTACGGATGACATCAAAAATAAACAACTAATATGGTACGGACACGTACAGCGAATGGAGGAATATAGAATCCCTAAACAAATTCTAAACTGGCAGCCCAAAGGCAGAAGAAAACCAGGCAGACCAAGAAGAAGTTGGAGAGAAGGCATAGATAAGGACATCAGGGAGAGAGAACTAGAAGACGATACATGGAATGACCGAGAAAAATGGAAGCTGGAAATCGGAAAACGTCGGAGAACGTTATAAACCGATATATATATATATATTTTCTTTGTTTTTGCATTTTCTTCTTCGAATTTTCGTGTAGACATTGCAAAGCTATGTTATGTACACTAAACTCAATTATACTCTGTTGAAATGAAATCATTTTGCGTGCAAATTTATTTCACTGATTCAAGTCTTAATCGTTTTATTATTAAAGGTAGTTTTTTTGTTATGTTAGCACAGCGAGATCGTAATTTATGTTCCTTATTCTCGGAGATATACGTTTCGCAATTTCCCAGCATGATTCAAAGGCGGAAAGATATGTACAAAACGGGCTCGTTTAATTACTCCCATTAACAATACATGTGATTCATAGAGGATGGCATCTTGATGAATAACATTCTTCGGCGTCTAATGGTGGTATTGATCTAGTTAACAGCGATTAAGCTGATCGTTGTGGCTTCCTTACCGCCGGATTGTAATGGTTGGCGTTTTACGGAGGTTGCTGGTGATGGACTGCGTCTTAGGGCGCGCCACAGGGTTCCGTCTTGGCACCTGTTCTGTTGCTCGTATATTTAAAGCTTCCTGCTTACGCTCTGCGTACCACGGTTTTTTTTTTTTTTTTACGGTCGATTTAATATTCTTTGCCGGTTTGATGTACAAGGGCGCATCAAAACGTTTTTGGCCTAGTCTAGAACGTATCAGCCAAGTAATATATTTTTTTCAACATGACCCCCTTCAAGTATATCTTAACACAACGATCATAACGTAACTCCAACCCTCTAGAACAAAATTTCCTTTCTTGGTCTGCTAGTCAGGTCTTTCCAGCCGTGTTTTCCAAATTTTAGGTATCTGTAACCCCTTTTTAAATTTGTAATAACCCAAATGCCAATAACCGGGTACCCAGGTACCGACTTTTGGTGTCTTTGATTCCCTTGGCATCTTGTATTATTAATTGCTTCTTCTAGTACTACTATATTAAACAGTAGTGGACATAGGATGCACCCCTGGCCTACCCTCTTGTTGTTTCGAACCTTTGTGAACATTCTTGTCTTACTCTTACCAAGTTTTTCGTTCGTTTGTATAGGACTTGTACTCTTTTTATCCCCTGTTCTTCAATTCCTCTATCTTCTAATATTCTCAAGATGTCATTTCTGTTCACTCTGTCGAATGCTTTTTCGAGGTCTATAACATATATGTATTTCTCCTTTCTCTGTTACTTATAGCTTTCTCGATTAGTTGCCGAATTGTGAAATTTGCGTCGGTCGTTCTGAATCCTTGCTGCTTGTCTTCCATTGCTCCCTCCAATTTTTCTTTCAGTCTGTTCTCTATTATTCTTGCGCATACTTTACCTACCGTGTTTAATAAGATAATGTCTTAATGATGAGCCGGTGTAACTGAAATATAATAAAATGTTTAACATATTCTTTGTGCAAAGAGCGGATAAAACCTGCGCCAGAGGATTTGCTAGATAAAACAAGATATTTAAGGCTTCTTGGCTGTGTTTGTCCACAAAACAACAGAATTAAAAACAGCTTATGGTCCTCTAGCTGACCAAAGAAAGAAAATATATCAATTTAATTTATTTCATTGTACATTAATTAATATAAATTTAGCTTACAAATTACAGTTTGTGTTTCCAAAGGGATTTGTTTTCTTAAAGATAATCCACTGACAGTAACAAACATTCCGGAATTCTTATAGGTTTTGTTTCAGAGGAGATGGTTTTTTGAAAATAGCACAAGTGATTTATGCAGTAAATTTTTTTAGCAACTTAATTTAAACCCCAGTAGAGTTTATAACAGTGCAATTTGGTTTTTGAGACCAATGGGCAGTTTAATTCTAGCATAAATTAATAATGTTCAAACTTAGTGTAAGTTTTACTCAACAGTAGTCCTTAGTTTCCAGTAAAAATTAGTTAAATTACGCATCTCCTATTCTTATTCATTAAGAATATCTTTTGGAAATACTAGACCAGTTTTGAAAATCTCGTCCTTTTTTCTGTAGTTTTGTAATGTTGGCTAAGACATACGAATGGCTTTTCTTCATATGGTCACATTTTTAAACGATTTAAATGAATTTTTGAATGTGTAAAACAATCACTCAGATATAATATCACTATAATGTTCGTAAAATTACTCAATATGTGTAATAAATTTTTTATACACTGTACAATTTACATTTAACGAACTTTTTTGTGTAAATCAAAGGAAATATAATAGTCATGAACCTGTAATTGGTGAAGTGGAATTCGCTAAACTGTAAGAAAATTAGAAATTGATTCTCTTGGCAAACACTTTGAAAAATATTTATCTAAACAAGAGTTCTAATTTTTTTCCTATATAAAGCATAGATTTATTTCTCCGTTCTCTGTTATAGCTTTCGCGATTATTTGCCGAATTGTAAAATTTGCGTCGGTCGTTCATGTTCTGAAACCTTGCTGCATGTCCTCGATTGTTGCCTCCAATTTTGCTTTCAGTCTGTTTTCTACTATTCTTGCGTATACTTTACACACTGTACTTACTAAGGTAATGCCTCTATAATTACTACAATTTCTTGAATCTCCCTTCTTGTATATTGCGGTTATTATACGTCATTGCCATTCTTCCGGTGCTTCTCCTGTTGCCAGTGTTTTATTCATAATGTTTCTCCAAATTTCTACTATTTCTTCTTCTCCTGCTTTCAACACATCAGCTGTTATCCTGTCGTACACTTTTGCCTTTCCTACTTTCATCTTCCTAATGGCTTCTTTTATTTCATCTATCGATACATCATCTTCCTGTGATTGCTTCATTATTTGGTTCTGTCTGTTCCTCTTCCATTTCCTTCCAATTCTGGCACTTCCCTTTCCTCCAAGAGGTCTCCCGAATTAAATAAGAGTTAGTTAGTTGTTTATTTTATTGTTGAATAAATATTTTTAATAATTAACTTCTCTAAAGCATTGTCTCCATCTCCCCATTATCTCATTCTTGTCAGTTATCTCGTCTTTGTCATCTTTCATATTAGTGAGTGTGGTTGCATTACCTCTATTTCTTGCAATTTTGATGGCCCCGAAGTACAGTTTTTGGTTCTCTTTATTGGCATTCGTAATTTTCTCTCCAAATTCGATCCATGACCTAGTGGACCGAGAGGAATCAGTATATTTCCACTTCCTGTATGTTATAATCTTTTTACGAGACCATATCAAAGTTCAGCAAATTAATCGCGGAATCGCAATATTTTTATATCGCAACGCACATAAAACATATTTTTACTGTTGGAAGTAATAAAAGCGCGAAATAAAATTCGCGACTTCGTTTTATGCTCGCGCGTAGCGTCGTTTTTGCGCGAGACGCGGTACGAAGCTAGCGTCACCAAAATGATTCTCCCTTATTTGTTCAAGAGCTGTGTGGGACACTTTGATATATACCACACCAAGTTATAGAAGAAGGATACAACGAGAACAAGAAAAACTAAAATGTTCTACACTCTTTAACTTTGGTGCTTTGGAAATAAAACATTTTTCTTGTACTGTTTACTTGAAACGTCAATTTTTTTTGGCGCAGACACATAAATCACGTGAAAGAGAATTAAATTTTGAACTGCTGTACAACTTTTGTGTGATATAGTACAATATATTTACACATACTATTAAGTACAATATTTTTTTTTTAAACTACGCTTGTAGCGTTGTGAAATATTAAAACTGGTGTATAAGAGACCAACCATTAATTTATTTCTCAGATCTTAAAACTAAAAATTTAACTACAATATGATATCAGTAGTATATATATACTTTATTTTTATTGTAAATTCGTTCACAGTTCCAGTAATTGTTGGAGTTTGCTGATAATTATCTGATTAAATTTTGTATTAAGAGCAGACTACTTAGTTCACATTTAGTTTTGATTTTATACAAAGCCATATTACTAGTTTTTTGTCAAAAAGACATTATTTAGTGAAGAGGGTGTTTCAAAACTATATTATCACAAGCAGTTTATTTTGCGAGGCAAGTCCATTTTTGACGTTATTGATAGCAATAGATATAACTTTACATAATCTTTTTATCTGTAAACAATCTACAGTCAAAATAATTCAAAATCCCTAATATTTTGGTTATGAATGTGTTGATCGTTAACGGTTTTGCAAACTTGTTTATTTTGAGTGGAGTAAGTACGTAACGTATTACATTAGAAAAATAAAAGGACATGATGGGTTTATTACCATGTGTACCTCCTGTTCATCATAAATACTTTAATATAGCAAATCCTAAATAAAACTCAAAGGTGAATGTATAACAATGCTTTATTTCTTCAAAAAAATGAATTATTTTTTGTTATGTAATATTATTTGCTGTATTTTTTATCAAATGAATAAATATTTAATTAAAATAGCACAAGATTATGTTGGTATTATTATAAATAAGGATGAATCAATTAAAATACTAGCCAACACTTAGAACAATTCATTAATTTTGGAAGTTGGGTAAGTCCGTTTGGGGCAAAATCCTTATTTTCTTTTGCCGTCACTATTAAACAATACTGGAAAATAAATTAACATTATCCAACACCATAAAATACATATAAGTTGTCTGTTAGTGATTACCAACAGTTTTAAATCTATCCAAAACGTAAGCCCTTAAATATCTTGCAATAACAATAAATCGACTTGCCCCACTTTAAAAATAGACGGCTCATACCTGCAGCCATTATCCGAAAAACTAAATAAATCTGTACGTCTTATGCAGTTTGATAGTTCTTGTTATTTAGATTGTAATTTTTATTGTTATTTAAAAGCAACAATTATTGGCGAGTCTTTACAGGGTGTCCACTTGCCAACTCGAACGTAGGTAATTATCATTGTGTATTAAAATTTTAGGAATGTTATCGTTATTTTCATAGATGCCACATACCTGTAAACAAAATTACAAATATTGGCGGTTTTTTCGACTTTTTAAACTGTACTTGTAGAGGTCTGTTAAATTTGAACGGCAAACCAATTATGGCCATTGTTAAAAGTTTTTCCAGTAACTCTTATGTCAAAAACCGGCTACCCTGGTACCCACGTAAGCACTTTTGGTAAATTTTTTAATGTTTCCTTATTACCTCACACGATAGTAAATAAAATGTTTCTTTCGTATTTAGTTACGGTTTTTAAAATTTGAAATTTGATGAATGGTATCCTTTGGACTTTATTTTGTCAAAATTTTAAAAAGGTGGCTATGGGCCTAATTTTTGGTGGAATTGCAAAACAACATTTTTGCAATTGGTTTGTACAAAATCAAATTAAAAATAGTTTTAATAGCTGTCCTAAATTTATCAAAATTTCAAATGTATACTTTGGATTTTATTTTGTCATACTTTTAAAAATGTAGCTTATGGCCCTATTATTTGTAGAAATATTAAACAACTTTTTTGCAATACTTAGACGCCTGGTTTGTCCTAAAACGCATTAAAAATGTTTTTAATAGCCGTCCTAAATTTATCAAAATTTTCAAATGTGTACTTTGGATTTTATTTTGTCAAAATTTAAAAAATGTAGCTTATGGCCCTATTATTTGTAGAAATATTTAACAACATTTTTGCAATTTTTAAAGACTCCTGGTTTGTCCAGAAATAGATTAAAAATATTGTTAATAGCTGTCTTAAGTTTTTTAAGACTTTGTAAATAGTTTTTGTTTTGTCAAAATTTTCAAAATTTAGCTATGAGCCCTATTGTTGGTAGAAATATTAAACAACATTTTTGCAGTACACAAAAGTTTAAAAGATGCTTAAAATATAATGACGTTGGGCAAATTTTTACAATAGGGTGTTTAGCTAGATGGTCGTTTTGAAGTTGGATGATTTGAACAATCTGTCATACTATTTACAAAAATATACAAAACCTATAACTTAAGTTTCTTATAAAAATTTCGTAGGTGGGTATCCGGTCATTGAAAAACGTTGTGAATTTCTCTTATTGACATGAGGGTTAAAACTCTTTGTTTATTGGAGTAATTATTGATATTTTATTGATAAAAAAAAAGTTTGCGTTAATAAATAATTAAATTGATAACTAAATACTGTCAAAATTGAAGTTTATTGAAAATCATAGCCTTTCAAATTAAAAAATCTTTAATGTATGAATAAAAAAGCTTCTTTTTTAAAGTATTTTGAAAATTCTGAAGATTAAGTAGTTGTAATTGAAATTTATCAATGCGTAAATACTTTGTCGTTTAACGTATGCCACGGATTCTTGTGCTAGGAATGATTAATATTTAGTAGGCTGGTTTTTACAGCGAAATGCATTGCGTTCTACTCTTTTTTTTCCTGCGCTTTCCTGTATGCACTTATTTCAGACATCCTGCGTGCTCGCATTGTTTTCAAATACTGACAAAGCAGGAGACATAATGAGGCAAAGCCCAAACAAAGCCCGCCAACTGTATAACAAGACTTAACACAAAGTAGTGAGATCAAATAACTTATTCTCAATCATAAGCAACTCCTGTTCATTAGAGTTATGAACTGAACCGACTGGTCGCGTACAGGTCACTTATTTATCGGTCTAATATTTTTATAAATCGGTTTTGTTTGCTTTGTGCAGATGAAAGTGCCGCTCACCGCCCGCGTAGGAGGTCTTGCTCACTGTCGTATAAATCACGGCCTGTTTTACCGGCCCAGTTACACACTTGCACTGCCTGCACATACACTTAAATTAGGAATGGGTTTCTCTTCATCATTCATACTGTTTACAAGTTGTTTATTGCCTTGGAATATTCATATCGCGACGTCCATTCATCGGTTTACCATATCAACAGACTCCTTAGCACCCACGGAGATCTGCAACCGAAATTCAATATATTATTGCGAAGTAGGTTCGAAGCTGGCCGCGGAATTGTTAATTTTCAGTCGATGCTATAAAACGGGACAGGTTTTGCTTTTAAATAGAATGTTTATATCCGCTCGATCAGCCATAATCCCTGATAATTAGGTATCCACCAGTTTTATGTCTTAATGATGAGCTCAGTAACTGAAATATAATAAAATGTTTAACATATTCTTTGTGCGAAGAGCGGCTGAAACCAGCGCCAGAGGATTTGCTAGATAAAACAAGATATTAAAGTTTCTTACCTGTGGTTTTCCACAAAACGACAGAATTTAAAAATGCTTATGGTCCTCTAGTTGACCAAAGAAAGAAATTCTATTAATTTTGTTTATACAGGGTGAGTCACGACGGACGCGTCGGAGTTTTATGGCCAAACGGTTTATATTTTCCAATTTCTGTCGCTGTTAGATTATGTAGGTCAATAAGTTCTACATTTTTAAAAAAATTTCAAACATACAGGGTGCTCCAAAAAAGAGTGGCATATCAAAGTTATACTTTTTCTAATGGAACACCCTGCATATTTTTACATTTTTGGATTCCTCTTTAAATTTAATTCAAAAGATGTTTAAGGTCATATGGGTCTAAAATCAACCGTTCTCGTGAAAATTGCATTTTCATGAAAATACAGTATTTTCAAAAATTTTCAACATTTGAACACTTTGACAAGTCTAAAGAAATTCGCTTGAAGATAAGATTGACAATAGATTATGTAACACTTTGCACCACCTACATTTTTAAAATATTATACAGGGTGTTTTTTACGCTTGGTCAATCTTGTGAAACTTTAAACATCGATAACTCATTTTTTTTAAATACAACACCCTATATTTTTGTACACTGTCTTATAGAAAATTTAATTCTCTTTCGAAAATATTAAGGCTGTTTTTCACCTAAAATTGATATTTTCCGAGATATCGCGATTTTATTGTTAATTATTAGGGCAAAGTAATATTTTCAAGTAGGCTATGAAGGTAGACAGTGGTAATTTAAAACAATTAAAAGAAAAAACAAGAAATTTATAATTTTATCGTTTGCCTACACACTTTTGACATATTTTTTTAGGAAAGTTGTAGTTTTACCATACTTATGTTTAAATAGAGATTTTTTTATATTATTTGTTCATTTATTTATTGGACCAGTGTTATAAGATAATTACTAAATTCTATAAACCAATTTTTGTCTGTTTACGATACGACACTACGACACTCTACCGAAAACGGTACCAACCATGTTTTTTTTTTTTTAAATGTAAAATTAGACAAGTCAGTATAATTTTTTTTTAAATCAGCGTTCCGTTCACGTACCTAATACATTATCAATCGGTTTTTAGGACTTGGCAAACGATCAAACTCAATTATATGAAAAATATTGTGACCCTGATGAGAAACCTCTATTTAAACGTAAAAATGGTAAAACTACAACTTTCTTATTAAAAAATTGTCAAAATTGTGTAGGAACACGACAAAATTATAAGTTTCTTGTTTTTTCTTTCAATTGTTTCAAATTACCGCTGTCTACCTTCATAGCCTACTTGAAAATATTACTTTGCCCTAATAATTAACAATAAAATCGCGATATCTCGGAAAATATCAATTTTAGGTGAAAAACAGCCTTAATATTTTCGAAAGAGAATTAAATTTTCTATAAGACAGTGTACAAAAATATAGGGTGTTGTATTTAAAAAAAATGAGTTATCGATGTTTAAAGTTTCACAAGATTGACCAAGCGTAAAAAACACCCTGTATAATATTTTAAAAATGTAGGTGGTGCAAAGTGTTACATAATCTATTGTCAATCTTATCTCCAAGCGAATTTCTTTAGACTTGTCAAAGTGTTCAAATGTCGAAAATTTTTGAAAATACTGTATTTTCATGAAAATGCAATTTTCACGAGAACGTTTGACTTTACCCATATGACCTTATACATCTTTTGAATTAAATTTAAAGAGGAATCCAAAAATGTAAAAATATATAGGGTGTTCCATAAGAAAAAGTATAACTTTGATATGCCACTCTTTTTTGGAGCACACTGTATATTTGAAAATATTTTTAAAATGTAGCCCTTATTGACTTACATAATCTAACAGCGACAGAAATTGGAAAATATAAACCGTTTGGCCATAAAACTCCGACGCGTCCGTCGTGACTCACCCTGTATAATTAAACATTAATTAACATAAATTTAACTTTAAAATACAGTTTGTGTTTCTCAAAGAAAATAATCCACTGGCATAGAAAGAAAAATTTTGGAGTTCTTATAGGCTTTGTTCCAGAGGAGATGGTTTTTTAAAATAAGACAATTGTTTTATGCAGTATTTAAATTTAATTTAAACCCTAATAGAGTTTATAACAGCGCAGTCTGGTCTTTAAGACCAATGGGCAGATTAATTCTAGCCTAAATTAATAATGTTCAAACTTATTCTAACGTTTACCCAATAGAAGTCCTTACTCCTTAGTTTGCAGTTAAAATGAGTTAAATCACACATCTTCTATTTTTATTCATTTAGAATCTTTTTTGGAAATACTAGACCAGTTTTGAAAATCTCGTCTTTTTTTCTGTAGTTTTGTAATTTTGGCTAAGATATCCGAATAGATCTTCTTCTTATGGCCACACTTTTAAACAATTTAAATGAATTTCTGAAGTATGTAACACATTCACTTAGATATAAAACCACTATAATGTTCATAAAATTGGACTCAATATGTGTAATTAATTTTTTATACACTGTACACCATATATTTAATGAACTTTTTTGCGCAAATCAAAACAAGTATATAGTCACGAACCTGTAATTGGTGAAGTGGACTTCGCTAAACTGTAGGAAAATTAGAAATTGCTTCACTTGGCAAACACTTTCAAAAATAGTTATATAAACAAGAGTTTTTTTTTTCGTTTACTGTAAGTTCGATATATAAGTTGTTGGTTTAATTTAAATGTTTGTAAAAATGTTAAACTACATGTATGCAATACATAACTACTAATAAGTATTTCAGAAACGTATTACAAATATTTTTCAGCTCTTCAAAGTTTTTAAAAATTTGTGTGTTCCCTTGAATTTTCTTTATGACAAAAATTTTGCTGTAGGCCCAACTGTTTGTTAAAATTTCAAACAACATTTATGTAATTCATAACGGCTAATAATTTGTCCAGAAACGAATTAAAAATATTTTCTATATCTGTTCAAAGCCTTTAAAAGTTTGTCGTGTAACTGCTCGGAGTTTTTCTTGCAATAAAATCAACAATTTCGCTGTAGGCCTAATTTTTTGTAAAATTGTTAAACAACATTTTCACAACACATAACTATTCAATTGTTTAGAAGTTGATTGATAATATTTGTTATAGCTCTTCAAAGTTTTCCATAATTTTCAAAATGTATATCCTTTGAATTTTCTGTTATACAGGGTGTGTGAAAATTGGCGGAAGCGCTAAACGGGGCGATGTTCTTCGTAAAATTCTAAGTCGAAAATCTCAATACGAAAATGTTGTACCATGCTTGCTGTGTCTGCAAGAGGTCCTCAAAGTTTTGACATTTAGTCCTTTAATAAGCGTTATTATTTAATACTTGCAAATGAAAAAGCTGCAATTTGGAATAAAAATAAATTTCGAATAGTATTTTTTCCTAGATATTGTGTTCTTCCTTTTAAAAATTGGTGTTGAAAATATGTAAATCACTGATTTGAATGAAAATAATACATATGGCAACATTGTCATTAGCTGTCGTCTCTGTTTTTCTCGTAATTATTTCTAGTTGGTGTTAGACGATACCCAAAAGTTTGCAGCTATGTTTACGAAGGCTTTCAGTTCGAACAAAAACTGTAAAGACCTAAGTAAAAATTGCTGATAAAAAAATGTCCAAACGCAAATCAATGTATGCAATGTTGCCAATTTTTTTTTCTTTAAGTGGTTCCTGAGGCCATAGGAAGCATGGTACAATATTTTTGTATCAAGATTTTCGACTTAGAATTTTACGAAGAACATCGTCGCGTGTAAAGCGCTTCCGCCAATTTTTACACTATGACTATGAGCTTTAATGTTAATAGAAATGTTAAACAACATTTTTGCAATCCTAAACAACAGTAGCTCGTTAAAAAACTGATTGAAAATAATTTTGATAGCTATTTAAAGTTTTTCAAAACTTACCAAATGTATGCCCCTGCGATTTATTTAGTTATAATTTTTAAAATGTGGCTATGGGCCTAAAATAAATATTAAACAACATTTTTGAAATACTAAGACCATCGGTCCAAAAACAGATTAAAAATAGTTTTACTAAGTGTTATAAGTTTTTCAAAACTTTCCAAATGTATACCACTGGTTTTTGTTTTGTCAAAATTTAAAAAATGTAGGTATGGGCCTTGTTGGTAGAAATGTTAAACAACATTTTTGCAATATACAGGGTGTGTATAAATTGGCGGAAGCGCTACACGTGACGATGTTCTTCTTAAAATTATAAGTCGAAAATCTTGATACAAAAATGTTGAACCATGCTTCCTATGGCCTCAGGAACCATTTAATGAAAAAAAAAAATGGCAACATTGCATACATTGATTTGCGTTTGGACATTTTTTTATCAGCAATTTTTACTTAGGTATTTACAATTTTTGTTCGAACTGAAAGCCTTCAGTTCGTAAACATAGCTGCAAACTTTTTGGTATCGTCTAACACAAACTAGAAATAATTACGAGAAAAACAGAGATGACAGCTAATGACAATGTTGCCATATGTATGATTTTTATTCAAATCAGTGATTAACATATTTTCAACACCAATTTTTGAAAGGAAGAACACAATATCTAGGAAAAAATACTATTCGAAATTTATTTTTATTCCAAATTGCAGCTTTTTCATTTGCAAGTATTAAATAATAACGCTTATTTTAAAGGACTAAATGTCAAAACTTTGAGGACCTCTTGCAGACACAGCAAGCATGGTACAACATTTTCGTATCAAGATTTTCGACTTAGAATTTTACGAAGAACATCGCCACGTGTAGCGCTTTCGCCAATTTTTACACACCCTGTATAAAGACTATTGGTTTTTCAAGAAAACAGTTTAAAAATATTTTTAATAGCTGTTCTAATTTCTTAAAATTTTATAAATGTAGCCTTGAGCCCCATTGTTTGTAGAAATATTTAACATCATTTTTGTAATACATAAGGACCATTGGTTTGTCCAGAAACAGATTGAAATATTTTTAATAGCTGTTCTAAACCTTTCAAAACTTTCCAAATGTAATACCATTGGTTTTTGTTTTGTCAAAATTTTAAAAATGTAGCTATGGGCCTAGTTATCAGTAGAAACGTAGAAAAACATTTTTGCAACATGGAAGGACTATCATAGGCGGCGCGTCGGGGGGGCCTGGGGGGCTCCAGCCCCCCCCACTTTTTTCAAATCAAAACCACAATCTTCACATAATTACGAGTATTAATAGATCACACTAGGTAATTTTTTTCTGCACAACTTTATATAGTATAAAAATCATATATTCGTATATCGTATTTACAATTTAGCATTAGCAATTAGTGATTTTTACATTGGTTGGTGCGTTGGGGTAGGGTACATTAACAATAAGGGCATTACGACAATACGAACATTAAAGAGTCTCTCTAAAACAAGATGGACAGTAAGACAGGTTGCTGTTAAAACTGTTTTAAATTTGTTACCAGCTATAGTAGAAACACTAAAAACAATATCTGAAGATTGAAATAATCCAAAAGTGGCAGCAGAAGCTAGTGGTGCACTAAAATTAATATTAGATGAGAAGTTTATTTTTTCTTTAATTGTCTTGGAATTCATATTAAATATAACCGATTCGTTATCAAAAGAACTTCAATCAGCTTCTCTGCTGATAACCAGTGTATATCCAAAATTTAATGTAACTGTCACCACTATACTTAGTTACAGAAACGAAAAAGCGTTTAAGACGCTTCTCGAAAAAAATGAAATCTATTGGAACTCAAATAAAAAATTTGGGATTTGACCTAAATGAACTTGCTTTACCGCGGCAAAGAAAAATTCCAAAAAAAATTGATTTTGGAGGAAAAGAAAATTTTACATTTCAATCTGTCGAAGATCTAATACGCGTTGATATACTGTATGCAGGAATTGATCAAGTTGTTGGTAATTTGCGAAAGCGATTCTCTGAAAACGACTACGGCATGATTAATAAAATTGTGCGACTCTTAACTGATTTGAATTGTGAAATAAATTACACCGATATTGAAGTTATAAATAATTTTTACAAGTTAACTACTGATAACAACACCTTAATTAAAATCAAATAAATATATACTTATAGAAATATTTTACTGGCAGAAACAAACAATTTATTAAGTATTGAGGAATGTGCGGAAAAATTTTTAAACAATGAATTAAAACAAATGTTATTTTGTGTGTGGGAACTTTTTGAAATTGTTCTTTGTTGTCGTCTGCCTCAGCCGAGCGATTTTTTTCCACATTAAAAAGACTAAAAACCTATCTGAGAAGTACTATGGGCGATGAACGATTAAATGGCCTGGCTTTAATGGCTATAGAACAAGAAACTGTGGCTGACATGATTTTAAATGAATCGCATTTAGAAAAATTAATTAATAATTTTATTGCTGATAAAAACAGAAGAATGATGTTTTTTTAAAGATATATTTTGTTGTTTTTTACTATTATGAAGGGTATATTCTTTGTTCTTAGTTTTTTAATATTTTGGAACTTATTTTTGTTAAATAATATCTACTTATTTTATTTTTGTTACTTAATATGGTTTATAATAGTTTTTGATATTTTGGAGCTTTAAATATTATTTTTGTTAAATAATACTTATTTTATTTTTGTTGCTTAATATGGTTTATAATAAAGTGTTTGATATTTTGGAGCTTCAGATATTATTTTTGTTAAATAATGCTTATTTTATATTTTTAACTTAATGTGGTTTATTATAAAGCACTATTAAGGTAAACCCAGATTTTTTTAAAAATAAAGTGTAGCTAATATACATGGATAAGTTGTGCCCCCCCACTTTTTTAGGTCACGCGCCGCCACTGAGGACTATTGGTTCGACCATAATCAGTTTAATTTTTTTTTTTAAATTATTCAATTTTGGATGTTTTGTTTTCAAAAAATTAAAAGTCTCGCTATGCATCCAATTGTTTCTTTTAATGTTAAAAAATAGTTTTGCAAAGCAGATCGACTAATAATCTTAAAAAAACACCTCACCCGTTACGAGTTAAAGCCTATGCAAACTTAAACACGGTGTAAAGACGATGCATATGTATAAAGTTTTTTTTTCATACGTTTTTATCCCACCACAACCATCATCCTCTACATTATACGACTGTAATTGCTTATTTATAATCAATTGCCGAATGTTTATCTTGCTTAACGAACAACGGTATTCAGAAGTATTCATTAAAGTGTACGGCATAAAAAAAAAGATGCCCAAGATTGCGTGATCCGATCAGGACTATTCATCATATTATCTAATTGGCCTTGTTCTTACCGACAAAGAACGCCGATTGATATATACATCTTTGGTTCGCACCCGAACGCTGCTTCTTGATCGTAACATTCTGTAGAATCGCCGTAGTCCGTTTTTGAAACAATTTTAATTCAAGTTTCTCTAGCTTTTAAATAGTTTCGCGTCCGACTGACAAGTGTCGTTTAAAATGAGTAATCGATGGCGCCGTCCACGGGAAACTATGCAAAAATGGTCCCTTTTTTTTGGATTAAATCTGTTGGGACGGCATCTGAGAATAATGAACTTTTTACGAAGCCAATGCAGAGTTTATTTATTCGTTAAAATATTTTAGCTTGCGTTTAACACACAAATAAAAGTACAATAGTCTTTGTTGTCCTTTACAGCAATGTTCTTAGTACTCTCAACAACGAACCCAGCGCATAATCCATTTTTCATACGTTTCTAAGTAATATTCATGTCGTCCGGTTCAATATGCCCTTCACAGGATTACATAACTCCTGATCAGACTCAAAATGCCGTCCCTAAAGGTGTTTTTCCTCTTTCGGAATTAAAAAGAAGTCGCAAGAGGTCAAATCCGGCGAAAAAGGCGGATGTGGCAGCATTTTGACTTTTAAATCTGGAAAAACTTGCTACGTCGAGTGAACTCGAAGAGCAGGCGCATTGTCTTGACGCAAGATCCGAGTGTTCTTACCCCATTCTGGTCTTAAAAGCAATTTTCAGTATAAGTTTGGCCTGGATACCATAAGCATAATATTCTACATTTCCCTAACAACACGGTAATCGTAGATAATCTCATTTTTGTCGGAAAAGTTGAGTTGTATCACTTGCTTGCATTTTTGCTATTTTTATCTAGGCAGGGCCGGTTAAGTGTGGGGTGCAATGCACCCGGGCATCCGACGTGGGGGGGCCCCAAAATGGCATGTATTAAAATGAGTTTGCAAATGTTGTGACATGCGGAAAGCATACATCATTTTATTTTACGAAAACCTTATTCGGCCCCAAAAAAGTTGTTGCAACTGAGCCCCGATAAGACGACCAGTCCGGGGTAGGAACCTAAACTAGCAAAGTATTAAAGCCTTAAGGGTGTTTTTCTAAACTCTTCTTGGTTGTTTTTTTTTTCCTTCACACTGGGTAAGTACGTCAAGAGGAGTGTCTTTTTCTTGACCACGTTCTCTGCCTACATCGGTCTTGGAAAGCCCTATTGTGTAGAAGTGTTTGTTTAGCCAACAGTGTCCTGTGGCTGCTCTGATGCCTACTCTGTTTATCCTGGGTATTTCTCCTGTCTTTTTCTTAGAAATATTTGTCGGAATAGCCTTGTAAAAATAAATGTTACCGCTTATACACTCAAACTCCTAAACTGTCCTCAAATTAATCATTTACCACATAATCATTTGCACTGTCCTATATTACAAAAATACCTGCTCATCGAATAAACGTGGCCTAAAAACTTTCGACAATATATTATAATTTATTTAAAAGTCTGAGTAGTTAATAACACTTATGATGAAGTTAACTAAACCCCCCTAATTCTTTTCAACAACGCCGTAGTGAAAAATAAATACTGTAATTGCCATTAATTTGGTCATCGTTGTGTATTTTTTTGGTATAACGATATAATAACTGGTACTTAATTTAAAGTTCACTTGTCTTGTAATACATCAAGTTTTGGTAAATACATCCCTGACGATTTAATTATTAATACTTATTATCCTCCATTAGGGAAAAATCATAAGAAGTTTTGTGTAGGTAATTGGGTGGTTATAATGAACGTTTAAATGTTATAAAAACATGGAAAGTAATTCGTCGTTACAGATAATTCGGGGACATATGAATATTTATCGTAAATTGATAACAAAAGTTGGGCAGACTTTTTCAAGTTTGAAACATTTAAATCGATTTGATCAACGGTTTATTATTTAAATGACAAGCCTTATTAAAAATTACTTAACTTTTTTCAAGTTTTTGTTGTTTAAGTGCAAAGCTAAAGGATTAAGAAAAAATAATTTTTGGATTGGATTGATTTTGAAAGAAATGTTTATAAACTTTTCTAAAATATTTCTAAACTTTTCTAAAATGGTTCGGTACAGAATTGTTCTTTATAAATTGCGAAAACGTTACAAAAAATTGTGTGCAGCTATTAAATCCTGTGTTAAAAGGTTCGCAAAACGTCTGATAGTATAGACAAATATAGTAACAGTCAGGAAATATATTAAATTAATATTTTACAATCCATAGCGCGTTATAATAGCAAATGAACAAACAATTTTAGCAACAAAAATCGTTTTATTCTGTAAAAAAGAATGTGGCAAACAAAGCTAAAAACTGCAACGTCTCTAATCGTTAATCTTCAGCGCATATGCAGAGACAACAACACAATATAAATAAGCAAGGAATAATTATGGATAAAATAATCAAAATGTAGCTGATGGTCAGAAGCCAGAACGCTGTTAAATAAGTTGTTTTCTCACAGTGCACTCCTATATCTGGATCGTAATTTGGTTGGTATATGCTGTAGATCCAATAAGAACCTAAAAATTGTTTAATATTAAAGAACTTATATAAAAAAAATATTGTTAAACGTATGGCAAAAATAGAAATGAGTTAAAAAAATATCGTTTTGAAAATATTCAAAGTTTAGATAATGGTGTTCCAAACATTTTGTTGTATTGTCTCTGGGAACGAATCAAAAACAATTTTTTTATGATTTATAAAATAAAATCACTAGATTTAGCAGTCAATTAAGAAGGGATGGTGTAATTTCTTTAATCATTTCAGCACCTAAAGAATTTTGTTATATAAGTAATATTTTAATTTATAGGAACGCAGGCAAACTTGGTAGACTTTTTCAGTATCACTGAAATGTAAGTCTATCAATATTTTGAAACCAAAAACGATGGACCTACCCCACTATTGTAATAAACCGTCCAAATATAGTGGTTTAAAAAAATATTTACAGTCTTGCTTAAGTTTTAAATAGAGTTGACAAAAATTGAAAATATAGTTAAAAGTCTACAAGCAAAATTAATCATATCGGTTTTTTGCCACGGTATAATTTTGTAACCACATATTTAATCACTAAATAAGTTCTGTTACTTAAAGATTTATTTCCTAATTTAACAAGATGTTTGTTAATATAATTTTTTTAATGTCATAAACATAAAACTTACCTAATATCATCCAAATAAGTTCAACTAAGTGCAGAAGGTTTGCAAAGTTGGTGACGTACTGATTTTGTTCATTTCTGTTGACGATGTGCAAAAATTTTGACACAATTCCAGTTGCACCTTAAACCCATGCGTGTTAAAAAATGCACAAAAGAATTATTACAATGATTATTACCTGCTACTAGTAAATATAAGGGAATCATATTGCTCAAAGGACAATCGTTTAATTTTACACACCCAACGATCAACATGATTATGTTTAATACACCAAACGATGCTATGGTACCGATTATGGTGGCTAGAACAAAAGAATTGTTGGTCCAAAATTAAACGCCACAATGGTTAAAACAAACGTTAATCGTATTTAGTAAAGAATTGCTTACAAAATGATGATATAAGCTTAATATTGGTTTATCACTTCATATACTTACAATTTATTTACAATTTTTTCAGTAAAACAAAAAGCTACTTACGCCGTGTCGCTTTTGTTTTGGCCTCTTTCCACTTTCCTTTGTTGTCTTCCGTGGTTGCCATTTTTTTTTAACTTTCACAACTAAATAAATCAAGTGTTTAGTACTTAAACTTCTGTGCTGGTTTATAAATGCACTGAAGTTCTAACAACGATAAACTCCCGTCTGGTGAAAGATTAAGGAGAGTCTACGTAAGAATTGCATAATCAGCTATTTTAGTTGTCGATAATATGTGTCAAAGATCGTCAAACAAATTGACCCGACATTGTCATCCTGTTCGAAAGATTGTGACCCTTGTAGGTAACGTTAATTGGTGAAAGAATGCACTGTGTCTATGATATGACTAGCACTGGAGAATATTAGGATTGGCAGTTTAGTTACGAGATATTTTAGATGCTTACAATTTTTTTTTAATTCAAGGAAATTGGGTCTTCTTGTCTCTTTGCCCATTTTATTTCAGCATGCATAAGTTTTTTTATGAACCCATAGATTTTCATATTACATGGCGAATTTATTTGTAAAATGATAAACATTGTTTACCCACCGTGTAAGTCCAATAGTTCAGTATCTGCCTCAATGCATTTTATTCACTATCAAAAGCAATGTTTGCTTCAATATTTTGTTCCATAAATATCCCAACATTTGCATGCTTCTAAGTCAAAACGCTAGTCGTGGTTATAAAGCCGTTTGCTCAACCGCAAAACCTAACGGAAGTACACATTTTCTATAGCACCCTTGGATATCTATGCTTGAATGTGTATTATTATCGACATTATTTCACCTAACCATATATAAAAGTTGTTATATAATGATGGTAGTTAGTGGTTAGACCATAGTAGTTAACATAACGATCGCAACATACGGCTACCGATAAAAAATAATACAACTCATTGACTTCTTTGTCACTGTTGTTTTTTTACATAATTGCGTGGTCCTAGGTTGAATTTTAAAAGGGCCAATTCTGTAACTTGCAACAAAACAGCAGAAATTTCTGTCTTAAACGTTAATTTCATTATTTATAAGATAAATTATTCATTAAATGTATTGTTTAATTTGTGGCTTATGTTGCATAGGACTAGGGTTTGGGAAGATTCGTTTTTTTATTTTGGATTCGACGAATCCGAATCAAGTTCAAAAATAAAATGAAGTACAGTGCTATAAAAAATTATTGTATAGTGTATAAATTTCGCAAATTTAAAGATTACAGACGATTTACAATACTTGTTAGCGGTTGTCAGTTTTGTCAGTAGCGCATCAAAGGGTTTTACTAACACGAAGTTAAGTTAATTAATGTTTATATTAATAATTTAAACGGCCTTCAATCAGTTATATGGCACTGTATTTCATTGTTAAAGTATGAAGTGAAATAACAAGTATATTAGTGTACCTTTATGATAATATTTAATTACCAAAAACAATACCTAATTAAAGTTTATTCTCTAATAATCTAAAAAGAGTCTTAATCTCTTAATGATCATATTTAGAAAAATATATATTTGAGAACTAAATACAATAATAAATTAAAGTTCAGTCTTTAACAATAAAAAAAAGTCTTAATACCTTAATGAGTACATTTCATAAACATTTTATATTTCATTTATGAAATATAAAACTTTTATAGTAAATAACTAAAAACAACAATAAACAAATTGAAACATATTCTCTAATAAATTTTGGTAACAAAAAATAACCATGTATTACTGATTGTGAGTAAAATAAAAATGTTAAAAAATTATTTTTTACTCTAAAAATAAAATTTTAAACAACTAAAGCATTTAAAGATTTATCCAACAATCTTGAACGAATCTTTGTGCAAAAATTATTTGCTACAGAGGAAGTTCTCTCTTAAGTTATGATTGCTCGATATAATTTTTCTAAATAGTCCGTTCTAATTTTGGTATTTGAAAATAATGTAAATTCTTTTTTTAAAGCCGGAAAATTTATCTTAAGACTTTGGTAATATGGGGAATTTTACCGTTTCCAATATTTAAGTAAGCTCTTCTTCCATCACTAACACCTTAACGTCATCTGCACCTGCAATATTTTCGCAATCACCTTCAGTTGAATGTCCCATTTCTTTATTTTTGTCTTCTCCATTAAACAAATGTTTCATAATTTTAAAATCAAATATTTTCTTTGAAGGTGTGGCAGCGTTAATGACACCTAATCCGAGATTCGTCGAATCCGAATATTTACAGTGGGATTTGGCGAATCCGAATCCGGGTACCCGGATCCGAAAAACCCTACATAGGATGAACCAAAAGTAACATTAGCATTACAACGTGAGAGCTAGGAGCTTACTTGTTATAAGGGCGTTTAAGTGTTGAGTTTGCGCGTAAACAATTTTTAAATCCTCGTCCTTTTATGCAACAAGGCCAGGCTCATATCCCATGCAGAACTGTTGCAGAATGAGACACGTATGAATCCGAAAATATAAAATTCTGCATGTCGTGGGTAGCGTTGAACTCTGGTAATTTATATCCAACATTTATATGTAACAGCAGGTGCATACGAATTATTCAAATGTGTTTACAGCTTTACAAGTGCCTCTTGCTGAACAAATCCAACATAACTCGATTTTTGATAGACGTGTAGTAATCGTATACAAATAAATCGCTGATTGCAGAAACAACCCAAGTCAACATAAAAAATCATTGCCATATCAATTTGCTTTTGTAAAGTAAAATTCATAATAAAAATGCAATAATTCAAGAAATAAATAACAAGTTTTTGACGTTATTGAAGTGAATAGTCAGTTCTTTTGATTTCAATCAAATAGAATTATTTTTTCTGGATTCTTTAATGTATCACGCATAGTATTTTACTTCCAAATAATTGTTATACCACTTTCATGATTACTTCAAGTATAAAAATTTATTCGTTTTAAAATGATGTCACCGCAAAAATGTACGGCGCTGTGAAGTTATCACATTCGTATTTTCCACACTTAAAATCCTCACGTTTGCGTTTAGACATCAAAGTGTTCCGAATGTTAGACTTATTAAGAATCAACGTACGACGCATGTTCACAAACACCGCGTACCACATTAAAGTAATACGAATGCATTTGCTGTTTCTCGGAATAACGAGCACGGAATTGAAATATTATGTTTCACGCGAAGAAACTAAATAAGTTGACTTGATCATCGCCAGATTATTACCGGACTCGTAAGTGAGCTTTGGACGTTTAAAGCAAACACACGTGTTAAACAAATAGCTACCTACTTGCTACAGAACGTTCATGTTCATACCCATCGTATATCAAATTGGGTTCCACAGAACCCTGGGGTTCCGCGTAGCTATAGAAGGGGTTCCATCGGAATATGATAAATAAAATCTATTTAAAAAAAAACATGTGCTAGCAAAAATTAGCGTTTGCCAATAAATTCAGAGCATGTGATGTATATAAAAACAGCAATTATAACTAAAATTGTGCAAATAGTTTTTTGTTTAAATAGTTTTGAACTTTTTTTTGTTTGAGAATCATTAATCTGTTTTTCCATTTTGTTGAAAAACTTGATATAGCGAAAATCTGTGTATATGCCATTGAATTCAGAGCATGTAATTTATATAAGGACAGCCATTTTAACATAAATTATCCAAACAGTTTTTTGCTTAGATATTTTTGAAAATTAATTATGTGTTGTTTTTCTTAAAAAACTCAATAATCTGTTTTTCTATTTTGTTGAAAAACTTGATGTGATAGCGAAAAACTGCGTGTTCCATTAAATTCAGGGCATGTTGTTTATACAAGAACAGTTATCAAAATTAAAACAACGTTCATAAAGTTCTGATATGTCGGTCTGTATTATCCTTTGTAATTAATACTTTTGTCTTTGTAGAATCGAATTTAATTTAAATGCATTGTGTTTAAGTACAAAAATATATTTGAAACGGCACTTGATGTATTATAAAATATATAACGTGTATATATTTTCATTAAAAAAATCGAGTTGTGCTTTTACACTTGACGGGCATTGTATGTAAATTATGTTTAACAATTTGGCAAATTTGATAAGGCGGTTCGCCAGTCTAAAATATGCTGTCCATGAGGATAAAAACCCAGTACATCGTAGTTTATAATTTAGCTAGGGCCCGAAGATTGCTAAGATTCACAAATAAGAATATACATACTTACTTAATTCTAAAGCCGTTCTACTTTTCCTGGTGTACGGCTTGTTGGAGTTGAGTTATTGCGTGGGTTTTCTTTTCCATAACTGTCTCCATTTCCCTCTTTTTCGCGTTTTTTGTTTTATTTCCTGCCACTTGACTGCTCGTTTCTCTGCCTCTGTTTTTACCTCTCCCTTCCAGGTCCTTCTCGGTCTACCCCTCCTCCTTTTAACTACCCTTGCCGCGTATACCAAGTTCAAATTTTCTCAGAAGACCTCATTCCTTATTTGGTTCCTTCTTGTTTTTTCTTCGATCTTCCTTAAAAACCCCATTTCGGTTCTTTGTATTTTGTCTTTTTGTTTATTTGATAACGTCCAAATTCATGTACCATAGGTATGTTAATACAGGGTGTCCCCATTATACACGGCAAAAAAGTATGTGCATATTCCTGAGTGAAAATGATGACCATTTGTCAAATATTTTGTTATCCGAAAATGCTTCCTTTCAAAGTTAGAGACCTCCAAAGTTGCAAGAAAAAAAATTCAAAAAATCGATTACGTCCTAGCCGTTTAAGCTAAAGCTATCAAACTTGGCCGAAATGTTTGGGGGTTTCCCATTGACTTTGTGAGATAATTAGAAAGAAAACACTTAATTGGAAGTATGATTTATAGTCAGGTCATCCGCTTACCATCTTCAGAATTTTTTTCTCTGGAATAAAATTGAAAATGTCATTCGTCCATAAGAAAGTACGACTTAAGAGGAAACAATTCGTCTCTCTTTGTTTTTTGCTGTAAACGTAGCTGTTTTCGAGAAAATTAGCGCTAAAGATGCATCGACAAACTCTGTTTATACACCTCAAATATTTTTTTAAACTAAACTTAGTTGGCTAATGTCATGCTTGACTTAAGGCTTGTTCACAACCTAACCTTTTTTTAAAAATGTCATACACAAACTTGTATACTCTAAACGAGTTAGCCGACATTCATTTAGTTTATGGTGAATGTCACGGCAATTCTTGTGCATCTGCAAGACGATACGCAGAGAAGTTTCCGGGTCGCAGGATTCCGCATCGTAGAACTTTCGATGCAGTTGACCGAAGATTTCGGGAAAAGGGAACTTTTTTGGAGCACACTATTGAACATGGTCGCCCAAGAAATATAAGTACACCAGAGGTAGAAAAGGAAATTCTGGAAATCATTCACGAAAATCCTGATACAAGTATTCGACGTGTATCATTACAAATCGACGTGTCTAAAAAGGTAGTTCACAGGACACTAAAAGAACAACTGCTTAAACCATATCATTTACAACGTGTCCATGAAATTTTACCTGGAGATACACTACCTCGACTTCAGTTCTGCAGATGGTTCACCTGTCCTCCCGTTAATCTCTTCGTCTAATTTTCCATGCTTCGATATTGTCGTGCCTTGATATTTGAAACTCCTAAACTGTTCTAGAGCTCTTCCTCTTCAAGTTTTATCTCGTTCCTGCTTATTATCATCCTCTTCCTCTTATGTTTATTTATCTTCATGTTTATTGACTTCAAACTATTATTCAATATTTCTAGATTTTCGATCAATGTCTTTTCATCTTTTGCTATCAAAGCCATATCAGCGTATAATATTTCCCAAATTTTTATGTCTTCCATGTTCCAGTGCCCCAATTTGTTTTGTTTCTCTTGGCCTCTTGTATTTTTAATTGCTTCGTCCAGTACTATGTTAAACAGTAGTGGACTTAAGATGCAGCCCTGCCGTACCCCCAGGGCCGGCCCAAGGCATGATGCAAGTGATGCACAGCATCAGGGCGCCCCCTTAAGGGGGCGCCTTACAAGATTATTTCTTTAAATAAAATGTGTGCAGTTTTTAAAATTTTAAAATGTCAACCAAAATGATTGTTATTTTAAATAAGCTAGTATAAAAATAAATTTAAAACACGTGCCAGTATGGATGAGGCTAAATTTGAACCGCGCGCCAACACAGAACTAGGCTAATTAGATAATGGGCAAAGCTCTGTGATTTCAATTTAAATATAAGTGATATGAGAGGACAAGGCTACGATAACGGCGCAAATATGACAGGTAAAAATAAAGGAGTTCAAAAGCATATTCAAAATTTAAATCCTTGGGCTTTCTTTATTCCGTGCCTGCGCATTCGGTGAATTTAGTTGTGAATGATGCCGCAAAAATGAATGTCGAAACAATTAGTTTATTTTGGCTTATTCAAGAACTTTAATTTTTTTTTTTAGTAGTTCCACTAAAAGGTGAGACATTTAAAAAAAAAAATTTATCAAAATTAACATTAAAACCTTCATCTGCAACTAGATTGGAATCTAGAGTTGAAGCACTGCGACCATTAAGATACGAAAATATACGACGCATTAATAGACATTTTTGATAATAATAATAACGACTACAAAGTCGACATAAGGCACAAAGTTTAGCTAAAAAAATTAAAAATTTTAAATTTATTTGTTCTACTATTTTATAGTATGAAGTATTAAACAGATTAAATGTGGTAAGTAAAATGTTACAAGGTGTTAAGCAGCATTTAAAAAGTGCATTAGTTGCATTAGACGAATTAATATGTTTCATAAAGGAATTAAGAACAGATAAAGGTTTTAACGAAATTTTAGAATCTGCAAAAGAACTAGCTACAGAGTTAGAAATTGCAGCAAAATTTATACCGTCAAAAAATGTACGAAGACGTAATATAAAGAAACAATTTAGTTACGAATCTGCCAATGATACACCGATTGGTCCTAAAGATAAATTTTAAATATATTTTTTTCAATGTTATTTTAAATACTACAGTACTGAACTCTTTAGAAGAAAGATTTAGCCAACTTAAAAATCACAATGATAATTTTAATTTTTTTGCGATATTAAAGAGATAAAAAATATGGACAAAGAAATTTTTAGAAAACACTGTAACGATATTGGAAGTATGCTTACGGATGTTACAGACAAGGATATAAGTGCATTAGAATTATTTGATGAATTAAAGGTTTTTTGGTGACTTTGTAGATCTTAATACTTATTCAGATACAATTGACATACCTATTAAATTTTATTTGTGCCAACAATTTGGAGTGTGTATTTGAAAATGTAACCATTGTTCTACGAATTTTTTATAAATAAACAAAGAAATTATTGATAAATTTGCTAGCATAAAAGCCAGAAAAGTAAAATTTTAATATTATGTTTGCTTATAAATTTTATTTTGTTAAGAATTTAAGAATTTATAATAAGAGTAAATCCGTTTTGTTTTAAGTATACTACTTAGACCTACTTATGTAGTGTTTTATGTAATTAATTCGATTACATACTCCATAAAGATTTATATTATATTAAATTATTAATAACAATATTATATTTTTATTATTTTTATTACCCGAAAATTAGCCACTTTTGTCTTTAAATATATATAGGGTGGGGGGGGGGTTCGCTATAAGTACTTCGCAGCAGGGCGCCGACTACCTTAGAGCCGTCCCTGCGTACCCCTCTTGTTGTTTCGAACCTTTGTGAAATTGTTGTCTTACTCTTACCAAGTTTTTTGTTCGTTTGCATAGTGCTTGTACTTCTACTTTTCTTCAATTCCTCCCTCTTCTTATATTCTCCAGATGTCATTTCTGTTCACTCTATCGAATGCTTTTTCGAGGTATATAAAGCATAGATGTATTTCTCCATTCTGTGTTATAGCTTTCTCGATTATTTGCCGAATTGTGAAATTTGCGTCGGTCGTTCCTTTGTTTTTCCTGAATCCTTGCTGTGTCTTCGATTGTTCCCTCCAATTTTTCTCTTAGTCTGTTCTGTACTATTCTTGCGTATACTTTACCCACTGTACTTAATAAGGTAATGCCCCTATAATTACTACAATTTCTTGTATACTGGGGTTATTATACCTAATTGCATTTTTTTTAATATCTACTGTTGATAATAAAAGTATTTCGCTTTTTATTTTCCTATTTTGTTTCTATAGTAACTGTTTAGTTTGTTTATTACATTGAGTTTTTTTTTTGTTTCAGGGCCTGCTGTCTGATCCATTCAACTTTCTTCTGCGGAAAATGCTGACCTATTTGCAGCAATTTTGCTGACTAGGTGAGTCTGATACATGTTAATTTTTTCCTGGTGGCGCAGCTGTCCCTATGTCGCCCCTGATTTCACCTACGTTTCGCATTACTTGTATCGTATTTATTTATCAAATTGCACTTATCCTGCGGTCGCTAATGTAACGTGACATCGCGCCATTGTGGGTGGCAATACATTTCAATATCGTGGCGGCCGGGGAAACGGCGTATTCCGCATGAGATGTGCGGACACAAAGGGCCGAATGCGCCCGGCTCTGAGTGGCCATTGTCCAGCGTGACACACATGCACCAGCTATTATTAAACAAATAGACCACTTGCCTATTGTGTCTCCAGAATTTGATTACGTATGTTAGGCTATTGTTTGCCAACACTGGTCATGCATCGTTAAAGGTCCACGGTTTAACGATTGTCGTTAAGGCTTTCTCCGCGCTGGCAATTGTTTCAGCGGCGTTCGGTTGGCGCGTGGGACGTCCATGACAATTTCTGTACGGCACTTTGTTTATAATTAATTTAATAAAAGCTTTGCAAACCGCTGGTGGTCTCATTACGTCCGGAGAATGCCCGTTTGCGCTGTGTTAGAGAACTACAAGAGATTTTTGCGGCTTTGTAAATTTTTCCAGGAACCTTGCGCACACATTTCGGAAATGTTTAGCTTCACAAAACTTGATTTATAAATTTTTGTACAACAGCAGCTAATTTCATGAAAAATGCCATGTGTTTGACCAATTTGAATGTGGGGTGAACTCCCTCTTCGACTTAGTCATTTTTACAGCACATGACACTTATATATTGTATTATATTTAGTAAGTGGCCCTAGATGAGCTACCTATATCGATCTAATATCCTAAAGTTAACTCACGCTACTGGGTATAATCAGTGTATGTATTCCCATAAGCATAAGCAATGCTTGTTAACAGAAATTGACTGGAACGGCCGTCCAATAGTATCCTTGAAAGATTTATTACGTAATGGCTGGGGTTAACTCTGCCTAAATGAGTTGTATAAATTGAAATCATCGGTAATTTCATACATTTTGGAGCTTTTATTTTAGTGAAAGGTACAAGTTAGTTTATGTTTAATAAGAATAAGACATTTTTTTAAATGTTAGATACACCTTAAGCAGTACTTGTCTGTCTTAAGCTTGTTCAAAAACGGCATAAAGAATTTTTTGCAGCTCCTCATTTTTTAAAACTCCTTTTTCACAAAAATATTACTCAAGTTTGCGATGGACAGTCCATCATTTGAGAAAATGTTAAAGATACTCTAAGCAATGCTTCTTCACCTTCGCTTTGTACAAAAAAAAGCTTAATTTTTTTTTCTAAAGCTTCTTAAACGTGTTAAAAAAATTTCGAGACCATGCAAATTTTTTCAGAAAAAAATCCATGGTTTTGAGAGGGTTTATATATTTTCGGAAAATGTTAAAGACACCCTAAGGCTTAGGGCTAAGTGCCTAAGCAATGCATATGGCTCGTTCAGAATGTTATGATTAATTTATGAGGTATATATTGCAAAAGACGTACCGACGCTTGGCGTCTTCTGCTAAAATTGACAAAAACGGCTTCGACTATGTTAGCTAAACATGCCCAGGTAATTTTAGGATCATGACTTTAATAATATTCTAGTTATTGTATCTTATACGGGGTGTTTTTTTACTGTATTAATGTTATCATTCATATTTGCGACATATATTGCAAAAGATGTACCGACGCTTGGGCTTCTTTTGCTAAAATTGACAAAAACGGCTTCGACTATGTTAGCTAAACATGCCCAGGTTATTTTAGAACTGACTTTACCAATTTTCTAGTTATTGTATCTTATACTGGATGTTGTTTTACGGTATTAATGTTGTCAACCTTGTATGCGGTATATTTTACCAAAGAGGTACCGACGCTTGGGCGTCTCTTGCTAAAATTGACAAACACGGTTTCGACTATGTTAGTTTAACATGTCCAGGTAATTTTAGAACCAAGACTTTCATAATTTTCTAGTTATTGTATCTTATCTTGGGTATTCTTACTGTATTAAAGTTGTTATTCATATATGAGATATATATTGCAAAAGAGGTACCGACGCTCGGGCGTCTTTCGCTAAAATTGACAAAAACGCTTTCGACTATGATAGCTTAACATGCCCAAGTAATTTTAGAACCATGACTTAAATAATTTTCCAGTTATTGTATCTTATACGGGAGGTTGTCTTAGGGAAGGTCTTTTAATCCAGTTTTCATTATACTTCTTGGCCTCACTGTGAAGGGTCATGTACCCCTTGTCAATTACTCATTTCAAAATAGAATACAAATATTATTGCAAATATTGTTGGTTCTTGCTTACCACAAAAAAAAAACGGTTATTGTATCTGACGTACTCCCTGTAGAAGTTTCACTTACCTACCCCTTGGAGGTCCATGAACCCCTGGTTTCGAACTCCTGCCCTAAGCAATAAATTTCACTTTTTGTTTGTTCCAAAACGGCCTGAAAATATTGCTACAGTTTCTCAAAATTATGAAAGAAGTTCCAAGACCTTGCATATTTTGTTGACAAAAAGTCAAGAGGTCTGTAATTAATTGTCTTCATATTTACTTAAAATGATAAAGACGCCTTAAGCAATGCAGTTCAACCTTAAGTTCGTTTAAAAACGGCCTAAAACAGATCTCTACAGCTCTTCAAAATTTTGTAATAAGTAACACGAGTAGGCTTGCATTTATTTTGAAAAAAAATGAAAAGTTTAGCAATGGTCTTAATATTTTCGTAAAATTTAAAAAAATACTACAAGCAATATACATTCACCTTAGGTTTGTTTAAAAACTGGTTTAAACAATCTTTTACGGCTCTGTCAAATTTTGAAAAGTTCCAAAATTAAAATGTAATTTTTTTTTGAGTATTTCACCTGTTTACATTTTTTGGAGCTACAAATAGACAGACAAGCAGATACATTAAGGCAAATTTAAACGCAATCTAACGATTTGCACATACATTATACCTAAGCAGTTTCATAACCTCCCTGCAACTTATACTTATCCATACTTATCACAGTTTCTTAAAATATGTTGTTAGTAACCGTTCGACTAACGTGAAAGCTTAAGATAACAGTCCGCTCGCGGCTCCCAGTGATTGAATCTTATCCTGACTGACGTTTACGACATAATCATATCCCTATAAAACATTACACTTACATAAGCCTCATATATATGCTAATTGCCAACAAAATTCTTCTCTAATTTGTACGTACGATAATTTAAGTGCTAACACTGCATAATAAGAAGAATGGAACGTGATATTTTGTACGCCTCACGGTCGTTATCTATTAGGCACGAAGGATATATCACAATTAATATTTTATGAACGATATAGACTCGGGAAATGTTTAAATAAATAAAGTTTCACTTATACAGGGTGTGTATAAATTGGCGAAAGCGCTACACGTCACGATGTTCTTCGTAAAATTGTAAGTCGAAAATCTTGATACAAAAATGTTGTACCATACTTCCTATGGCCTCAGGAACCATTTAAAGGAAAAAAATAATTGGCAACATTGCATACATTGATTTGCGTTTGGACATTTTTTATCAGCAATTTTTACTTAGGTATTTACAATTTTTGTTCGAACTGAAAGCCTTCAGTTCGTAAACATAGCTGCAAACTTTTGGGTATCGTAAAACACAAACTAGAAATAATTACGAGAAAAACAGAGATGACAGCTAATGACAATGTTGCCATGTGTATTATTTTCATTCAAATCAGTGATTTACATATTTTCAACACCAATTTTTGAAAGGAAGAACACAATATCTAGGAAAAAATACTATTCCAAATTTATTTTTATTCCAAATTGCAGCTTTTTCATTTGCAAGTATTAAATAATAACGCTTATTAAAGGACTAAATGTCAAAACTTTGAGGACCTCTTGCAGACACAGCAAGCATGGTGCAACATATTCGTATTAAGATTTTCGACTTAGAATTTTACGAAGAACATCGCCATGTGTAGCGTTTCCGCCAATTTTTACACACGCTGTATAAACGATATTTAATATTGCAGAAGAAATACAGATGATCAAAATATAAAAATTAGTAGATGTATTTCCTTGCTACCACTTTTAATTTAGAAGATTAGGGTAACAGTTACAAGGGGGCGTTGATAAGTTTCTGGCCTAGAAACGGATTATTTCAATTAGGTAATTCTTAAGGAAAGATATTGTATTCGTGTAATTTGTATGAAGACATTGATAGCGACACTCATTTCATCACGGGGATATTCTTCTCACAGTATAGAAGACAATCTCCAATAATACCCAATATAAATTGAATTTCCCTGCAAATAACAAATAATGGAGCCGTACAAGTCATGAACTCTTCTCCTTGTAGACAGTTCCTATACACTACGGCCATCAAAATTCGTCACATCGTGTTAAGCCGTCTCTCCCACGAATATTATTTTTTATATTCTTGAACTTCCACGTTCTGCGATGGTATCCAGTCACTCCACAACGTGAAGATGCCTTATCTGTCGACGCGGGCGAACGTGAGCCTTATTCTCACATAATTTAAGCCACACACTCCGATAAATGGTGCTGGAAGTGTTTCATTCATAAAAATAATGTAAGACGTGAAACCCAACGCTATGAATATAAGATTTGCATAAACAAGTTTGTTGACAAATGTTATTATGTTATATGAGATTGCATATGTAAATGTGTTCGTTGCTGGCCGTGTGTTTGTGTGTGAGTGCGTGTGGGTGTAGCTGATGTGGGAAAACTTGTTTTACCTGTCACGTCATTTAATAATTGTCACTACTAATTAACTATAATCGGCTCATTATTGTTAATTTACTTGTACCGGCTCGTTCGGATTCAAGGGAAATCGTTTGATTCTCGCTTATTATTGGAAATTGGACATAACTTTGAGTTGTGAATGGTTACTAGATTTTATGCTCAATTATAATCTAAAATATTTTCACCATGGCCCGCTTGGTTCGGAAGTTATTGCAAAAAATCAACAGACAATATTTTGTCCATCGATCGAACGATAATACGAGGACGTATTTTTATGTAAACTACTTAGCCATGCAGGAAAGCATGTAGGAGACAAAAAAATATTTCTTACATGACCACCTTTAACGTTTGTACACTTAATCCAACGTTTCTCGAGTTGCGTATCTCTTCAAGATTTTTTTTTCGGGAGTTCCGCAAAATAGGCATCTGCAGCTCATAATGGCCTGTAAAGTTTCTCTCCCTAAAAAGGGAGGTTGTTGCTAGAATCCGATCAAGGCTGTGTTTATTGCATCAAGAACGTCAAAACTAAATGTTTTGCAGTTGTACGTTTCACTGGCCATTTCCTTCGGAAAAATAGGAAACCGTGAGAGATAAAATCTAAATTTATTTATTTACCAATTTGCGCATTCTTTGCAAGTAAAATTGTGCAAAGTTTTTGAAAAATACTCGAAAAACGAGGCCCTTGTAAAAACGGTTTTCCCTATGTTAAATGCCTATGCAAGTCGCATAGATTTAGTTATAACGGATATACTACAACTTCTCAAATCATAGCGCTTTTGCGGGGGTTTCGTTTTTGGCAATTTTTTTCTGACTTCATTTTCATGGCTAGATAAATTACCTACCTAAAAATACGCCCTTGTAGTATTTTAAGTGTTATAAGTTTTTTCCTATCAAATCCTACTTCAGATAGTTTATCTAACACTTTTTTGTGTTATATTGTATCAAGAGCTTCCTCGTAGTCAAAAAAGTGTATTAAAAATAGATGCTGTGCATGACAAGGCCTGATGCGCAATCGTGTTAAAGATTTCTTTATATACAGGGTGTGTAAACATTGGCGGAAGCGCTACACGTGACGATGTTCTTCGTAAAACTCCAAGTCGAAAATCTTAATACGAAAATGTTGTACCATGCTTGCTGCGTCTGCAAGAGGTCCTCAAAGTTTTGACATTTAGTACTTTAATAAGCGTTATTATTTAATACTTGCAAATGAAAAAGCTGTAATTTGGAATAAAAATAAATTTCGAATAGTATTTTTTCCTAGATATTGTGTTCTTCCTTTCAAAAATTGGTGTTGAAAATATGTAAATCACTGATTTGAATGAAAATAATACATATGGCAACATTGTCATTAGCTGTCGTCTCTGTTTTTTTCGTAATTATTTCTAGCTTGTGTTTTACGATACCCAAAAGTTTGCAGCTATGTTTACAAACTGAAGGCTTTCAGTTCGAACAAAAATTGTAAATACCAAAGTAAAAATTGCTAATAAAAAAATGTCCATAAGCAAATCAATGTATGCAATGTTGCCAATTTTTTTCTTTCTTTAAATGGTTCCTGAGGCCATAGGAAGCATGGAAGCACTCCGAACCCCGGCCCGGAAGTAATTTAAGGGCCCAGGAGTCCACATACTTTTTTAATTATGGTGTATAAAATATTCACGATTCACAAAGTTTTTTAAAAAATAACTTTTCAAATAATTTATTTAGTTGGGGACAATTTTCCCCGGGCCCGGCGCCGTCTCTCGACGTCTCTGAGCATCAACAAGCCCGCTCTCTTCTTCTAGTGGGTAATTCGCCACTGGATATTGGGTAATACAAATGCGGCGATAACTTTTTCTTGTTTCATTTCTTTGGGTAATGAACAATTCCCCAACTAAGTGACTTGGACTTAAATTAATTTTAAAACATAATATCCCGTGTAAGTCACAGAAAACGAACAGACATAAGTGCATTAAATATAAGATATTCAAATTTAGAAGAGCTCGAGTCGAGCCATAAGCACCCGCAATCATCTCACAGATCTATATGGCATGGACCATTTGTAGCGAGATCTCTTATAAATCTCGGTTCATCTCGCGGACTATCTTGGTAGTGGATCGTATCTTGGCGCCATTTTAGACCACCGACCTGGCCCCATCCGGATCATGTTGACTGCGAGCGGTATTTGTACGCGCACATGTACCGAAGCTCCGACAAAACCGATTCACTTACAGCGCTACCTATGAATAAATTTGTGCCGAGGTGAACACACGGGCTCTTTGAACGATCACCTTAGTAGCAGATTAGAAATTTCGTAAGCCGTAATGAAGTAAACGAAAAGTTACGTGGGAGATTTTTTTTTTACAAAGGAACAGAGGGTCGTTTTGTTTGTATGATCCAAAATTAAAACAATTTTAATAATTAGCGGACTGTTTTCGAGTCTTAAGGACTCGATCATCCAGAAACATACTTAAAAAAACTTGTACTGTTGTTGCCTATGCCACGTGTGTTTAAAAAAGCTTTACAAAACTATGTACATAATGGCGTAGCCGTAGAGCAAAGTTTCCCAGACGTTTCAGAAAGCGGACCGGTTTTCTACTGTAATACTTTTTTGCGGCCCTCTGTTACAACAAAATATGGCTCACAATTAATAACAATAACCCACAAATCAAAAAATTCGTCGAGACTATAAAAGGCAACCAAAAAAACCTTTCTTTTTAGCAAAAATTTCAAAGTGTGTACTGTAAAAGTCATTTGCAGACCACACCAGTATATTTTTTCTTCGTAGCGCCAATTTAAATACACAGAATACCTTAGAGATCGCCACCACCCCAGCCATATCGTCTGTTTTAGAAATAAAATCAAGTAATTGAACCTAGTTCTGGAAATAAAAATGCGCACAACAATTTTATTATTTATGACTTTTTTTCTTTAAGAATCGTAAAGCGAAAACCGTGTTGTATACTGGTACGCGGAAACGAAACGCCCTGTATAGTAGAAAATAATTTTAGATCATGCAACTAATGATCGCGAACAAGTTTTGCATGAAACATTTTTTTTGTATTTGCACTGGTAACGAAGCTTTGGAGATACTTGTGTTGTAAGAAAATCAAGAATGTGACATTTGTGTAGAATGTTTTTATGGATTACCCAAAAACGGTTGAGTTTAGGTACAAAATCCTTGTATAGCGTTGATAGAAGTGTGATTTAGGAACGATATGATTTAAAATATACAGGACGTTCTATTGTATTCGGACTTTTTCCTACAAATATCATTTTGGTTTCTTTCAAAACTGTCTAAAACATTTTTTTTATAGCTCTTCAAAGTTTCAAAAACTTCGGAGGGTATGCTTGTGTTTTTACAATTCAAACGCTTTGCAGTGGTCTTAATATTTTTTGAAAATGTTCAAGACATCCCAAGTAATACATTTCCGCCTTTAACTTGTTTAAAATAGGCCTTAAACAATTTTTCGCAGCTCTTTAAAATTTCCAAAAATATCCTGTAGGTATATTTTCTTGGTTAAAATTTAAAAATTATTACAGGTGGTTGTAGCTTCTGGACATATTAAAGGCATCTTAAGCAATGCATTTCTACCTTTAGTTTGTTTCAAAACGTCCTAAAACAATTGTTTAAAGGTCTTTAAAATTTCCAAAAATATTCCAAGACATATTTTCTATGACAAAATTAAAAAAAAATATTTAATGGTGTTTATATTTTTTGGACATACTAAAAGACATCTTAAACAATGCATTTCTACCTTTAGTTTGTTTCAAAACGTCCTAAAACAATTGTTTAAAGGTCTTTAAAATTTCCAAAAATATTCCAAGAGATATTTTCTATGCAAAAATTTAAAAAAAAAAATTCAATGGTGTTTATATTTTCTGGACATAATAAAGACATCTTAAGCAATGCATTTCTACCTTTAGTTTGTTTCAAAAAGGCCTAAAACAATTTTTTGAAGCTCTTTAAAACCCAAGAATGTGACATTTGTGGAGAATGTTTTACGTATTACTCAAAGACGATTGATTTTAGGTACAAAATCTTTGTATAGGGTTGATAAAAAGTGTGAAAAAAATCAATTGTGTTTATATTTTTTGGGAATATAAAGACACCTATGCCATGAATTTATCCCTTTGTTTTAAAATCGCCCTAAAACAGTTTTTAAGGTCTTTAAAATTTCCAAAAATATTCCAAGAGATATTTTCGTTGCAAAAATTTCAAAAAATGTTCAATTGTGTTTATATTTTTTGGACATATTAAAGACATCTTAAGCAATACATTTCTACCTTTAGTTTGTTTCATAACGGCCCAAAACAATTTTTTAAAGCTCTTTTAAACTCAAGAATGTGACATTTGTGGAGAATGTTTTACGTATTACTCAAAAGACGGTTGATTTTAGATACAAAATCCTTGCATAGGGTTGATAGAAAAATGAGATTTAGAAACGATATTTTAAAAAAATTTCAATGGTTATATTTTCTGGAAATATTAAAGACATCTTAAGAAATGCATATATCACTTTAGTTTGTTTCAAAACGGCCCAAAACAATTTTTTAAAGCTCTTTAACATTTAAAAAAAATATTCCCAGTCTATAGTCTTGCATATTTTCTTGACAAAAGTTTTTGATTCTGCAACATACCATATCATATGAGTTATGTTATTTTCATTTTTCTCATCCTCGAGTTGGCTGTACTATAGGTCCTCCAACTAGTGTCTGTTTTAGATCATATTCTAATCTCTTCAGGTTCTTCATTTTATGTTCTTATAATATTCTGTGCCTTTTCACAATTTGCTTTATTATGTCTATTGTTTTTTTGTTTATTAATTTTCGTTTTAGACTTTTCCATGTGTCTTTTTTGAAATTTTCCAAAATCCTTTTCTAAATCTACCTTTTACATTATTTCGTTAAAGATTTAAATCAAACTCACGTAATTTTGCCATAGCAAGTCCAACTTTAAATTTCAGTGAACCCAGAAGTCATAAATTGTCGATTTATAAATTCCATTTGTCACAAATATTTATGCACGCCCATTTTTAGTTCGTTCCACCGAATTTATACCAAATAAATCGTTCATAAAACTACACCCTAATCTGACCGGCGTCGAAAAAATCCGCTTATTTGCTCTCTCCGTGACGTCGAATAAGCATGCAAAAATCATTAGCAGAAAGGTTATATGTTAAACTCAGGTAATAACACGTTTCGTACGAAAAACAAACATCATACCCTATCATTATCCGAGTCTGCATATTATGCTATGCTACCATATATAAACCATCATTAAATTTTATTTGAAGGCGTTGGATTATAGAATGGCCCGTTTTTATAATACCAAATAGATTTTGATAAGCGCGCGACTTGAAAAAAGCGTTCTCGTATCGCGTTGGCCTAGATATCTTACTTCCTTTTGTTAATTAAATATAAGAGGGAGATTTGAATGCTCGATAACTTCTTCCGTGTAGTTTTTTTTTGAGGCCCATTTATGGTTCATTCTTTGGGCAAATCATTTTGCAGTAATAAACAGTTATAACAACTTTTTTTTTAAGGCAGCTGCTTGCCCGTTTTCAATTAATTTTTTCGCTAATAGAAACTCGTTCAAATTAAAATAGTTAGCACAATCAGACAATGTCTTGAGATCCATAGCTGATTAATATAATACTAATTGATAGTTCTTCATAAATTTGAACAGGGCAACTAAGTTAAGCCACTACACGAAACTAGCTCATTTTAAAAAAATATTTTGTTAAATAAGCAATAAGCTAGATATCTATACTCTGTTTACTTTTGTTATACATTAAAGTTGGCTTTGTTAGGGTAACAGATTCCACTATCTATACAGGGTGTGTATAAATTGGCGGAAGCGCTACACGTGACGATGTTCTTCGTAAAATTCTGTCGAAAATCTTGATACAAAAATGTTGTACCATACTTCTTATGGCCTCAGGAACCATTTAAAGAAAAACAAAATTGGCAACATTGCATACATTGATTTGCGTTTGGACATTTTTTTATCAGCAATTTTTACTTAGGTATTTACAATTTTTGTTCGAACTGAAAGTCTTCAGTTCGTAAACATAGCTGCAAACTTTTGGGTATCGTAAAACACAAACTAGAAATAATTACGAGAAAAACAGAGATGACAGCTAATGACAATGTTGCCATGTGTATTATTTTCATTCAAATCAGTGATTTACATATTTTCAACACCAAATTTTGAAAGGAAGAACACAATATCTAGAAAAAAATACAATTCAAAATTTATTTTTATTCCAAATTGCAGCTTTTTCATTTGCAAGTATTAAATAATAACGCTTATTAAATGACTAAATGTCAAAACTTTGAGGACCTCTTGCAGACACAGCAAGCATGGTACAACATTTTCGTATTAAGATTTTCGACTTGGAATTTTACTAAGAACATTGCCACGTGTAGCGCTTCCGCCAATTTTTACAGACCACACACCCTGTATAGCCAAAAGTTAATATAATATTTTACATTAAACATATTCGATAATTTGGAATAAATTAGGTCTTTTGTATACTCTGGATTATCTTTTTTAAATTCTTTATAACATTTTATAATACTTTTCTTAAATTGTTCTTTAAATAATTTTGGCATTTTTAATTTGCAACACAGCTTTACAATGTAACTAAAATGTCATATTGGCTTTTGGAAATGCCAACATGATAAAAGAGCGACACTACAGCACATTTACTATGAACATTTCTGCTAAACTTCTATATACATGAGACGTACAAGAAAAATATACATGATTCAAATCAGTAATTAACTATACAAATTTTAGTAATTTGGGGTCAAAAATGAAAGAATTGTTCACAATATAATGCAATAGATGTTGTAGGATAAGATTTACCTTATAGAGTTTAATTTTTATTTAATAAAATTGTTGTCCGTATTAACCTTTTCAACTGTAGCTATTCTATGCACCCCAATGTGGGTTGTCTTTAAAACTTAAGACAAGTTTTAACACCTTGAAAAACACAGTTCCTATCTTATAAAACTAAATATCTTAAGAAGTACTTGTGTTCACTAAAAGTACTTAAGTACTTTGCACTGTACTGCAGTATTTTACAAAGTACTTAAGTAATTTTTGTGGTACTGAAGTACTGATACAAGTAATAACTACCAGTATTTTCACCGAAGTACTTGAGATTCAAGTCCTAAGTAACTAACTTTAAAATGTACTGCAGTACAAGTCTTAAGTACCGGAAAAGATTCTTGAAAAAGTGCTGACTTAAAAAAATACTTAAGTAATGCTCAGCTCTGTCCCGGGCTTAACTTTTTGTGACTTTTTTCTATGGAGCCACATCAAAAGTAAAATTTGCAAAAGACGCCACCCAAATATTAATTCTCTGAAGAAAGCAATAGTTGCAGAATTCGTATTAATTAATAAAAGACAGTTAGCCAATGTTATTTTTTTTGTGTACTAGACTGGGGTATTGTTTAATTTAAAAAACTCTTAACATGTCTTCTGCTTTACAAATACACCAAAGAAACACTTATATACGTCGATTTGATTGTTTTATTTTGCGCGAATTAGGGGCATACGCTCTACACACATTATACATTAATAAAACAATACAAACGAGGCACATCCGGCCAAGCAGGTGCCGATTTCTAAATTTAATGTTTATTTTGATGATCATAGTCATCAGCGAAGGTGCTTACCTACCAACTAAACCTATAACTAAGTGTTTTTTTTTCCAGCCCCGGCCTGCAACGGGAAAATTACACCTGACCCGAATTAGGGACGGCTCTCGGAGGATGTCGAAGGTAAAATAAAATTATTTAACACGTTTACTCGCACGATGAATTAGTTGAACCTCTTGGCAGCGTTTCTAAACTAATTTAATTTAATTTTACGGAATCGTTGTTGAAAAATTGGATTCTTATGAGGATGGCGTCGTCAGCCTGTACAAAACTAGCGATTATTTGCCTCTTTAATGCTTTTTTTGTACGCAAAAACGCAACAAAACCATCTAAAGCTTTGCAAGGCGAGTATTTTTCGTTTTGTTAAATACATAATATTACCGGTTCGGGTTGGATCCGATTAATATTCCCGTTAGGTTCGCACACAGTGTGTCAATTTTAACACCAAAATGATTAATACTAATAACCTTGACTATACAGATTCACTTAAAAAGGGTGTAATTTTGCTTAAAGATTAGACAAATTTTCCTTAAATTATGTGTCGATTTTAAAGTTTTTGGAGCAAAAGTTTTGATGAATGTGAAGTCGGTTACAGTACTTTCTTGATTAGTATCTAATAATAAGAACGATATTTATTTAGCGTTAAACTATTTATTCTAAAATTATGTAACTTGCAGGTATTAATGTATAACATTAAAAATTTTCGTTTACAAAACTACTGACCAGAGGAGGTCACGATATGTTGTCGCTAGAATCTGATCAAGGCTGTGTTTATTGCATCAAGAACATCAAAACTAAATGTTTTGCAGAGTTATACGTGCCACTGGCCATTTCCTTCGGAAAAATAGGGGAAAAACTGAAAAGCTGAGTAATAAAAGTTATTTTTGCGATCGCATTGGCTATGAAACCGTCACAGATAAAATCGAAATTCTTTTATTTATCAATGCGCGCATCCTTTGCAAGTAAAATGGTGCAAAGTTTTTGAAAAAGTTTTTGAAAAAATCTCAAACGGTTCCGGAGAAAAACGTCAAAAACGAAACCCCTGCAAAAGTGCTATGATTTGAGAAGTTGTATAACTAAATCTATGCGACTTGCATAGGAAAAACCGTTTTTACAAGGGCCTGGTTTTTCGCGTTTTACTCCGGAACCGTTCAAGATTTTTCCAAAAACTTTGCACCATTTTACTTGCAAATGATGCGCGCATTGGTAAATAAAATAATTTCGATTTTATCTCTGACGCTTTCAATACCAACGCGATCGCAGAAATTACTTTTATTATTCAACTTTTCAGTTTTCCCTGTTTTTCCGAGCTTAAATCTAAACCTTACAATATTAGCTCAATTTTTAACCTGGCTATTAAGATAGTTGCAAACTTTCAATCTTTTTTTAAAAATTTTATAGCGTCTATGTTACATGCAAGCTGCCCTAAGGCACTCAGCAACTTTTATGACATTGACAATCTTTTACAAACTGTAGAATTTTAAGTGTAATTTCATTTCCTGAATGATAATTTATTAAACTCTTTACAGTTTCTAGTTGGGCAAATGTGAATCTCAGAATTTTGGCTTATATATTTAACAAAAACTGAAAGCAGGTTGTTTATAATTTTAATGTAATTTCAGTGTACCTGGAACAGTGTTAAACAAATTCTCATCGCTCTATTTTGCAATTTTTGAAGACTGTTTAAATAGTTAGTATTCGCCAAAAATAATACACTAGGGCAGTAGGTACTCAAAATGGGGTGCTATGATACTTTTGTATATTATAAGTTAAGTAAGGGTTGGAAGATTACTCCTTAAGCCTTAAACTAACAAGGAAACCAATTTTTTTTTGATAACCATATTATACCTTCTATAGAAAAATTACCTCTAGATTTAGTGAACATGTTACAACAATTTTCTTGATCTTTCCGAATTTTAGATTTAAAGTTATTTAATACTATAATAAATAACACATTTTTATAAGTAACGTAAAAGAATTGTTTAAGTTACTAGATAACACAGCCAAATGTCTTCGATTGAGTGACGTTTTGCTTCTCTGTCAATAAAGTTTGTCTTGTGTTCTTTGTGATTTGCAATGTATCTATTGTTCGGTGTTATTATCTTAGAAATTAACAGCCAACAGATTGTCCAAATGGCAATTAAAAATTAACACAAAATTTAAGATGAAACTGACATGAAAATTTTGTCCATGAACACGTAAAACTGGAATTTAAATATTTAAAATTTCGGACTTACAATTTAATAGTTATGAATATTGTTTGAGTACACTTAAGCCCCAAAAACAAAAATATTGATTAAGTAAATTCTCATAAAAATTGTTGCTCAACGAATTGCCTATATTTAAACTCATAGAAATGTGTTCAAACTCAATAAACTTTGCCAGTATTTTTAAATCGCCGAAAATGCAACGCCTAAAAATCTTGACTAAAAAAAAACTATTGACTCGCTTCACTTTCACAATAAACTGCCCGTAATACTGCTTATACATTGTGTCCAAAAGGTATGGAATATGCTATAAATCTCAGTAAATATGCACTTTAGGGGAAAATGTTTTGAATAAAAGTTGTTTGGAACTTAGTTTTCCACCAAAATTTAAACATCTAAGCAAGTTTAGAATCTTGTTTTTCTATAATTTATTTAGTAGAAGTACAATTGGTCCAATATTACGTATGGAAAAAAATCGCGGTTTTGTTTTTTACAACACCCGTTATAAGTCTGCTAATATTTTATAACGATCATTCAATAATGATAAAATCATAACAACATAGGAAACGCAAGCGCTGCTGCGGTATAAAAAAAAAAGCAAAAAACAGCTTTCGATCAAATCATAACTTAAACGTTGTTTGGCGATCGTAAAAATTTCCAAATTAATATTAACAATGTAGCCAGCGAGATTCTTGGTACAAAAATGTGGGAGGTTTTTCGAAATTAATTAAGAACTACGTTTTTATTTTTCGAATGAGCAGTTGGCGAGTTTAAACATTCTATTATGACGCGATTATTCAGACGGATGCTGGGACTGAAAAGGTTATGATAATGTAGGGACAGAGGGCGGGCCAGTGGTTTAAAACAAATGCCAGACGGCGCCACCGTCGCCTGCTAAGATAAATGATCGGACACTCATCCTGCTACATATTTTAGTATTATTTATTAGATATTTAACGTGGTAGAATCTCGTCTATATTTGTGGTATTTTGTCTTTATTTAAGGAATTTGTGTCAGCATTTAATTTCGGTGTCTAATTCAACGGAATTCGAGAATATTATGTTAAATTTTGTTTAATTAATTGCTTAGCATATGCTGCTTTTTGAGGAGCTTCCCCGAGCCGACCTACCGGACTTTTCATGAGAAAGTTTTATGGCAAATATAAATTATTGGCTTTAATTACGTAACGTTATATATTCATTATTTTTAAAATACGGTACGGGATAATTATTGTTTTAAATTCCTTTTGTCCAGGGACGGACTGGCCGTGAGACTAACCCATTTACTCCCAGAACTATTTTTGAACGAGCACTTTTTTGAATTTTTAAAAACTGATCAATGCCTAAAGAAAGCATAATTTAGTAAATTTATTTTTCGTGAATAGTTCGAAATTTTGAGTTGGGCAAATCAATGATTTATTTTTTGATTCGCATAATAATTAGAAATCTGTATTTACATTTTTAGCAAATTTTACATACATTTCATCCTGATTATATTGATCTGTACATATTAGAGGAGACCGGGGATGACATTTAACATGGGTAGGTTGTAACAGTGCCTATAGTTTCTTTAATTTTTGTTATATGTCACCCTAAGCGCTTGTGCAATGTTCATTTACATCCACCTCCCTACCTACGTTGCTAGTTTCATCTGTCATGGGGGTTAAGTTTTTGCCAGCCAGAGAAACAAAAAAGTACCTAGACTATTATGTTCCAAATTTTGTTGGCTATTGGTGGATGAAATGCAATTTAACGTTGGAATCGTGGTTGTTTGTGGATTCCTTCTAATTTGGTTTGTGTACACTTGGGGTCAAAAGTAACAGTGTTACAACCAACCCCAATCAATGTTTTCACTTGCAAATGTTCGCTCTTAGCACATAAATGGTGGTTTTCTCCTCAGATGAGAACATACAAAACTTGTCGGATTAATTTTCCAATTTGTTGTATCTTTTTTTTGCATTTTTGAATATTGATAGAGTAAAGTGCCCTAATATGGAACAGTTACCTATTATGGAATACATCAGTTTTATGACAATGAATAAGCGATATCTGTTGAAAAGTATATGTACCTATTTGTACATTGATCACACATTCCCAAATGTAAAATAGTTAAAATATATTCACTAGATTACATAACAGTTTCAAATATATTTTTGACATGCTACTGAGTTTTTAGGCTAAATCTTTCAGTGCAAAATATTGTATGCTAGGGTAAATGATATAAAATATTTTATTGCATGTTTGTTTAGCAAGAGCCTTTACATCTCAATTAAATAGACCAAAATTTTGATTGGGGCCATTTCATGTTTTACATATACCGATTTTTGAAATGTCACATTGATGCCCAATATGGAATACATAGAGGTGCCTTTTAATGAATATGATTATGGTCACTAAGTACAGCAATATGGGTTCAGTATCAAAAGTGTCAGAAATGGGCAGACGAAAAATGTGCAAAATACCCACACAAAAAAAACAATTCTATTGTCCTACCTGTAAAAAATAAATAAATTATCAACATTTAGTTCGAATGACACTTGAATTATAATTTAATTTAGATAAATAACAGAGTTTTGGTTTGGTTTAAGTAATAATGCAAATCAGAAAGAAATAAAAGATTAATCTATGAGCAGTTGTTTATTTTAATGTATATTTCCTATATAATTCTATATTCCATATTAAGAACCCCTAGTATTCCATATTAGGTTCCCCGGGAGCTTAATATGGAATAGTAGTAACATTTAAAAAAAATAGCTATATAAGAAATATCTACAGTAATATCGTACCAGAATTCGAGTAATGTGTTTTGCAAAATTTTGTTGAATAAATGTGAATATTATTGCCGAATAGAAAAAAGTATTCCATATTAGGGCACTTTACTCTAATGTTCAATTATTATTTTCTATCGTACCAAAGAATTTTTTTAAATTTTTCCATTTTGCTAATGTGTATTTGGTAATTAAATATTAATTTTGTTGATGAATACTATTATATTTACCCACTACTGATGAGCTGTAAACTATTTTGCCGTTACAACTTACCCTGATCATTGTTACTTTTAGCCCCAACGTTGAGGTTAGAAGTAACAGCTGTTTTACTACAGAAAAAAAAAAGTTTCTCACATATGCTTTACATATGAAATAAATATCTTGGAAGGAAGACGAATGTCCAGTCTATCATGAAATCAATTTGGATGTAAAAAACTTGTTATACTCTACGAGAAATTAAATAAAAACAAAACAAAAAATAATTTTCATCCCCAGTCTAGAATATTAAACATTTATAATTTTACAGCAAACCTAGTAAACTATTTGTAGCAAACATAATTTTTTTTATTGCAAAACATAATTTATTTGCTGCAGTTTATTACCATTTCTTGAAATTTATTTGGCCCATATTCGAAGCCAATTTTTCAACAGTCCAGTGCAGGAAATATATTGAATCAGTCCCTGTATTTGTCGTTTAAACTTTACCAAGAATCGATCAATTCGCGTGGAATTTAAAATCATAAATTAAATCGTATCACGATCATTTTAGAAAGTTAGGTTCAAATCGACGCACGTTTTGCGGCGATAATTGTGATTTTCAATATTTATGGAGACTGCAGGGCCATTACGACGCCCCTAGACCTCAAAAAATCTCCTAACGACGATTAATTTTTAACTACCGATGACAAATGTGCCAGGCAAAACGCTCAGATACAATAGGTCAATTTTGTGAAACCAGACAATGGCCGATGTTAAAAATAACTTATAATATTTCAAGACGTAGCTGTAACATTCTTCATAATTTTGTAATGTGAAAAAAAAATAACGAGCGGTATGGGAGGTCCGTGCCTAATATGACAATATTACCAAAGAGGAATTGTTAGTAATTATTGGATTCATAAATTTGTGGAAGGTTGATTCGTAAGTTATGCGTGAAAATTAAAAGACAACGTAAAAATTTCGGCTATTTTTGATGTATGTTAATGTGCTGCTGTAGATGTGTCCTTATCGGACATTAAGTTAACTGATGCATTGCGAAATAAACCCTGGCTATATTTTTTAACCAATTTCAACTTTAAAAGTCAGTACTAACTCACAAAAAGTCATTCATTACAAATCGTTTACTTCTGCATCTTTGTAAGATTCTATTAGAATAGAAAACTGTCAGTCATATGGACCGTTTTGTTGATATTTACAAATCAATAACTTTGAAAATAAGGTAACCCCAATAAAGGCCCAAAAACTAAAATATAAGCTTGGTGGATTCCCACTAAAATAAGTTTAATTATAAACTTATAATATATTTAAATACATTCATAGAAACGTTAACAAACTTAGAAGACTTTATCGTCTTTTTTAAACCGACTAAAATGCAAACCTTTAAATATCTTGAACCAAAGGACTTGCAGCTTTTCCAAAAATAATAAATTTAGTTCTACTTACCAGGGAGGGTCACGATATGTTGTCTCTAGAATCTGATCAAGACTGTGTTTATTGCATCAAGAACATCAAAACTAAATGTTTTGCAGAATTATTCGTGCCACTTGCCATTTCGTTCGGAAAAATAGAAGAAAAATAGAATAATAACAGGTAATTTTTGCAATCGCGTCGCTATGAAACCGTCAGAGATAAAATCGAAATTTTTCTATTTACCAATTCGCGCATCCTTTGCAAGTAAAATGGTGCAAAGTTTTTGAAAAAATCTCAAACGGTTCCGAAGAAAAACGTCAAAAACGAAACCCCTGCAAACCGCTATGATTCGAGAAGTTTTGGTATATCTATTATAACTAAATCTATGCGATTAACATAGGGCACCGTTCTTACAAGGGCCTCGTTTTTCGCGTTTTTCTCCGGAACCGTTTAAGAGTTTTTCGAAAAAATTTGCACCATTTTACTTGCAAAGAATGCGCGCATTGGTAAATAGAAAAATTCCGATTTTATCCCAGACGGTTTCATAGCCAACGCGATCGCAAAAATTACCTTTATTATTCAACTTTTCAGTTTTTCCCCCATTTTTCCTAAGGAAATGGCCAGTGGCACGTATAACTCTGCAAAACATTTAGTTTCCATGTTCTTGATGCAATAAACACAGCCTTAATCAGATTCTAGCGACAACATATCGTTAGGTAATTGTTTCGAAAATTTTTATAAATCTGGAATACATTTTTTTAAGTTTATCCTATATTTTGGCTTTTAATCGGTTCTATTCCAAAAATTGAGGATGCCACAAAAGTTTAGATTACACACAAGAGAACTAATGTAAACTTTATCTCAGTTAGCTTGATTTAAAAATTATTTATTCAAAGAAACTCTTCTTGGTGCTTATTTCTGTAAAGCTGTCACTTCACCTTTCAAATTCCTTTTATTTTTGCGTTAAAACTGACTATCTGGAGGCTATAATTTAAAACAAATGTGTACTCAATGATGTGCAACAATATCCATCTTAGATATTGTCCAATTAGTCTTTTTCTATTTCATTTTCTATTGTAGTTTGTGTAAAATTCGATGTTCCCTAGATTTATAAATGTGTTTAGAGAGCGATTTTTCACGAACAATCCAAATCTAATTTAAAAAAACTCATATTTCGTGTTGATTGTTGGCATATCGTCCAACTCTACATCTATATTCACGAGGCAGGAAGAATTTGTGGCAGGTATATCAATATTAGGGTACTGCAAGACCCCCCAGATTGAAATATGGCCTGAACATAACCTGTGATTATCACGGGCCAGCCTTCTTGGATCCGTGAGCACCTTGTTAGCAAAATCATCACTTGGCAAGATGTGCCCAGCTCCGGCGAGCACTATTATACCAATATCCCGGGGCAATCATACACGGTTCTGATCTCTAGGTATTGGGACGCGACGATACCTGTTCCGCAATTAAACTCGTTTCATTCACTTTTACACGGGGTGTTTGGGGTTCCTTGACCACCCAGGCGCCTCTCGGTTATCATTAGATTAACGCTAAATCGCTTGATGTCGCTAAAAATCTAATTGGCAAAAATCTATTGCGGTATATTGGTAACTTTGTAGTTAGTTATACAGGGTGATTAAAATTCGAGTTTAAGCATGGGGATCTCGCTTGTTATAGTAGCTAGAGTATAGGTTTAAATTTGGCGAAGTTGCTAAATTTGGTGCTCATTGATAATCTGAAGAGAAATTGGAAATATCTCAAACGGTATCCGAGAAAATTGGGAAAAACCGGAACACACGATTTTTGAAAATCGTCTATAACTCCTTTGGAGTTTAAAATATTTCAAATGTGTTAAAACATTGCCCAAGCAACTTTTTAAGCCGAATCGGATGGTGGTGACCAATTTTTTCTAGATCGATTCGTTTTTGTCTTATGACAACCAACTTTGTTTTTTTCTTATGGGCGCACTTTCACTATTTACATAATCAACTAGCATTTATTTTTCTGAATCCGTTGATGTATCACACTTGGTATTTTACTTCTTCTTTCTTTGTCAAATTTAAATGAATACGTTTTTAAACAATAACAACTATAAATCAGGTTGGCCGATCATTGTAGTTTATGTTGTTTCCATGACAACCAATTAACAAACTTAAAGTTTTTAAAGCCTATTACTTATCACATTAATAATTTCGTAAAAATGAACTTTGATAAGGAAGAAAAAAGCGATATGCTGCGAATTTTTTATATAGTTCTTTTAAGTTTTGTTATACTTTATCACATGCTTTAAACAAATTTACTTAAGTTTATGTTTAACGTAAAAAAATTGTTTTTTTGGATGTTTGTAATAAAAGTGTTTTTTTTTTCTTTCATCTGAAACCTTTCTGCCATATTATCTTCTGGGTTTGGCAAAAGCCCCATATTTCCCCAAGTTTCTGTCCAACGTACAACAATATGTGTGCGAGGGTTGTTTTCCTTCTGGATATGTTTCTGCATATCGTTGACTTGACAATATAGAATTCTCAATCAATGAATAAAAAATTCGCAGCATATCGCGTTTTTCTTCGTTATTAAAATTCATTTAAACGATTTTATTAATGTGACAAGTAATTGGCTTTCAAAACTTTTAGTTTGTTGATTGGTTGTCATGAAAACAACATAAACTACAACGACCGACCTACCTGATTTAGAATGGTTATTGTTTAAAACCCTTTTTTTTTTAAATTTGACAATGAATGTAGAAGTAAAATACCATGTGTGATACATCAATGAATTCATAAAAATAAATGCTAGTTGATTACGTAAATAGCAAAAATTGCGCCCATAAGAAAAAATAAAGTTGGTTGTCATAAAACAAAAACGAATCGATCTAGGAAAAATTTGTGACCACCATCCTTTTCGGCTTAAAAGGTTGCTTGGGCAATGTTTTTACACATTTGAAATATACTCCAAAGTAGTTATATTATTAGACGATTTTCAAAAAGCGTATTTTCCAGTTTTTCCTAATTTTCTCGTATACCGTTTGAGATATATCCAATTTCTCTTTGGATTATAAATAAGCACCAAATTTAGCAACTTTGCCAAATTTAAACATATTAATGTTTGAAGCTAAATTCAAAAAATATTGAATTTCGTCATCAAAGTCTTCCCTAACAATGCCATTTTTATAGAACTTAAATTTTTTGTCGTCGTAGAAAGATTTTTGGTTTCTTTACAAGAAACATCAACAAACAATATTTTAAACCTTCTACTAATTTAGCTGAAGCTTTTTCCTCCAAATAAAAAAAATTGACTAATCACAAATTGGTTAGAAAACATTAGTTTTAAACAATACTCGCCCATTTTAAGTCTTCACTTTGGTTTCTGATTCATCATAAAATCTCTTTCTGCATTTGGACCTTCGAGTATCCGTCTCATATTTTTTTCCTACAATACTAAAACTAATTTTTCAACATCTTTACAATCTCCTCCAATTCTCTTTAAAATGCAACAAGGCTTTCATAGATATCTGTCTTAAGTTAAAGACTTAACACTTGAATTTTGCCTTGATCTGCTGGCAGAGTTAAATTTTTTTTATATCACATTGTTGGTAGAAGAACAAATTTTAGTGTATTAAATTCTTTACCTAATTCCATAGTTTTTAATTGTGCTTTTTCGCGACTTCTTGTAGGTACTGAGTTCGCAAAAGGTAAGCTAGTTACATCTTATAAATGGTTTTGATTTGACTATTCACTCGAACCCCTCTTTGAAATCAAGCTCCATAAAAATTATGGTGTTTCATATATTCATGCACTAAAAATCTAAAACAATTGTTTACAAAGGACACCAACACGAGTCAAAACTTTAATTTTTAATACGAATTAGGCAATTTATTTGCAAATTTATGCACGGATTTATCTACAGTTTTAATCGACAAAAATACCTGATTGGGTGTCGCGATAAAGTCGAACGGTTTCATATCATACTATAAACGATATTTCATAAAATTATAATGGCCACCACTCTCATAAATCCTGCATTATTGGCTGCGTCTGACCGATCATGATCATGCGAAATAATTAAATACAATTATAAATAAATTTTAACTCATTTATAATGATACAGAACATCAATTAGGTATACTGTTCTGTTTAATAACCTTGTAATTTTCCGTTTTTAAATCGTCCTGAATTAAATGGTTTTGTCCTGTGATTATCTGTTGGAAAAAACAAAAATTTGCTGCGCTTAAAAGCAGTTTGAAAGGAAAATAAATTCTTGGGGTGCTTGCCAAAGTCGGTGTGAATTCTATGCACTTTAAACATTAAAATAAAATTCTGTTACACATTCAGATTTAATCAGGTGCGCTACAAGGAGAATAAAAACTTTTACAGTCGGATTTTCGTTTTAAACACCAAAAATTTGCTACAAGAAGTTGCAACTTTGCTAATAGCAATGAAAACGTTGTAGTACAATTAATTAATTTCACTTCAACACATGTGTTTTTAATTTAACTTGTAAATACTGGGAGCTATTGATAAGATTAAGGGATTAATAACTGATTAATCTACTGTTGGTACCTGTTATCCTTCACGTTTCATTTTTTTTGTATTGATTTTAAAGCCACAATTGTATTTGAAAAACTACTGACAACCAAATCAACGAAATAAATTTTATTATTGTTATGAACTATAGTAATAATAATGATGTAATAATGTAATTTATTTTGCATTTTTGCTAATTATGTTTACAATTTTACAACTTACGTATTTGAATATATAACAATTAACACTTTTCCTTAATAAAACTACTGGGCTTACGTCTAAACCTTACAATATTAGTTTCATTTTTAAGTTCACTTTTTAGAGCGTTATAAAATTTCAGTCCTGAATGGCAATTTAAAGTCCTTACAGCTTCTAGTCAAATAATTATGAATATCGGGATTTTTGGGTTGTATATTTTAACAGAGAATTTGGAAATAGGTTATTTATAATCTTGAATATGAAAATAATCGTATTAAAAATTATCCGTTGTTTAATACTAAGCCACTGTAAGAATCTAGCATTAGGGTAATTTTGGTGTATCTGGAACAGTATAAAATAATTCTGATAGCCCTATTTTGCAACTTTTAAAGCCGGTCTGAGTCATTAGTATTCGCCAGAAATATAATACTAGAGCAGTATTAGAAATGGGGTGCTATGATACTTTTGTATATTAAAATTTTAGGTAGTTTACTGCTTAATCTACTAAGAAAACCTATTTTTTTAAGAAGCCTTCTTAATTATATAATCAGAATTACTTTTATAATTAAGCTTATCGTCTGAGTCAAATATAACTGTTAATTGAAATTTAAACAACAGATTTAATGCTGGATTGTTTGAGTGTTTTATTTATTCCTATTACTCTATCTTATCCCAAAATATATACCTACATCAATTTTAACTATTTTCCTAGGGATTTTCTAAAAGAGGCTCTTAAATTTATATTCGCCTAGGGCCCCAGTAGCAGTGTTATTTATTTGTGTAAATAGATAAATCTATAACTCTGCAAATGATTTAGGAGAAGAGATTTAAAACTAGTGTTGCTTTAATGCAAGAAATTCTTCGACTAAAAATAAATTGATTATTAATTAAACCTAATTATCTTGCACATACTTATATTTAAACGATTCACCTATAATATTTAACACTTAGGTCTTGTCAAATGATTGAGTAAAGTTTAAAATCACTTCCCTTTTTATGAAGAATCTTTTCATTTGTCTAGCTTCGCGACTCCGGTCTTTTTTTCGAGGGGGTAGTTTTAAAACTGGTAATTTTATATTTTTAAGATGATCTTAATAGTTAATATAAACAATTTTAAACTCAACCGATTTGGATTACATTAAAAATTAAATACTTAAATGATTCAAACTTTTATTTAAGTCTAGAACTATCAATATCTTTCGCATTTGCTGTGTGATGTTATTAATCATAATTTAATGCGAATTATTTTAATTTTTGAATTGTACTGCGCAATTTTAACGTTATATTACTAATTCTGGGAGGCAAATTTTAAATTTTATGGCACTATTAGTGTCTTTAAGACCAGTACAACACTGCATACGCGATTTTTCTTAATTTTTGGGTTCATGAGGTTGTCCAAATAATTTTGGCATTGTTTTTAACTCGGTTTTAAAAATTGTTAATCAAATTTTGTTTATAAAACTTTGTTCTGGAAGTGCTTATTTTTCTGTTAGGTTTTTTCTGGGTCTTTGTAAATAATTTTCGTTCTGTGGCGGTGTTTAGTATTTGGAACGCAAAATTTGAAGTGAACATTTCGGGTGAAGCTTTTTTTATTAAACAAACTAGAAATTTTGCAAAAGTTTTTGGTTATTTGATGATAATAATAATTTTAGTGCAACACATTTTTGGAAATTTTTGAACAAAAACACTCTGCTTAAGTAAGCAGGACAATCAAAAAATTATTTAAAATAATTGTTAATAGCTATTTTACAAAAATTTGGTCATGTAGCTTGTTACCAGATTTCAAACATTGCCTAAATATGATTTTCTTATACAACTGCTACTGTCTCCTAGCGGCCAACAAAAAAACGTGCAGTAGTCAATCTAGCTTTGTGTAGCACCAAGTTATATGAGTTTTAGTAGTCCCAAGAGACTGGGCGTCCCACTTCTAGGTGGCGCCGTATGTTTTAAAAGGTATTTGTTTAAAATAGTTTTTTTGGCGTTTGTTTTTATATTCACTGATAGAAAATGATTTTAAGTTATTGGTTATTTGTAAATACTCTGGTCTACCATTTTTGCAAAAGATCCCTCCAGCGAAAGATGTCTTTTTTAATTGAAACTGTTTATAATTATAATTCTTTGTGAAGCTTCAATTTATAAAATTAAGATTATAAAGTGTTAATTGAAAATCCGTTTTCCTTGTTCCTATTTCCGCAAAATGATCAATTACTTGCTCATAGTTAATAAATCTAGTTGCGGTTCTAAACCAGTTTCCATGAATGTACCCCTTGGTCACACTTTGAAGCGTCATGTACCATTGTTCCATTTCAAAAGAACTTTATTTATGCATAAAACATGCAGTAAAATAAATATTTAGTGCGAAAATTGTTGATTCTTGCATTCAACCAGTAAATTTTTCTGGGCATTGTATTTGACAGCCCCTGTAGAAGCTTCACATCCTCCTCGGAGTCCATGGAATTATGTTATAGAATACCTGCTTGCAGTATTAATGTTATCATCCACATATGCGGTATATATCACAAAAGAGGTACCGACGCTTGGGCGTCTTTTGCTAAAATTGACAAAAACGGCATCATCTATGTTAGATAAACATGCCCAGGTAATTTTAGAACAATGACTAATAATTATCTAGTTATTGTATCTTATACGGGGTGTTGTCTTACGGTATTAATGTTATTAACCACATATGCGGTATATATTGCAAAAGAGGTACCGACGCTTGGGCGTCTTCTGCTAAAATTGACAAAAACGGCTTCGATTATGTTAGCTAAACATGCCCAGGTAATTTTAGAATCATGTCTTTAATAATTTTCTTGTTATTGTATCTTATACGGGGTACTGTCTTACGGTATTAATGTTATCATCCATATGCGGTTTATATTGCAAAAGAGGTACCGACGCTTGGGCGTCTTCTGCCAAAATTGACAAAAACAGCTTTGACTATGTTAGCTTAACATGCCCAGGTAATTTTAGAACCATGACTTAAATAATTTTCTAGTTATTGTATCTTATACAGGGTGTTGTGTTGCGGCATTAATGTTATCATTTATTTATCAGGTATATATTGCAAAAGAGGTACCGACGCTGGGGCGTCTTTTGCTAAAATTGACTAAACCTGCTTCGACTATGTTAGCTAAACATGCCCAGGTAATTTTACAATCATAACACACAATTTTCTAGTTATTATATCTTATACGCGTTGTTATCTCACGATATTAATGTTAACAGCTTTAAATCGCGAAAAGCGGCTAATGCATTTTCAAAATTAACAGCTCATTTTAGGATTTTCTTAATCTTGCCCCTGTATGTAACTAAGTCAACCACCGCAATACTGATCCAATGTAAACAAAACCTAATTAAATGTGTCGGCGCAATGCTACACTTAACAGTTAATTGCGTTGAATATGAATCGGGAGACCCACCACATAGCGTTCGTGAGACATTCCCGGGTCAAAGGTGACAGTTTGCATCCACGGCATTCCATGATTAATATTTAATATGTATGCAGATAGCAGATACGTCATCCGCAAACGACTTATCATTCATCCGCTTTAATTATTGTTTCGATCTAATTTAAAAACAAATTGCACGGCAATTTGCTGAAACGTTATCGATTTTTTCGTTTTGGAAGTGAAAAAATTATAATGGATATTGTTAGTGCTTTTAAATTTCTATTTGCACAATTTGCGGGAGAAGAAAGACGAAGAAAATCAAACCAAAACGCGAAATAATGCAGATGTTAGCTGGTTAGTGGATCATCAAATAATTCTCCCAGAAATTTTAATTTAGGATGCTGATTTCTGTAATCAAAAAAGTACTGAGTTATAGCTGAAGCTATATTTAGCTGACACAAATGTGATCACAAAAAGGTCTTACTTGTCTGACGTCAATCAATTGTAAACGTACAGAGTTAAAATAATCAGTACCTAACTAATAACTAACTTGTTTTCTAAATGGTGTTTATTATTATTCTGTTTTTATGAACAATAAACGAATTGTTTTGGCTTAAATTTACCAGGAAGGATAAGCTTGCGCAGTGGCATACTACCTGCTTAGTAGTTTATACTTGATTATCAGTATACAATGATAGATAATCGATATTTAATAAATAATAATTGATAATTCGTGATTGATAAGTAATACGCAGTTATTGATAAGATATATTTTATAAGAAAATATCATTATGGAATATTTGATAGTCATTATTTAATAATTGATAATTGTCTATCAGCACACAATAATTGATTATCAGTGTTTAATAATTGATAAGTATGAAGATATAATACGTCATTTATATTTGATTATCAACGGACAATAATTGATAATCAGTAATATTAACAATTGGACCGTGTATTTTACAAGTTGTGTAAGTCAATAGTTCTTTGTTTTGAGATATCTAAGAGTTTGCATATATGTAGGTCGATTTAAGAATACCTTCTAATAAAGTGTAGGTACTTAGTTTGTCCATTACATTATGCTATACTTTTTTAAAAAATAAGTTTCCGTATTACATGGAGAATTTAGTTGTAAAATGGCACGGTTTTACTTCCTTGCTTACCCAGTGTGGAGTAAAGGAAATGTTCTTAGACTATTTTCAACAAAAACGATTCCCGTTATCATTTACTTACGAATTTTCGATTGGTCGAAACATGTGGATGTTTTAAAATTTAAACTGTAAATTGCCTACTAGTGAAAAGTTCACCCTGAAGTATATCTATGTAAATTATTATTTTTCGTCTCAATTTTTTTCCAATATGGACTTACAGTGTTTACATAATAAACAGTCGAATTGATAATTAATTATCAGTGACTGATATATACAACAATCAGTAATAATTGATATTTCTAGTTGGTAATCGTTACAAGTCTAATCAGTTAGGGTAAAACGGTGAAATACGCTCCACTTTAAAAAAAAAAATCGTTACTGCAAAATGATAGCTTTATTCTAAACAAAAAATACATTTCTAATTAGTATAATGAGTGTACATTACGTAAATATAAAAAGTTTGTGAAAAGTAAACGCAGGAAAACAATAAAAAAAACAATTTGGAACCCTTTCCTTTGAGGCGTATTACTCACTCTGCTGTGGAAAACGCCCCACACGATTATTACTACTTATTTTTATTAAGAACTTAATTTTTTGCACCACACAAGTGACATAAATCTTCATACGTTGTACACGTTTCGTGAAGCCATCGAGAACACGCTGTGCACTGTATCCAGTCTACTTTCGATTTCGTGGAGTAGTAGTAATCACCGCATTTGACGAAAATCTCTTCAGATTCATCTGAAACTTCCTCAGAAGAACTCAATACGAGTTCCTCTGAACTCTCAGATGACGTTGATTCAAAACGTTTAATACTTTTCATCTTTTTTTGGTGCGCGGGTTACATTAGCAACTTAAGTTTTCTTCCCTTCTCTTTTCGTACTGATGTTTTGCTTTTTCCCACATAAAATTTTACGTTTGCATCGGTTTTCTGGAGATGTCAACAGCGTAGCGGCCTGTTTTCTTTTAGTAAGAATTGGTGGAATGACTGGAATCGGATTTGTTTGTGCAAGAAATTTTGAAGGGGTTTCTTCCTCAGAGGATTTTTTGCTAAAAGCAGTTGCAGATGGCTGTGGCCTTTTTGGTGGGGTTCTTTGCAGTCCTGATAGCCCAGGTTCATCTAATGGCACAGTAGTTGGAGATGATTGTTGTTCTCCACGATTTTTATTCCTATCGATGGGCACATCGTCACGTTTGGAAAAAGCAGTAGACCTGTTTGCCCCATTGGCGTCCGAAATTGAGAAAAAGTGATCTTAAAGCAAAAGGGGCATTTTACACTTTTAGATCTGGAGCGTAATTCCCAAACAGTGGTGAAAAACGCCCCACTGGTGTACCAAGACCATTGAGGCATTAATAAATAAATGCGTAATGTCATTTTAGAGGTTATGAAACAAGCTTTCCGAATTTATGTCGAAATTTGAACGATACTAATACACTTCATGCGAAATTGTTTTTTCAATAATTGAGACAGAAATAATACAACGTCCACTTGCCGTGAATTGCGAATTTTTTCGATTTTCAGCGGGAAACTAGTGAGGTGGTGGAGGTATACTAAACTCCTTAACTAACACTACCATTATCCATTATGTGATACTAGTAGTGTCATCGATGATTAAACAACTAAACTACATAGGTGGGGCGTTTTTCCGGCTGGGGCGTATTACCACGTTTTACCCTAAGTTTCTTGTTATAAAGGCAAGCTGAACACAGCTAACTCGGAAAGACACTCATCTAAAAAATTATGTGGAAATAAGAAAAGAAATTAATCTTTGAATCCTTTTTATTTTTACAAAAACATAGCCACAATGCTACATTAAATAATAAATAAATATACACAAACTTAATAATAGTACCATACATAACTATCTTAAAGGTATTGCATTCATTCGTCATTGGATATACACAGCGATCAGACAGACAGACTCTTACTGAAACGTTACATACAAATACAATCATTTTCGATAAAATTAATTATACTTACAATATTAAAAAAATTGTACTAGTTCAAAATTTATATAAACTCATAACATTTCATTTAGGCAGATTTTTCTAAAACTGCGTTTATTTGCATTTACAGTGCGAATAGGCAAGATGTAAAGCTTTTTTAAATTATTGTATTGTTATCATTATAAAATTTGTGTTGCGTAACTATTAAAAAGATTTACCTACTCAATATTTTTCACAAATGCACTCATAAATTTGTCTTCAGCTCAACAAATTCATATTTATGAATTTTTTAACATTTCTTGCCCCTGCTATGTTTTTTTTTAGATCTGTCTGTAATTCTACTTTGGTTTCAACGTCTCCTTTCGGCCTCTTTAAATAATATAAATAATATATACACCTTATAAATTAATTAGAGTGACTTACAAAAAACCTTAACAGAAACATCCTAACCTTATTTTGGATAAATTACTAATATTCACACACAAATATTGCTTAAACTTATTTTATTGTCTACAGTTAATTTTTATCACAGGTGCTGTGAACTCGGCCATGTTTAAAATAGTATCCAAACTTATTACGAAAACCCAAATGCCTTTTTTCCATGAATATTTAAGGCGCAAAAGGTTCAAAATTAAACATTTTTAAAGAGAACTATTTCACACAATCTTAATTAAACAAGCTATTTAGACCCGTATTTACCAGTATAAATTTAAAATTACAGCTCTTTTGCTTTTTGTAATGTTAAGATTTTAAAAAAAGTATGTTACACTACAGAAGAAAAATGTGTGTGCAATATACACTGCTGATAGCAATTTTGTAACCAAATCACAGTTTTAAAAGGCAATAACTCATAAATGTCTTGCTAGTTCATGAAAAACCGTCAATAATTATTGTCTAATTGTAAGGCTAATTAATGGGAATTAATCAAAATTGTATAAATTTGTAATGAAGTATTTGGAAATGCTAGAATAAATATTGTCGTGGACAAGTTATTTTTTCGCAAAATCTTACAGTAAACTTAATCCTAGCACTAAATCTATAATTAAAACTTAACGTCAATCAAACAGTCGTCAAATCATTCACAGTATACTGAACTTAATGTATAAAAAGATGACGATAAAGTAACAAACACAAAATGGAGCTGATTTATGTTTTTTTGGTACGAAATATGATTCAAAACGCACGGAGAAAAATCGTTCTGAAAACGATCAGCAAGTAACAAGAAAACCTAACACGTTCCTAACAAAAATCAAGCTTTTGTGGTTCACGTACAAACGATTGTTATTTGTTTATGTTAATTGGTACAGCGATTTTTCAATTTTCGCTTGAAGTTGATGAAAGTGCCGTAAAACTAGAGATCATTTTTTCTTATTCTTAATCGAAACCACGCTTTAAAAAACGGCTAATATAACATAGAAAGATAACCAGAAGACCAGGAAAGCTTCTAGTCCAAACTAGACTCGTCTAGCGAAAATAATTCGCGAGATATAGGTACTGAAAAATCCTGAAAAAATCGCTATTTTTTTCAGGATTTTTGAAGCGCCATAACTTTGACGGTATTAACGCTAGCTCAATGAAATTTTCAGGATTTGTTGCTCATAGTATAGGATTTAATGTTTTAAAATTTATTTTGCCAAAAAAAAACGCAACGCCCGAAAAACAAAAGAAACGCGATACCTTGTTTCCATGCGCAATACGATCGAATTTTTTGTTTTTTTTTTATAAATAACTTTCTCATAACTTTACTTGAACAACGTACAAACCACTCTCTATACTTTTTCTGTCTAAGACATCCCCATCAACATCGGGATGCACGCGGAACCCTTTATTGTCAACCCCGCTAAGATTCTTCTCGCATTTTTTGTTAAAGTGGGCTTCTATCTCCTCGAGGCTCTTATTTTGCGTTTCCGGCAGCACGAACCTGCAAAACAGCAGCGCCAAAAACGAAGCCGCGAAAAACACAAAGAGCGTACCGCTAAAATACAAATAATAGTTCATACCGTAATAAACCTTCACGCAAATGAAGATGAAACACTGAGCGATGCATATGACGACGCCGCTCATGATCGGACGAACGTGGAGCGGAAATAGCTCGCCCACCAGGATCCAAGGTATCGGCAACATCCCTATCATGCTGAAGGAAACGTTGAAGAGGACGCACATCAAAGGGAGAAGCGTCATGATCCTGTCGTCGAACGAGTTGATCTCGTAATACTTGAAGTACGACGCCGCTATGAGCATGCTCAGCCCCATACCGGCGCTGGAGAGCATGCACAGCGACTTCCGGCCGAATTTGTTGATCAAAACCGCGCCGGCTATCGACATTACGAACCTTATAACCCCCACAATCACGGAAGATAAATATTCATCGACATCCAAGTTGGCGTCTTGGAAAAAGTTGACCGCGTAAAACAATATGGTGTAGATGCCCGATAGTTCTTGCAACAAAAACAGCGCCACGAGTATGAAGAACGGTTTGATGGTGGCTGGACTTAAATAGGCGTCTCTTAGTTGCTTTTTGTCATCTGTTATGGTGCCGGCTGCTATGAGCTTCGAGAACTCCTCTTCGGCGATGGCTGGGTTCTGTCGGAGCCAGGTCAGACTCTTGAGGCTTTTGCCTTTTTCGCCGGATTTTATCAAGAAGGCCGGGCTCTCCGGCATGAAATGGATCGTGATTATCGTGTATATGCTGAAGAGCGAACTGATGAGGGCTATCAGGTGCCACTTGAGGAAGTAACCCAACGTGTAGGTTAGCAGGATGCCGAAGGACGCCGACACTGGGCCTAGCGCTTGGAAAATTCCGCGGTTTTCCGGGGTGGAAATTTCGCCCACGTACGCGTAACTCGCTGCGGACATGCCTAGAAGAAATTAAAAGTCTCAGTGAGTTTTCCTAGATTTTTCTTTCGCCATACATAGTCCTAACAAGGGATAATTATGTTGTCGCTTAGAATCTGATCAAGGCTGTGTTTATTGCATCAAGAACTTCAAAACTAAATATTTTGAAGAGGTATACATGCCACTGGCCATTTCCTTCGGAAAAATAGGGGAAAAACTAAAAAATTGGTATAAAAAGGTCATTTTTGCGATCGCGTTGGCTATGAAACCGTCGGAGATAAAATCGAAACTCTTCTATTTACCAATGCGCGCGTCCTTTGCAAGTAAAATGGTGCAAAATTTTTAAAAATCTTAAACGGTTCCGGAGAAAAACGCGAAAAACAAGACCCTTGTAAAAACGGTTTCCCCTATGTTAAACGCCTATGCAAGTCGCATAGATTTAGTTAAGCAACTTCTCAAATCATAGCGCTTTTGCAGGGGCCTCGTTTTTCGCGTTTTTCTCCGGAACCGTTTAAGATTGTTTTAAAAACTTTGCACCATTTTACTTGCAAAGGATGCGCGCATTGGTACATAAAAGAATTTCGATTTTATCTCTGGCTGTTTCATGGACAACGCGATCGCAAAAACTACTTTTATTATTCAACTTTTCAGTTTTTCCCCAATTTTTCCGAAGGAAATGGCCAGTGGCACGTATAACTCTGCAAAACATTTAGTTTTGATGTTCTTGATGCAATAAACACAGCCTTGGACAGATTCTAGTGACAACATATCACGACCTTCCCTGGTAAGAAAGTATAGTATTAATTTGCCAAAACTCTGCATGAATATCCGTAAATTTAAATCGCTTCATACAGCCATTAGGAAAGGTTTAATGGTTATTTATGTTTTCTTACCGGCTGCAATTCCTGTTATCATCCTGCCACAGTACAGGGTCCATATATCCTGCGCTCCTGCAACGAAAAGCCATCCTACGAAGAACGGTATACTGCTTAGTTGTATGGACCTTTTCCTGCCGAAATATTCTGCCAAAACTCCCGATAGAATCGATCCTATGGGATTTGTTATCGCGCCTAAACTCGCTGTAAATAAATCACATTAATTACCTACAAATTATTACATAATTGTCGTTCTTTTTTAACACTTTTAAATCTTGGTTGTGAGAAAAGTGTTGACCAGCGATTTTAACATTTAAATCGTACGAGGTTCAATATTTTGCGGATAAAATTACAAGAGTACCCGTAAACTCGTTGTTTTAAAACTGCTGGCCAAGGAAGTCTATTAAATGTTTAATAAATTTCAATTTTTCTGTCAACTTAATCCTCGTTACATTTTGCTAATCTTAGTTATTATTTGTTTTTTTTTTCATTAAATGTAGTTATTTGCAAATATTGAAGCAAACTTGTGAAATTAAGTCATTCTTTGATTTGTTAAATAATTGAAATGATTACTTTAATTAAAGCGAAGAGATTTAATTAAAATTTTAATTACATCCAGCAGATATGATGGTCTGATCTGGTGTCATTAACTGCTTGATGTGTAGAATTTTTCGCGTTCGTAATAACACGTTTCGAAGTCACTGGCACCGATAAACTGTCTCTATTAATTAAGATACGCTTTAATTTTTTTTGCTTAATTAAACTTCTAAGTTCTCAATTATGAGGGCGAATTTTCTGTAATCTACCTTGCCCTGAAAATAGATATTGACGTTCTGTTAAATAGCTGTGACTCATTAAACGTGAAGAGTAAAGTTTCATCAAAATATATTGAGTTTAAAGAGTCCTCTACCAATATTTTTGGACGGAAATGAGTAAAATTAAACTGAAACATCTCAGTGTGATAAAATTTCTCACGAAAGAGGGTGATGGGCCAAAAGTTATCCTTCAAGGAATGACCCAAGTGTATGGAATAAAGCCCCATCTTTATTTCAAGTAAAATTTTGGTCTAAACAGTTTTGCTGGGGTTGGAACTATACAGGATGATCCAAAATCTTGTCGACCAGTTGAAGCAAGAACTGAAGATATGGGTCAAAAAAATGAAGATTTGGTGCTGTAGATCGGCGGGTGATTTTGTCTTTTATTGCCAAGGAAGTTGGCGTTTCCGAAAGAACTATTTGGACAGTTTTGCACGACGGTTTTGGTATGCAGAAGTGCGCAATGTTGAGGCTGTAATGCAAGAATGTGGCTTTACTGAACTGCGTCATCCACCTTACAGCCCTGCGACTTTTTTTTGTTCAGAAATCTAACAAAAATCTTGGGGGCAGAAATTTTTCTCTTAATAGCGAGCCAAAGCTGTTAATGGCTATTTTGCGGAGCTCCTGAAAGAATTTTTTCTTGAAAAGTTGCGGCAACTCGAGGAACGTTGGATTTAGTGTTTAAGTGTAGAAGGTAGTTATGTAGAAAAATAATTTTGTTTTGTTTTCCTACATGCTTTTTTCCATGGCTTAGTAGGTAACATAAAAATACTCCCTCATGTTAAAGTATGTATCTCTAATTTATTTACATTTTCAAATATGGAACTGCGCGCACTTAAAAGTTTTACTAATTTTTTATGTTATCGATCCAATAGTAGCTCAAAATACATCTATATCTGCTGATGATTATGAAACAAATATATTAAAAATCAAAACGTGTATGAATCATAGGATGTTGCGGTTATTATTTGAGATTCGAAACGTGTATAACGATAAAACATGTTTAAAAAGTCAACTCTATCGCATTTGTTTTAAAATATTACGCTATAAATCAGCTAATTAAGATAAGATATAAATGACGATTAGAACTGTATAATAAACTGTTTGATTGTTCGAATGATTCATTTATTATTATAAATAAGCTTAACTTAAAATCAACACATTACAGATAATCTCGCCTTAGCGTCCCTTATCATTGGACCAAGTTTTAGTCGTTGCCACCGCACACACCCATATTGTATCAGATGCTACTCTGCATAACACAGCTTTTAGCAACCCCTAACGTGACCTTCTCCTACTGATCTAAATATAGTGTCCATAGCTGTGTTCTGTAGCAATGACTAAAAATTGGTCTAATAATAAGGGACTCTTAGATTATATGGCGTTTTAATTTTTCTGAAAGTATTTCATAGCTTCATATAGCATCCAGTCATTTAATATAGCATTTAAATTTAGTACATTGCATTTTAGTTACTATATAGTGCTTTATTAACCTATTTAGCACTTAAACTTTGTTTATAGGCGTCCCGTATAGCGATAGTATTTTTTTATAGATCATAAATAGTTGGTTTTTAAAATAATTTACGTATTTATTGAACGGAGTTAAGCACCTGTCGATTCTTAACGGCGTAACACCATCCAGAATCTGCACTGACCGGCGTATTGAGACCACATGTTTTTTCCGCATTTTTGTGTCTTTGTTATCAGTTTTAATTTGAGGTCGGATGTGATGTACACACCTAAAGGTGTTGGCTGTTAGTTATTCACGTAAAACTTTTAGATAATTGGGGTGTATTTAATATTAAATATAGTGTAAGATTTTTAAGTGTTCAGTACATTTTTGGTGCAGTGAAGGAAGGGTTACTTTGCTAGATAAACTTAGGCCGTTTTTGGGCGGCCATTTGTGCCTTGCGATTTTTGTACGCGTCCATGCAGCCATCTTGACTTGGCACGCAAAGTAAACCGATTCAAAAACGCAGTGCTTAACAACCAAGTGTACTTTACCAAAAATAACTTAGGTTTTGAACTGGAAATTTTCGTTATTGCGTGTTTTTGAAAAACTTGTGTGCCAAATTTCGTGATCAAAGACGATTACTGATCAAGGCTGTTCCGCTGTCCTTAAATTCAACAGGAAAACTCTGAAATTACGATCCAATTTGGGAAAAAGATGTACTGATTCTTGCTAACTTTAAGGTAGGATTATTTTTTTCAATAAATTATTTTTATCCTTCTAGTTAATCCAATTACTTTGGCGATTTTTGGCTCGGGGTTTGGCGGCAACGTTAAATTTTCTGTGTTAAGCAGAGTAGCCATTGATACAATATGGTTGCTTAACTTTGGTCTTATAATAAGTGTCGCTAAAACGAAAAATTACCTATATTGTTGTATATATCCTTGTATGAGTAGTATATTTTGAAAATGGCGTAAAATAAGTTACAAAAATGCTTGTTATTTTTGTCTTTAAACATTTTGCTTGCAATTTCTTTCAAAATCTTCACTATTTTCGTCTATAGAAATTTTATTTTTGAACTGAAGTGCAAATAGATTCATTTTGAAAATGGCATAATGATGGTTTGCTTCCCTATTTACCCCAAATGTACCTGAGTTATCTTAAAAATTTAAAACAAAGTGAAATGTTTGAAGACTTTATCCCTACTGTTAATGACAATGATTTAATACATGAATAAACTTTTATATGAAATGCGTTATATAAATTACTTACACTGATAATTCAAAACGTACTGATAAATGAAAAAAAAACTGATATTGAACTGCGTTGTACAAATGACTTCTATTATATAAATTACTCATCAATTTTCTTCAATTACTGCCTTATAAAAATCACTTTACTAAAACATCGTACAAAATCAACATAAGTCTGTAGTTTTTATAAACTTTTAACTTTGAAGGTGGCTTAAGTCACTTTACAGTAATGAAAAATGGCGATTCGTTGACGTCTGTGCGAAATTATTTATAATGAGAAAAATATTAGTTAACCAAGATAACAAATATACGTGAAATTTCTCTCTAGTTAGCATAAATATTTTTATGCACATTAAAAAGCAAAACATTTCATATTTCAAAATAACAAATAAGTTACTTATGCCACCTTCAACATAAGCAGCTCATATAACGTTGAATTATATCGTAATTTTACGTTTGAATCGGGGTTTCTTATAAGGGCCACAATATTTTTCATTAAATTGATTTTGTTCTTGTGCAAAGTCCTAAAAACCGATTGATAATGTATTAGGCACGCGAAAAGAACGTTGATTGACAAAATAGGTACTAACTTGTCTAATTTTCAACTTAAAAAAAAGGGGTTAGAACCGTTTTCGGTAGAAACACAGTGTCGTATTGTAAACATACAAAAAAATAGTTTATAAGCTTTAGCAATTGTCTTATCACCCGGTCCAATGAATATGTGCATAAATAATTGAAAGAAACCTCTATGTAAATGGTAAAACTACATCTTCATTATAAAAAAAATGTCAAAAAAAGCGTTAGCAAAAGATAAGATTATAACTTTGTTTTTTTCTTCTTTTAATTGTTTCAAATTACCGCTGTCTACCTTCATAGCCCTAAAAATTAACAATAAAATCGCGATATCTCGGAAAACAACAATTTTAGGTGAAAAACAGCCTTAATGTTTTTGAAAGACAATTACATTTTCTGCAAGACTAAAAAAATATAGGGTGTTGTATTTAAAAAAAATTAGTTCCCCATGTTTAAAGTTTCACAATTTTGACCAAAAGTAAAAAACGCCCTGTCTAATAATTTAAAAATGTAGGCAGGGCAAAGTGTTTGTTAATCCATTGTCAATCTAATCTTCAAAATAATTTCTTCAGACTTTTCAAATTTTTTTAACGTTGAACATTTTTTAAATTAAAGTGCCCTAGTATGGAACAGTTACCTATTATGGAATACATCAGACAATGAATAAGCGATATCTGTTGAAAAGTATATGTACCTATTTGTACATTGCTCGCACATTCCCAAATGTAAAATAGTTAAAAAATATTCACTAGATTACATAACAGATTCAAATATATTTTTGACGTGCTTTTAGGCTAAATCTTTCAGTGCAAAATATTATATGCTAGGGTAAATGATATAACATATTTTATTGCATGTTTGTTTAGCATGAGCCTTTACATTTCAATTAAATATACCAAAATTTTGATTGGGGCCATTTCATGTTTTACATATACCGATTTTTGAAATGTCACATTGATGCCTAATATGGAATACATAGAGGTGCCTTATAATGAATATGATTATGGTCACTAAGTACAGCAATATAGGTTCAGTGTCAAAAGTGTCAGAAATGGGCAGACGAAAAATGTGCAAAATACCCACAAAAAAAAAAACAATTCTATTGTCCTACCTGCAAAAATAAATACATTATCAACATTTAGTTCGAATGACACTTGAATTATAATTTAATTTACATCGATAACAGAGTTTTGGTTTGGTTTAAGTAATAATGCTAATCAGAAAGAAATAAAAGATTAATCTATGAGCAGTTGTTTATTTTAATGTATATTTCCTATATAATTCTATATTTCATATTAAGAACCCCTAGTATTCCATATTAGGTTTCCCGGGAGCTTAATATGGAATAGTAGTAACATATAAAAAAATAGCTATATAAGAAATATCTACACTCTACAGTAATATCGTACCAGAATTCGAGTAATGTGTTGCGTATTCATTACAAATTCCTTATAATTTGTTTTGCAAAATTTTGTTAAATAAATGTGAATATTATTGCCGAATACAAAAAAGTATTCCATATTAGGGCACTTTACTCTACTGTATTTTCATGAAAATGCAATTTTCACGAAAACTGTTGACTTAAGACCCATATAACCTTTTACATTTTTTGAAGTAAATCGAAAGGGGAATCCAAAAATGTAAAAATATACAGGGTGTTGGAGCACCCTGTATGTTTAAAAATATTTTTTAAATGCAGCCCTTATTGACTTACATTATCTAAATGCAACAGGTTGGAGAATTTATGCCGTTTCGCCACAAAACTCAGTGGCGTCCGTCGTGACCCTCCCGTATAAGTGACATAATGCCACCACCTTCAAAATAAACGGCTCAGTTGACGTTAAATAATATCAAAAATTACATTTAATAATATCCTTTACACAGATATTTCATCCAGCATTTTATTATTTTTATTGTAGTTTCCTGTATATTTTTATATTGCATTTTGTTATTTTCTGTACAACATTATGGTGTTTATTTATTTAGCACTTTGCAATTGTTTATTAAGCTTATTTGTACACTTTTACGTTTATGTTATTTTCTTTTAGCATTAGATTCCCATACTTCCTAGATCGATGCATATCCTGCTAACTTTTGACGTAGGTACGCGAAACTGATTAAAACTAGCAATGAACTTAACATTGAAACCTTGCTTTCGACAGAGCGACCTCCAAAATTTAATAACATACACATTCAGACCTAATTTATCGTTAACTGTATTACATAGTTTGCGTGAACTTGAATCTCTGATTAATTGAACGTACGACCTTCTCGTATTTGTAGGAAATACAACAACGATTTAATGCATTGTTACTGCATATAATTGCTGTTGTTATGTTATTAAAGGGTCGGCAAAAAAATTGGCGGAAGTTGATGATATTACTAGTAAAATGTTGGAAGATTCTGAAGCTTGTACGATGACATAGACATTTATATTCTATAGCCTTGGTTGGTAGCCTTCGCCTTGATCTACGCGGTTCCGGTGGTACCGGAAGATGCTAATAAGGTTAACTTAGTTTTATCAGTTTAAGGTTTTCGTTAGGTGCATCTAGTCTAATTTTTTTTGGGTCCCCAAGAGCACTTACACCATTTTGCTAATTATCGACTAGTTATCGAGTAAATTTTATTATTTGTCTTGTTTTATTGGGTTGTTCAAGAAGTCGGTACGTATTTTCTTAACGAAATCGAGACGCGTATTTTAACTTGGCACGTTTTGAATGTAATCATCGGGCTATTTAGAAAAACCGACGAATTTGTTTTGGGCAACTCGTTCTTAATTAGATTCACCCTACCTTAATCGACTTCTCTACATAACTTTTAATTTATTGATGTACCTAGACGAGGCGCTGTTGTATAAATTAAATCTTACCAATCCATGAGCCCTCTTCTGCGTTAACATGAAATTCGTGCGAAGACATGAGTTGAGGGATCAGAATTGCGCTGTATCCTTGACAAATCCCGATGGATATTGAAACTGAATGGGCACATGCAGACGCTAGGGCCTGCAAAAGACATAAGTGTTTTTAATTAGTAGTTGCATTATCTTATATTAGTTTTATTTATGGTACTGCTAAAATTTAATGTAGAAAATCAGAGTAAACTTATAATATTTTTAGGTTTTGTCATTCGGTCTGTTGGTATTTTTATTCATTAAATCGTTACACTATCATATTCTTAACAAATGTGTACCTACCTACTTCAAACAGTTGTACCAATAAATAATTTCTAAACGACAATGAATGTGAACTAGAATTTCACAGAAAAATTTTATCTAACGCATCTTTCCATGATGAAATTACTTTCGTATTTTTACATCAATCTGTCTGTTTGTACTTTAAATAATTGTAATTATCTGTCTGGTAGTTAAAAAATGTGTAATTCGGACGGTTATTTGGGTAAATATTCTTCAAACTACTTTAAATTTTGATATGAACTTTACAGAATATGTTTATCCAACGTAAAAAGAGAATTCTTTTGTATATTTACGTTAATCTGTCTGTTTGTATTTTCAATAATTAGCCAGATTTTCTGGTTTTTAGTGAAAAATTTGTAACGCGGACGGTTATATCGATAAATATTTGTTAAACTACTTTAAATTTTGATATGAATATTACAGGGTATATTTTTCCAACATGAAAAAATACTCTTGTATTTTTACGTCAAGCTGTCTGTATTTTAATCATTATTATTTAGCCATGAGTGCTTCTACTGTTAGGCGTAGGACTGTTGAGTTGTGTTGTGCTGACTTTTTTAATGTTTTTCTGTCTTGTGCTAGCTTTTTTAGGTCTTTGCATTTGATGTTTCTATCCGTTGCTGCTTTCTTAACTTCGTCTTGCCAGGTTTTTCTCGGTCTGCCTCTTTTGTTTTTTCCCTGTGATCTTGCTTCATAGGCCTTTCTGGTTAACCTTTCTTATTTCATTCCATAAATGTGACCCATTCATTCCAGCTGTCTTTCTTGTATTTTTGTTTCAACTGATTTTATCTTTAGCTGTTCTCTGTATTTCTGATTCTATCATTTTTTGTTTTTCCTTGGGTTTTCCTTAGAAATCTCATTTCAGCTGCATTCACTCGGCTGCTATTTTTATTTGTGAGTGTCCACGTTTCACTTCCGGGTATAAAAGTGCCGGAGTTACTACTTTTTTAACCACTTCCACTTTAGTTCGTTTTGCTCTATTTCCAAAAAATGTTGTTCTTAAACTGTTAAATATTCTTCCCACATTTCTTGTCCTTTCGCGTATTTCCTTGTCCGTTCCTCCATTTTTCTCTATGATCACTCCTAAACATTTAAAGCTTTCTACCTGTTCCAACCTAAGCCCATTTAAAGTAATGTTATATTGTGTTGTGTTATTGTATCTTTACAAGAAAATAATTCTTCTGTATTTTACGCCAATCTTTCTGTTTGTATTTACAATAATTAGCAATATTTGCTGGCATTTGGTTAAAAAATTTGTAACTCAAACGGTCATATCGAATATTTTTGAAACTGCCTTGAATTTTGATATGAATTTTACAGGATACGTTCATTATTTTGCATTTTTATGTTAATCGTGAACATTTTATAATTTGTTTAATTATAGTTAATGGTTTTTTTTAAATCGCTTTAGATATTTTTCATCCCACAAATTTGAAATGAGACTTAAGGGGGAACTAAATTTTAGTCGAAGTGCAGAAGTAATAATACACGTAATGTCATATTTACATCTCTTTCTAGTATTCTAGCAGAAAACAACATAGCAAAACTAATTTCCCCCTCCATATTTCCCCGCCATATATTCGTTCATCACTCTTTATCTTAGCAGTCTATCATTGTTTATTTTTAACCCTGAAAGCGTTTTCCTAGCAGCCTATTACATCTTAGCAGCTAAAGGCGTAAATTTTATAGTAAGTATTACTTTTAGAAAAATTAAATATTACAAAGTTAAAGTTTTTTTACTGTAATAATCAAAATAAATTCAATGTATAAATAGTTTTAGTTATCTCAAATTTCCTATTATAAAAAGAAGAAATAAATAGAAAAAGATATATTTACATATTTTTATTATATTAGTACTAGGGCGGTTTATCAGTTATTTAAAACAATTCGATAACACTAAATAACACAAAACACAGAATACATGCCCTGGAAGACAGATGCCATAAACTATTTTTTTCGTTATTAAAAAAACCGGTAACCGTTATTTTTTGTCCGTAAAAGTGATTTTTAACAGAAACCGAAACCGTTATTTTTAATGGCAAAAAAACGGAGAAAAGTCGAACAAATCATGTCGTATTATTGCCTAATCGAACCAGTTGGTCTAATCGAATTTTAAATTCAACCGCTTCTTCTGTAGCAAACGCAAATAATAGTAGTTGTCTTTGTTGTCGGTCGCCACACGCACTTCATAGATGTTCGAATTTTCTTGAAAAAACCACAAATGATAAATTTCTATTCATTAAAGGCAAAAACCTTTGTATTTATTGTTTGAGCTCGTTTCATAAAATAAAGCATTGTAACTCAACTTTAAATTGTCGTATTTGCTATAGCAGGCATCATACCTTATTTCACTTTGAAAACAAAATCAAATGGTCTTCATCCGAGCACGTATCTACGACTAAAGAATCGGAAATTACTCATTCACCTTTGGATGAAACTCCAAACTTACTTTTGAATCAAGTCAATAGCTTAACGACACCTCTTCATCTCGAAACACTGTTTTGTTATCGACAGCCTTAGTTGATGTGTTAGACTGTTGGGGAAATTATCAAACGCTTCGTGTATTATTAGATAGTGCCAGTCAGACAAATTTTATTAGGTACTGATAGTTGCGTTAAGAAATTAGGGCTGTCCCGAGCCTCAGTAAATATTCCCATCCATGGCTTGAATCGTACCTTTTCGTGCGAATCTACCAGTTTTACCACATGTATTCTTAAACCTAAAGACAAAGAGGAACCTAAATTTAATGTCGACTTCATGATTTTGCCGCATGCATGTACGGAAATGCCGTCCACAACTATTAATTCGGAAAATTGGACACACATACCACAAACCTTAAGTTGGCAGACCCACAATTTGGAACGCCACGTAAAATAGACATGTTATTGGGAGCCGACATTTTCACTTCGATTTTAAGACATGGTATAGATTCTATATGAATAAATTGACGTTTAGATTTTTCTGTCATTTTTTGTGTTGTATATGTTGTAGAACAGACATACGGCGATAAAATGGTGGGGTATTGCAGCACCTTCTCTTCGGAAAGTACAAGTGAAATTTCCTTAAAAAATGGGTTTCTTAGTTCAAGTTTTTAGAAAAAGATTGTGAATAAATTTATTTCAAATTAACAACAATTATTAAAAACATGTTCCTTAACGGCGGTACAGGACGATATTTTAATTTTAGCCAATAGTTTACAAATATTGATGGTGTAAACAGACGGCAATTTTTAGCCAGTTTTTAATATTTTTTTATGCTTAACAGTATTAACTTTTTTAAAAATTGAGCCTGTACCGCCATTCTCGAACCAAAAATCTTTTTACTTACAAATTTTTAAGTACTTTGGATAATTAGTGTGAGAGAAAAACTTGAACTACGAAAGCTGTTTTATTGCTTGCCTTTAGTTCCCCCTTAAACGTCCAAAAAGCGGTTTTCATTCAGTGTTTAAATTTTAACGGAAAAATTCTTAGTATGTAGGTGTATTTCCCAACCGGATAAAAGGTATTTAAACTCGCCAAAATCCTGCTAATTCAAACGTGACAGCACATATCCTGCTTAAAATCATTAAACGGTTATAAAACCGCTTTTTCGACACCCAAATTATACACATCAGTGTAACTCGCAGTTTATGTATGCGCGTCGCGTACGACCAGATCATTATTTAAAAAAAAAGAACACGATGGGGCAGAGCCAAAATTAGGTAACTCGTTACTTTAGGTCTTGGCCAAGGTCTAGATGGCCTTGACTATTGCATTTCATTTGTTATATAAGACGACTCGAGCAATTAATTATAATTACAGTATCTTACGGTATAATTAGCCTTAACGGTACTTTAGATGTTTTTACTTTCAGCCGATTTGCTGTGATGTATGTTGTTTTGCTAATTAAAGTGTGCTAATTAATTAGAAGCATGTAAACAGAAATTATGAGGATAAAAGATATATTTTACGGTATATAAAAAAAGAATAGCGAGACGACGAATTTAATCTGTGTTCTGTACATTTTTATTGCTGATAGTTGTGAAGAAAAACAGTCATGGTGCTTGTAATTTCATTTGTTTTCCAGTTTTTTTTTCTTCGTAAAAAAGTCCTCTGGTACTTTTCGGTGTTAGGTATGTTTTTCTAGTTCTTCATTATCTTTCTCCCCCCCCTCCCATTCTTTATCGTTGGCTAACTGTGGCACATCTTTCCAGCTGACTCCTTTTTCTTCTAGTCTATGTTTCATTTCGTGCTTGGTCTTTCTCTATTTTCCTCAAATTTTGTTTTCCATCCCATTTTTGCGTACCTGTTTCCTGACATGCGTGCTATTGTCCCGGCCATTTTAATTGGTTTGTCTCCATGTTTCCCCTTATGTCTTTCACTCCTAGGTTTTTCTTATTTTATCGTTGCCAATTTTACCAACTTGTTTACATCCCTCTGTTCTTCTCAAAAATCTCATCTCCTGCATCAGTATTTTTTGTCTTTGCTTTAATGTTAGTGCCCAAGTTTCTGAAGTGTACATACGCTGAATTAAATACTTGCGTCTTCTAGCCAGGGACTGAGAACGGAACGAAAACGAAAACGTTAAACGAAATTAACCGAAATTTTTTCAGGAACGAAAACGAAACCGAAAACGAAATTGTTATTTTTCGTTCTAGAACGAAAACGAAATAAATATTTTCCAAAACCGGTTTTAACCGGTTTTGTCGCTATTTCAATTTTATTTGTTAAACACAAACGCGAATTTACCTTCTGTGCTGGGGAGACTCCACGAGGCAGTAAAAAATCTCGCTTGAAATAAGTGAGCTTCACTTTTCTCCATATATTTACGTGAATATGTAGTATTAACAACTTTATTGTTTATACTCGCAATTTCGTGTAACACAATTAACGGTACAGATATTCTCTATTTCTAATTTGTTTTTTAGATCATCAATATAGAATATACACTTGATTGGATATATATTATCAATGTGTATGTTTTATTTGCGTTTAGACAATAATAGTAAAATATATTCTTACTTCGAAAAGGACTAATGTAAAAGAATATTTATTGGAAGATGTGTTGCTAGTAAGATGAAACGGAATGTGAAAATGTATATTGTATGGTATGTACAAACCATAAAGTTAAAGTATATTTCAAGTTAATATAAGTTTTTTTTAATATCTTTTTTATTTATAACATTTAGTAAATTATCCACTTGAATTCATTTTTTTGTTTTTTTAAATAATTACGGCTGGATTTATTTAATTCAAATGCATAGATTTTTAGTACTAAAACAAATTTAAAACTGCACTTGCTATATTTTCATATTTTTAGATAAAGATCGTGTGTCTAATTTAACCTAATCACGTTGTGTTTTTGCACCTTACGGGTGTTAAACTTAATACAATTGTTAAATGTTAATGTGTTTAACGATTTGGTAAATTTAATATGGCGATGGTTCGCCAGTCTAAAATATGCTGTCCGTGAGCATCAAATCCCATCGTCAACGTTTATATTTTAGTTGAGACGCAAATATTGTTATCGTATTTATAGAGGGTTGTGGTGACTAGAAAAAAAATTTGATTTTTAGACGACAAAAAAATATTGTAAAACCGGTTTTAACCGTTATTATTTCGGTTCACGAAAACGAAAAAAGATTTTTTTCGGTTAGAACGAAAAGAACGAAAACGATATATTTCGTTTTCGTTCCGAACAGAAACGAACGGAATTTTTTTCGTTTTTAGTCCCTGCTTCTAGCTGTATTACACTATACAATTTCTTGTTCAAAAAATGTTATACTAGATTGTACAGCTGTTACAACACGTCTTATGTCGTAAACTGACACTTCGCGTATGTCAATTTACGAAATTGTAACTTGGCAGGCACTTTTTTTTTGGGGCGGCACTTTAAGTCTACCCAAATGGGGTAAAAATAAAAATCTCGGGATAATGAAGGAACAGTAGATATAATAATCAGTACCGGCACTGACGCTATTAAATTCACAAAAATTAATTTAAAAAAAGCAATTCTTACCGAAGTTAAAACGGGCTACTTGACCTTGCTTCACTGAAAACCCGCTCCCTTGTAACGTCAGAAATTCCAAGTTTCTAATAAAATTTACGATACGGTACCAACCATTCAATAAAATTTCAAACAACTCATTTATTTTAGGCATGCAGTTTTAAACTCTATTGTAACAAGGATTTTTCGGCCTTATTAAAAATAGTTTCGTGGGAGTGGGGGCGATCTGATTAAAGAAAATAAAAATCAGAAGAGGTTCTACTGTAAAACTGTAATTTTCGAAGATGATAAAGTATTCTCCATTATCTAACTTGCTTTAAAACACGTTTGAACGTCTAAAATTTAAAAAAAAAATCGCCTGCGGCGCATTCTATTTTTTCCCCACTTTTTTTTTGTGTCGATCTCTGCTTGCTTTTGTCGAAAATCAATAATTAGCAACCCTTTTTTATAGGGGCGGCAAATTCAGGGACCGCCCCGGGCGGCACAACCTCTAGCTACGCCACTGGCTGTAGCTTTTCTTCCTTCTTCCAATGTACCGTTCTCTACAATTATGGTTCCTTAATATTTAAAATTTGATACATGCTCTATCCTTTCTTGGTCTAGCATGATTGTAAATGGTTCATGATTTTTCGCTATAACCAAAGTCTTTGTCTTTTTGTATTTTGATGCTCATATGTATCTTCTTAATAATTCTTCCCAGATTTTGTTTATTTAGTCATCAGGCCTTCTACCGTTAGGTGTAGGACTGTTAAGTTGTGTTGTGCTTTTTTCCATGTTTTCCTGTCTTGTGCTAGCTGTTTTTTGTCTTTCCATTTGATGTTTCTATCCATTGCTGCTTTTTTTTTTTACTTCATCTTGCCAGATTTTTCTCGGTCTACCTATTTTATTTTTTCCCTGTGATTTTGCTTCATAGGATTTCCTTGTTTTTTGTTAAGCTCTTTTCGATTGTTCGTCTTGATATAAAGACTGGGTCTTGGGTACTCCTTCCTCTTCTGAACCCGTTTTGGGAATCTTCTGGTGGGTTTTCTATTTTTTCTTTTAATCTGTCTTCCATTACTCTTTACCTGGTACACTCATATTGTTGTTAATTGACTCTTAATAAAATTATAAGTAACGAAATTCATTTACTGTGTATTAGTAGGTATTAAATTATCAAGTAATGTTTTTATCATTTTTTGGCGGAACCCCCTCCATTGCTTCGCGGGATCCCCAATTTGGGAAACGCTTCTCTTGTGTGTTGATAATTGAACCTTGAACGCGTTGCCAGTTTTCGATACCACTCGTGTACCATACTCATTTGTTGATGGATGGGAACTATTGATTAATTAATCAAACACAGCTTTTGTTTATAAATATATTATTAAAACAATCACGTTTTCTTGCGTAGTTAAAACAGCTTGACGTATGTGAACCTTCGATTTTTGCATCGTTATAAAATTACTATAACTGAACTACTATCGGCCTTGACAATGAAATGCAAAATCAAGGTATGAACGACGATATCAACTTATCAACTTTGTATTGTTTGTTTTGTAGTGCTTCTGCACATTGTGTACGTGTTGAAGTTCATTATGCACGAAGTTGTAAGCAACAATTTTAAATTAGTCAATGTTGGTAGTGAGTTGAAAGAAATTAGCTGACGGTTTTTGCTAGGCTGATTTTCGCTTTTTTTGGGTGTGGAGAACCCCTATGAAGCCAATACATGGACTCTAGCTTTGTAGGATCTTCGTGAAATACCCAGATCAAGCACATGTCACAATTCTTTAAAAAAAAAAGTATTGTTCTGTAGTGTTTCTCAAACTTCAGATATTCGTGTGCCCCTTCTTAAATTTTCCCCATTGCCGCCCTTAATGTAACTTATGATTTTTACAACTTACTCCAGAATTTGTCTTAGTTCTGTAGCAGAGCCGGGCCTACAGGTAATTTCAACTGACGCAGTAGGGTACATTTGCGCCCTCGTGCATATAGTTTTTTATTTCTAATAAGTATTAAATGAAAATAAATAAATAAATGATTTTGGGAACGAAATAAACTTATAAATTATTAAATTAAAATCACAGAACGCAGTAATAGTACAATAGTAACGGAAAAATAAATCTGCACTTATTAAAAATTGAATCACACCAACCTTAACAAAAGAAAAGCAAAATTGAGTGTGCATAGGATGCTTTAGATTTAGAACACTACAAATTTTTCAGTAATTTAATAAAGAGACAAAATAATATCAATAAAATTTTAAATTAAACAAAATTTGATATAATTACAATAAAATGTATAATCATTTAAAAAAATTCTTATATAAAATCTAGTGTTTACTTACTTATCTTGCTTTTAGTGAAGCAAATTCATAAATTATTTTATCAAAATTTGTTTTTTAAATTCCTGTCCCGGCTGATAAAATTGCCACATTTGACAATTTTTCTTGAGCAAGTGAAGATCTTGAATATGTTTTGATAATTTTTAATTTACTGTAGCTTGAAACGTTAACGGAAACGCAAAAAGTGAAGCAGAATCTTTGGCTACTCAAATGAAAGATCTTGGTATCGTTAGTTTTCTGGTATGATTCGCTTTTCCGAGTCAACTTAGTAAACAAAGAATTACAAAGTGAAACCTCAGACCTGTCTTCGGGAATACTCACTTTTGAAAAATTGTGCAAATGGCTAGAGTGTTCCGAGAAAAAGGTTTTAAATATGTATTAATCGGTGCAAATGATCTTGCAAAAGATTTAGATATTGTTTCACAATTCCAGTTGAGACGTTAACGGAAACGCAAAGACAATTTGCATATGAGTCCTCAGACCACCCTGTTGTTGATGCAAAGGAAGCATACAAAAGAAACTGTTTTAATCAAGTGTTAGATAAAACACTGCAGTCTCTTCAACCTCGATTTAAACAATTAAAAGAGACCATAGATTTATATAGCTTTTTTATGAACATTTCACAATCAATCCAAAAAGACTACGTTAAAATGTGCTGCTGATTTACAAATTGCTTTAAAATACGGCGAATCGGTGGACTTAAATGGATTCACGTTGGCGGTAAAAATAGAAGCTTTAAAAGTAACTATTCCACAAAGTTGTTGCAATCCTTTAAAAATACTTAAATATTTGGCTTGTAATAATTTTCCAACATCGTTTCCAAATTTATTTATTGCGCTAAGGATCTTTCTTACTATACCGGTAACAGTCTTAGTGCGGGCGAAAGAAGTTTTTCAGAATTACAATTAATTAAAACGTATTTACGATCCAGTATTTCTGAAGAACGTTAATTCACTCGCAATTATGTCAATTGAAAGTGAAGTCATGAGGGAGATAGACTTCGACAACCTATTAAAAGAAAAATTACTTTTAATTCAGTTCTATTTCGTTTATAAAAATATGAGTTGTTTTGCTTTCCTTCGTTCATAGTCAATTTGTCAAATTTTATGTTTTGTTTTGTTTGTTATAATATTATTTCAGCTTGTTTGTTCAAAATTTTATTAAAAAAATAAATTATTTCTACGATAATGTATAAATAATTTGTTTTGTGGGGAAAGGGGCCCCGAAGCTTGTCCTTGCGTCGGGACCCGCGCTTACTAGGGCCGGCCCTGAAATACATTGTGTTCTGGACTCATTCATTTTACCATTGCGCCTGACAGAAGCTTTAAAAAAAAGATCCAACCTTACCGTTCTTGTGAATCCACAATTCCATATTTTACATAGTTTGGTTGCTATCTCCGACATTCTCCGAATATCTGCAAGAAAAATTAAAAAAATTACATCTTAATAGTCGAGATTAAAAACATACGCGTCTTGTTTTTATGTACAAGATGTTATAGCTGTTGCACAATATCTTGGTAACAAAATTGCCAGTCGAGTAACTTTAGAAACTATTTAAGCGTTATTTAAACAACAAAAACCGCAAAACTGCAGAGGTTAATCTAAAATATTGACTTACTTTCCTGGAAAAAAAAACAATGACCAGTTAATGTTGCAATTGTTTATTAAACAATAAGTGTCTTCTAATATATTTACGAGATGGAAAAAAAACGCAATTACTATTTAACTACTTTGTAATATTATAATTGTGTACATTGTTGAGTTTTTTTTTTGTGTTAAAATTGGATGACTTACATATTTTATGTGATTTGGTAAAGGAAAAAAAAAAGCATGTGCAATATCTTAAACAATTGACAGTGTAATTTTTAATGAAAATCGTATTTTTTAACTTTCTAAATTAGCGTAATGATTTTTATTGCTTTTTTTTAATTGATTGTGAACGACATTTATATACACCTGACGAAAATTGTCTGTAACCAAGACAATGTCGTTTTTTTTGTGTTTGCCTTTCAAAACTGCCATATATAACAAAGTAGGCCAATGTTCGACATACATTTGTGTATATTTATAAACATTCTACTTTTTATAGCGAAAATAGTTTTTTAATTTTGTTTAATTGAAACTATACAGGTCGACTTAAAAATTGCGTTATTTTGTTTGTAAGTAAATTCAGAATTCATTTGACTTTTTTCTGTGTAAATTTTTATCATTCTAGGCGCGGATATTTTGATTAATATTTAGCCAAATTTTGGAAAAAAAATCCCTCTGAATTTAGCGATTCTGTCAAAATAATACTCTTGTATTGGCTGTGTTATGGATTCAAAGTATTTAATAATTAACACACTTTCATAAAACACTTGGTTACATTATTGGCTTTATTATGCCAAATTTTAGAAAAGAATAAACTGTTAATTTAAATATTGAACGTAGCTTATTGTGTGTATATTATGTGCTATTTGTAAAATACAATTTGAAGAATAAAATAAATTTCATCTCGACGAAATGTATGTCTTTCTGTGCAGTCTAAACTTTTCTATTAGATATTTTGCACTCCATAGCCAATGAAACCTCGTCTGAAAGTTGTGGTATATATTTACTTCTTCTTCTCAACTCCTCTTGCCTTTTCAGGCGTTGCAGGGTGGTTTTGTGTCCATTTCCGCCATGCCCTTCCATCTTTTGCTAGTGTTTTTATTTCTTCTTGTGTTTTTCGTTTTTCTAACCCTATTTCCCTTATCTGGTCTATTCATTTTCTCCTTGGTCTCCCTCTTTGTTTTTTGGCTGGTTTTCCAATTTCCATTATTTTTCTCGTGATTCTGTAAGGTTTCTCTGTATTCGTATGTTGTTGCTCTTTGCAGTACATTGTTTTTACATTTAATTTTCTTGTTGTTCTGATTGTCTTTTTATTGAAACGCTGTTATTACGTAGTACATTTTCTAAACGAACTTTTTTTTTTCAGGTGCAGCTTCTGTGTTGGAGGCTGGTTCGTGATATCTAACTTCAAAAATCGTAAGTATTTTTCGAAATTTCGATTTTATTTACTGACTTTGCTTACCGATTTGACACTTCTTATAATCGAGTTACTGAGAAATTGCTTCGTTATAAAAGGGTTCATGAAAACCGTAAAAATACAGTAACAGTTTCGTAACAATAATTTTGTTACTTGGCCCAGTTGTTATTTTTGTAATCCCGTGCGAAAAATTCGAATCTATAAACGCATCAATGTTGTTGTTTTTTGTTGAAATATCACGCGTGGTCGCTCGTTCTCTTTTGCTATAATTTTTCATCGTTATTGGTTTGCTTTTATGCCCCTTAAAACCTAAAATTAATGTCCCATCGCTAGGCCATATAATTTTTAAGCCAATTTCCGTTTTATTAATGCTTGTTTTTTTTTAAAATTCTTTTTGATAAGTCCAGTATGTACATTATTGTCAATATTTTTGCGAACATTATAAGTGTGCTTGTTTCACTCAGCATTTGTTTTGGCAATTAATAGTGTTTATTTCTATTGTTTTACTGTTGATCAGTACTTAGGTAATATCGAGATTGTGATGGCTTAGCTCATTGTTTTGATTTTTAGAGAAAGTTACAGTTTGTTTTTCGAAAACTTTTTAATACCATTGCGAATCAATGAAACTGTGGGAATAGTAGGAGTTTTGGTTAAGAAAATGTATACTAAAATTGTGACGCAAAGTAAGGCAAATTTGTCTTAAGTTCTTGATCAAAATTTCGGCTGTATGAGAATTATTCTAGAAATTACTCAAAAAAGTAACCATACAGGGTTTTAGTGAAGACGATAGCTAAGCTTAGAAGCCGATGGTACTCATAAGAGTTGCTAAAAATGAAAGTTTAATGTTATTTAAACTTGATACCCTATACCTATAGGGATTAAACCAAGCCAAATTATTCTGGGGTTGAAATCAATAGATTTTGTATCAGTTATTTTTTAATTTGGTTTTCTTTTGCTTTATTGCCTAGCCTGTTAATAGAAGTGTCTTGGTCATCATTAAAAAAAAAAAGTTAAATTGAAGTTTTATAGGGATTTCGCTTTTTAGTTTGCACAGTATCAATTAATATTCTTACTTGACAGGTAAAATTGTCTTTGCCAATTTAAACATTCTCCTAGTTTTATTGATTTTTAAGATGCCATTGTTTTTTTCCCTTTGAATCATACATGTAAGTAAGTTTATTTAAAAATGCAATTATTTAAACGTGTCACTGAATAATGATTTGTTACAAGCAAGGGCATATTACACATAAAATCTAATTGTTACATTTAACATGCAATTTCTATTAAAATCATGACTATTTTCGTCAATAGAAATTTTATTGTTAAACAGAAGTGCCAATACCTTTATTTTAAAAAGGAATATATTAAAACGTGCCACCGAATAATGATTTGTTACAAGCAAGTATTACACTTTAAATCTAATCGTTACACGAAAATACTGAAATGTGCCAAAAGAAAATTAAATGTCAACCAAATTAATAATTCGTTACATGAAAATACTGAATGTGCCTATAGAAAAAAGTTTACACGAGTAGGTATATTAATGTGGAACAAATATAAGAAAAATATACAGATTGATTAATGACATGTTACATGAAAATACTAAATGTACCAAAGGTATATAAAGTTCACACGCGTTTAATAGTTTGTACCATGAACAAATAAAATGTCAACCGAGTTAATGATAAAGAAATTAATTTAATATGAGTTTAAGTTTAGCATTTTTGTGTTGACATGCAATCAGTGTTTTGGTGTTACATTTTAGATATTTTTGTGTCATTTTACGAATAAATTTGGTACGTTTATAATTATTTTTCGTTACAAATTTACTTTGTTTTTACATTTTACGTGTAACATATTAGATTATACATGTCACATTTAATTGTATGCCTTTAAAAATCATCTGTTTTTCGAAGGATTTCATGACGACACCCTGGACCAGTTTTAAGACTTTGGTCACTTCATTTTACTTCTTAACTTTTTGTATAATCCAAGTAGTTTGGCTGACCCATCTGCTAACACTCTGTATATCGTACAGATTGCCGTAATTTTTTTTATTGCCACCAAAGTTATTTACACAGTTGCATTGTGCATATCTAAAAGCTACTAAAAATTAACGGTAATAGATTCATTGCTAGAGAAACAGTTTTATGGCAGTTATATTTTTAGGGCCTTCTAAGTTAAGTGCATTAATTTTTTAAAAATGCCGCCTAGCTGCACCTTCACACTATTTATGCAATCGGCAATTATCACTAGAGTGTGAATAGTACAATTTGATAGGACGCATAAATAAAGAGAAACACAAAAAAGACGCGCCTTATAATTGTCGACTATGGGTTTAGAATCATTCGCTTTTTAATTGGTTTTGATCGGGGCAAATTTCAGTAAAAATTTTGATGTTGATTTCCGACTTGTTCACCATCTTTGATACCTCTTGATTGTTACTGATTTCCACCCGAAACGGTTCAAATATTAGATGAAGTGTGTCAGGTTAAAAATTGTTTATAACTAAATCTCTTAAGGTGATTCAAGCACAAATATTGCAAAGTTATATTTTGCTTCGGAATCTTTTTCATAATTTTTAAATATCGTTTTTTGGTGCTGTTAACCGAAGAGAAATTCATATTTACTTTCACTTTTTGTAACTCGATGCTCACGCCAAAACCTAGCTCTATTGTAAATGTGCTAACTATTATAATGAATGAATGAACTCTTGCGTCCATTCACAGGAGAGAGCGTAAAATTGTATCACAGTTGTTTTTTTGTAATTACTCGCAGTGAAGCATATAAAATGACTTCTAGTAAGGTCTTTTACAACGCTATGTGGTAAACATACCTGGGCTGTTGCGCAACGCGGGTATTTAAATGAGAATTAAAATTTTTTTGATAGAGAGTTGAATCCGATATTTATTTAATAGGTTTCGTTCAGGAAGTGTCTTAAAATTAAAAGTTATATGCGAGGTATTATATGAAAAAATTCTAATTGCAAATTATTTCAATCAGTCTGTGTTCCAAACGCGTAACTACTTAATTTTGCGGACGTACATAGCAAATAGTCTTCCTTAGTTTGTTCAAATTTTCGTTTAATGTTCCAAAATAGACGATAGGAATTGCTACAGAGTCTTTTCTCGACCAAAAAATCGATTTTCTTAAAACTGATGCGAATTGCTTCAAACTTCTTATACACGTAATATGTGGCCAAATAAGGGATTATTAGCCCTTAAATGTGATTTCTAATTTTTCTTGAAAAATTGGACTAAAGCCTATGGACCAGGGGTGGCGAACCTATGGCACGCGTGCCACAGTTGGCAGGTAGAAAATTTTTTTGACTCGCGGGAGAATTAGTTGCTTTTTCAAAAGTTTTGGTAAATTAATCCTTTTTTTTTTATAAAGAATTAATATCACCAAATTATATTTATTCAAATAAATTACATGCATTTTGTTTCGAAACTATGCGAATTTCAAACAAAATTCCAAGTATTTAAACGAGATATTGCTTCTCATGCCTTCAAATATTTTCCTAATTTAAAATTTTCCATAGAAAAATACGACACGTCAAATTGAAATAAATCAAGTTCAATTGACTGAAGATTTAACCACAGCTCTGGAATCAATAACAGATTAATTTTCTTCGCGATTTTCTCAATCTAAAAACTTCGAAGAAATTTCCTAATATTTACCCAGACATGATCAAAGTTGATGAACTTAATTTGGAAATTTCTGAATGGTTAAAATTAAAAAATTTTGGAATGCAATTAATTGATTTTCAACCAAGTGCAATTTGGAGGCAAAACTATATTGACTTAAGGGAAAATTTAGACATTATTGAAGGGGAACGTTTAGAGGAAAAAATAAATAATAATGCTGAAAGCAAAATTATTAATTCCTGGCAAACGATTCCAGAAGAGTTCGAATCTTTAAAGAAATTAGCCTTGGCTATTTTAACTACATTTTCTTCCACATATGCATGTGAGTCACTGCTTTTACAAATGAATTTGATAAAAAATAAATTCAGAAATACATTAACGGATGAATCTAGTTCAGCAAGCATTTTATTAAAAGTAACGAAATACCAACCTGATATCAAAAACTTAACAAAAAGCATTCAAGAACAAAAATCGCATTAAAAACTCACATTTTAATTCTGATTGTAGGTACCTACTTAATTAATGTTTGAAAAGTAAACACAATTAATGTGCAAGTATTATTTTTGTCTAATTATATCTTCGTTGGTAAAATATTTAATTTTTCTTTTAAAATTTAGTTATGTATCTTTAGTTGTTGTTGTTTAATTACAAATTTCTATTAGTATAGTAATAAAAACTATTCATTTAATACAATTATTGTCATATTTACTCTTCATCGCCTCATAATCGGTACCCAATGTGTTTTTTTTTCATTCATAAAAAATTGGCTCGCGGTCATAAACAGGTTCGCCCCCTTGCTATTAAAGACTATGGCGTTTGCACTTTTTTCGCTAAAAAAAATATATTTTCTTATAACTGAAGCAAATGGCTTCAAGCTTTTTATAGACGTTATTTATGGCCAAATGAAGGATTATTAGACTTAAAAATTTACTTTTAATTTTTCGTGAAAAATGGGAAAAGTGCCTAGTGCATAGTCTTTGCACTTTTTTCGATATAAAATCGTTTTTTTTTTTAAACTAAAGCTAATGACTTCACTATTCTTACACACGTTGTTTATAATCTCAAATAATTTAAGTTACAGTTTAAAATTTCCATGAACTCGTAATATTTAAGCAAAAGATTGTAGCCTTTTGCGATTTTGTTTGTAAAAATCAAAATCAAGGAATCCACAAACCATTATAAGATGTTTAAAAAGCAATCGACTCTAATTAATCACAATTAGCACGTAATAAATAAACGTTCTTGGTAAACGACCCCAGTAACCCGAAAGAAAAAATCGCCTTCAATGGTAATCTTCATGAATTCGCGAAATTATTATCATTACGCAAAGGACGACTATAAAATTACCGCGATAAAGACGAAAAGTATTAAAATCATGATAATTACGTTAACCGTTCGCAGAAGGCAATGCCAAGCACCTACAACGTTTTAGATAAATCACGGCCAACTGTAACACATTCAGTTTGATCGCACCCGCGAAGTGAAAGTGCTGACCCGGGCAAGGCCGCTAGATGACCGTTTTATTTATTAACGCGCTACCAATTAAGTGCAATTTGGAAATGTTAACGCGAGTATACAAAAAATCGGCGCGTGCTAAAACTTGTCGCCCAATTAAAGCCAATTCCTAAAAACAATTGCGCGACAGGATAAGTCGGATTAAGTGAACGGTTTTTTTCATTGCGACACTCGTTTTGGCTCGATTAATTTGTCTTTGATCGAGAAGAAAGGTACATTCAGGTTTATCGTGTGGTCATTTGTTTGTTAACAAGAGACTGTCGCCGCTTGGGAATTTTGGAAACAGCTGCCAGAATTCTCCGCGGTCGTTTGATATTTCTTAATTAATTTTTATAGAGCAACAGTAGGTCATGATCAAGACGTTCGTTTTCATCTTAAAATTATGACACCGTGGATTTTGTGCAGTATGCTATGATTAACACGGCCTTGTTACATTTTTTCCGTATAAGTCTACTAATAATTTTTTTTTTAATGATGATTGTGTGTCTCGGAAATTAACCGTTTTGGCTTTATCAGTGTTCCAATTGATTTCCAGTTGAAATGAAACAAGAGGGAAAAGACAGGGTTCGTCATGGCTTTTTTTTAACACATAAAACTGGACCAATCGGAAAACATGGGTTGACATTAGGTTTTCTCATATTTGACCATTTTGATTGTCCCGGGATTCCGGGATGTAATAAATTATGTCAATATTTTTAAATAAATAACCCAAAAAATTAAGGGAGCGGTTTATTACTTAAAAACAACTCCAAGTCATATATATGTAATACATTTTGCTCGATGATTATTACAAATAATTCAATAATATTGGTGAGAGAAACATACATTTGGGAATTATAACCTTTCTATTGCAATTTCATATTTGTGAATACAATAATATAATTTTTACAATGAATTTTTGTAATGTGATTTAAGAAAACACAGGTGATCTGTGCTTTAGTCAATTAGTCTTTTTCTTAATTTATTAACAAAAAGTCCTGCTGCATAAAATGCTCTCTAAGTCTCTATTGATGTAGGTGAAATTGTCTTGAGAGCATCTAGCAGCAAAGAAACATAATTATTATCAATAAAATTTCATTTATAAGCTATTTTGCTTTGAATTATCAGGGTACACAAAAATAAAACTGTAAAAGTATTTTGAAGATATTAACTTTGTAATGGAGACCGGGCTTCTGTGCGCCATACTAAAAGAGAAAAATTATTTTGAAGTTTTTCCATAATTTACTGTTAGTAGAGACATTTTAAGCATAAAATTCTGACAAGTTATAATAGTATTACAAAGATCTTAGCACAAAATAAACGAAAACAACACTTTTTTAAAATCTCGGGAATTCCCGGGATTCCGGGAAAGAAACCCTAGTTGACATACTAGGGAGACGGAACATGGGAGAATGATAGCGTATTATTCTAAGTTAAAGATCTATATCAGAGTGTTCCAACAAGAAAGTGTCACGATATGTTGTCGCTAGAATCTGATCTAGACTGTGTTTAAACTGTTAATTGCATCAAGAACATCAAAACTAAATGTTTTGCAGAGTTATACGTGCCACTGGCCATTTCCTTCGGAAAAATAGGGAAAATTTGAAAAATAAAGGTAATTTTTGCGACCGCGTTGGCCCTGAAACCGTCAGAGATAAAATCGAAATTTTGCCATTTACCAATTCGCGCATCCTTTGCAAGTAAAATGGTGCAAAGTTTTTGAAAAAATCTTAAACGGTTCCGAAGAAAAACGCGAAAAACAAGACCCTTGTAAAAACGGTTTTCCCTATGTTAAAAGCCTATGCAAGTCGCATAGATTTAGTTATAACAGATATACCACAACTTCTTAAATTTGCAGGGGTTTCGTTTTTGACGTTTTTCTCCGGAACCGTTTAAGATTTTTTCCAAAACTTTGCACAAACGACGCGCGAATTGGTAATTGGAAGAATTTCGATTTTATCCTTGCGTTCCTTGCGCGAAGCTTTCCTGTGTTACAAAATCGATTGAGTGGGCTTAGAAACATTTTCTATTACTTATTTTTATCCCGAACTGTTGGAAATAGCGCGCGTCGTACTTTTAAATTCAGGTATTTGAGACGCTTTCTGCAACGTATTTGCTCCATTAATCCGATGGCTGTTTATGCAGATATATTTATTTATGCCCGAAACATGTCTGAGGCACACCTCGTTAACCTGTTGAGCTGAGATTGGCAGGTACCATAGTTTTGTCACTTGTTTTTTTAAACGATTCCTTTTTGAGTTTTAAACGCGATTTGGTTCTGGCGCAATTCGCGTATTGAACCAAACACTTTTTATTTTGAAATCACCAACAAATAAAACGTTTACGATGAAGTTGTGCAAGTCGATTTTTGGGAAAAATTGAGAAGACAGTCTACAGTTCACGTCATAAAATAAACCGTTTATTTTAAAAGTGACATGTATTTTAAGACAGTAATGATTTTAAAAGAAATCACAAGTTAAATGCTAAAGAATAAAAATACCACACATTTTTGTTATCGAAAAGTTGTAACGCATTTTCGCATGAAGCGACTTATTCCACTTTCAAAATAAACTGCCCATATTTAAATAGGAAGAAAATACATAGCTTATAAGTGTCCTGAAATCACTTCCAAATTAAATTAATTGCAGCAATTCCTTTTTCGATTTTAATTCAACATAAAACCTCCCAACTTTGCTCCTACCTATAGGTAGGTATACCAAAATTTTGAACAAGCTAAATCCCTTTATTGAGGCCCTGCAAATTCCATTTTACTGCCAACCTTTGTCGATTCATTTGTCTTAATAGATTGGCAATGACACCTGGTTTCATTGACATGTAGTTTCATTGACATCGAGAAATCGGCTCGAAATTTTTAACGTGCACAGCAGAAGAAAAATCTGGTGACAACAGACTAGATCACCTTGTAAATCTAATATCTCATTTGGCGTCGTTTCTTCGTGAAAACTTCACGCAAATCGGATATACAATGAACTTTAATTGGTCATAGAACGGAAGCAGGAAACTGTTTACAAAAATTAGGCAACCTTCGTTCTAATTTATTGTGTTATTTGTATCGATATTTTTGCAGTCGATTTTGCATGTTTTGTTTTGACGTTTGTTTAAATAACTCGTTGTTAATTAGCTGAACAGCAATTTGTTCTTTGCTTGTTATTATTATTTAGTGAAATGCCCAAGGATGTTGTGTCAATATGTAGAAACGTCGAGTTGGCAAGTTGAAAGTCATTGCCCAGCGTAATCTCGAAATAAAATTCATGGTATGTGCACCAGGTGGTTATTATTATAAATTATACATTCAAATTTGATTTGGGAGTTTACTTGTGACTTTTTTATACCGATGATGTTGGCAAAAACGTGGTGCAATATTCTTTATATTTTCTGAAAATATTAAAGACAACCCGGGCAATGCATTTCGATCTTAAGTCTTTTCAAAAACGACCCAAAGTAATTTTTTTGTAGCGATTCAAAATTTTGAAAAAAGTTTCAAGTTTATAACTCTGCATTTATTGTTGGCAAAAATTTAGAAGTCGTGCAATGCTTTTAATATTTCGTGAAAATGTTAAAAGACACCCCAGACTATGCATTTCGACCAATGTAATTTTTTTTGTAGCGATTCAAAATTTTGAAAAATGTTCCAAGTACCTGCATTTATTGTTGTCAAAAGTTCAAAAGTCATGCAACGTTCTTTATATTTACTGAAAACATTAAAGACAACAAGAGAAATACATTTTGATATTAAGTTTTTTCAAAAACGTCCTAAATCAATTTCTTTATAGCGATTCAAAATTTTGAAAACAGTTACAAGTATATAACCTTGCATTTATTCTAAGCCAAAATTCAGAAGTGGTGCAATGCTTTTTATATTTTCTGAAAGTGTTAAAGACACCCGAGGTAATGCATTTTGATCCTAAATTTTTTTCAAAAACGGCCTAAAGCAATTTTCTATAGCGATTCAAATTTTTGAAAAAAGTTCCAACCATATAACCCTGCATTTATTGTTGGCAAAACTTTATTAGTAATGCAATGTTCTTTATATTTTCTGAAAATATCAAAGACGACCCAGGCAATGCTATTCCATCTTTAGTTTTTTTCAAAAACGGCCTATAACAATTTTTTTATAGCGATTCAAAATGTTGACAAAAGTTTCAAGTTTATAACTCTGCATTTATTGTTGGCAAAAATTCAGAAGTCGTGCAATGCTTTTTATATATGGTGAAAATGTTAAAGACACCCCAGACAATGCATTTCGACCTTAGGTATTTTCAAAAACGGCAGGAGCAATTTTTTTTATAGCGATTCCAAATTTTGGAGCCCAGGTTTTTATATACAATTTTTCGTTCATGGTACCAATTTTGAAATTAAGTATGCACGTACGGAAACGAATCCAGTTGATATAATTTTCGGGTGAAATTAATCCCAAATTAATTATGTGTACAGGGAGAGTGGTAGAAAATGGTTTGAAACAAAATAAAACATTATTAAATTTTTTTAGGTACTCTCGTTTAGAGAGTTCTTGTTTTAACCTAAACGAATGTAGCTGATACAATTTTGAATTCAAAAATTATTGTTAAAAAAAATTACATACTAAGTAGGTACTAGAAAACTTAACACCAATAAAATTGTGTATTAATTTTCTTACTATTCCAAAAAACTGTGCACGAAACACATTTTTGTATGTCTATGATTGAGCCAAAGTGTTACGAAAAAAATATTATTTGTAGTCGAGCTGTTTTGGGGTTATTTTCCATTGCTTTGCCCGGCAAATTTTAAACGCTTAGACTATGCGCTGTATAAGACAATGACTCGTGTTTTATTAATTCTAGAATGTGTAACAAGCACCTGTGTCTATACTTGATACTTCCTAATTTTTTCTCACGAATGGGTTTCGTATTTCAAAATAACCAACACCGGTTTCGTTTTTCAGAAATGCTCCAATGCCCGGATAAAAGATTGTTGCTTGGTATCTGTTGATTTTATAATCACACAAATCATTAAATAGATTCCAGCAATATTGTCCAATATTCTGCTAATTTAAACATTAACAGTAACATAAAAAATATTATTTTAAATTAAAAGGGACGCTTCTACTCAGTAAACTTTAATTTATTGGTCTGTTAGCACCCCATTATAATTAATGGCGTAATATTGTCCACAGTTTACAAAAAAATACCGTCTTTTTTATTTAACTTGAGCAGAATCCTCCTAAAACAATATTTTGTGAGAGTATATGTTGCAAATTACTGTATTTTTACATTCATATCCCCCTCAACAATCCAAGCTATTTGTATTGTTAATAATCTCACATTTTACGACATGTTTTAAATTAAGTGTTACATTTTTTTTGCGAAATTATTAATTCCCGAAACTAATTTATATTATCTTTGTTTATTTTCTTTAACTAACGCTTTACATAGCGCGAGTAAAGATAAATACTTTGTTGTTTTAATCTGGTTTAAGGTCGTGGCCGTCTTTGCCAAATGTTTTGGTTCTTTTATGATTATCTAATTCGGTTGTCGAAAGTGCAGGAAAAACTAAAGATTTGTGTGACACTTTTTCAATATTTTCAATGAGAATGGAGCATGTAAGAAAATTGTTATCGTGTGGGTATTACCAGCGCAGTAATTCTCATTGAATTGAAGTCGTGTTCGTGAATTTACAGCCAAAGAATTTGATTGTTTCGCTGTTACGTTGCACCGAGTGTTATCTTAATATTAATTGCACACGCGTGAATTATTTGGGTGATTCGTTTATTAACATAAACAAACACCTATCTTTTTTTGATTGATGCTTTGTTGAAATGCTAGACCAAATTTGATGAAAAGGTGATAGCCTTGAAACTGGACTGGCTTTCGACTAAAGAACATATAAATAATCTTTAATTAAGATTATTTATGCTAATGTATTCTACAAATTGATACATTTAATCCATGTAATAAACTTATCAATTTAATAGCAATGGAAAATCCTTAAAAATGCGTTTTTTTAATGCATTATTTAGTGGGAGAGGTAGCCTCTCGATAAAAGAATCATTCTCGTTTTAAAAGAAACGCAATATTTCATTGTCAAGTTAATCTCTTAATGGTTTTAATTGATTTATATAGCGAAATTTAATTAAATACTAGTCATAACACAGTTATCAAAAATGCTGATTGTAAATAAAAAGAATATTGGGTTTTTTAAAGTATTTAAAATTATCTTTTTAACACTTTGTTGCATTAAAAGTTATTATGTTGGAAAATTCTTGTTTAAATGATATTAAAATTTACAGTGTGTGCTATTTTTGGTAATAAATTTACTGTCCTTTGCGCCAAACTCGAAAATAAGGCGAGATTCTGAATTTTTCCAGTTTATAAGGTCTTGGAAAATATTGTACGTCGGAAATTTCAGTTGCCTAAATCAGATATAAAGGAAAAAAATGGTCGAAAATTTTGCTTACACCTAAACTGTATAAATCTGTAGAGCACTTTGTTTTTTTTTCTACTCATGTAGGTATATGAAAGTTGTCATTTTCTCACTGCCTACTCTACATGAAAGTTTTACTTTCGTCTCTAGTGGCGAAAATTAATTTGCGCCACTAGTGGCGAAAATAATGTCAATGTCAATATCAAATTGTAAAATTTCCGATTCTTTAAAGCTTAAACTCATAATTAATTAAAATAGCGTTAATATTCTAATCAAATAATTCAATTTTATTGTAGCATTTTATATAAAAGCCTAAGAATGGTACAAAAATTATTATAAAATATATTTCGTTTGCAGGTTATAATTTTATTTACATCAATGTCAGTGTGGAGGTGTCGCTATGGAAATGAAATGAATAATTAATACTTTATACGTCATAATAATTGTCATTTGGTTCGTTTACATTAACGTTCGTTCTATAATATAATTTTAATTGCGTAGAAAAAATAGCATTTACGACTCGAGATGAAATCAGTTTTTTCGTTGGTGAGATTTTCTCCCACCTCACGAAAAAAACTGGACTTTCATCACTTGTTGTAAAATATACTATTAAATAATAGCATTAGTTTTTGAACAAAAAAAAAATATTCCAATGTAAGGGAGGTTTTATCATTTTATTAGTATTTCTACTTATAATTGTAGTAATTAAATTTTATTTTTTGTCCTTTTTTTCACTTTAGCTAAGTTGGAAACTCTATTCTCGCCATGTTATAGGTTACAAAAAAAAGTCCATGTAGAGTAACTCCAATTTCTGTAGTCACACTTACGTTAATTTTAAGACGTTGTAGAAAACGGTCATACAACACCAAGTAGTCCATGGGCGCCCGCAAAAAAAAAATCCAGGGGTGCAAAGCAGAGAGACAAATAATAATGTATATAAATTTTTATTCAATTTTTTAATTTTTATGATTTGTTTTTACAAGTCTTTCACATATTTTATTTTTACTCGATCCCAGGGGGGCAAGTGTCCCTTTTGCCCCCCGCCCCTGCGAACGCCCATGAATTTTATTAAATTTAAGCCTTAAATCATTTCAATCTGTGTGTTGCGACATACAGGCTGTGTTGCGACATACAGGCAACACAATTGCACTTCAAAATTTTGCAAATAACTTCATTTCATTTTCACCCGACCACAAACTGACGGACAGATTTAACACCAGGTCAAGTTTAACGCGTTTTTAAAAAGTAAATAACCTAATCTAACTTTTATGGAACTAGAAAATGACAGATATGCACGGATCGAATTAATTTATTGCAGTTTAACTAACATAATTGACCGGTTAAACACGTTTTTGTAGTTTAAAAATACATTAATTGGCTTTAATCAAGAAAAAAGGATTCACAACTAAATGAAATCGCGACATTAGTTTTCTTTTGTATATCAATTAGAGAAGCTTTGAATAAGTCAGTTAATAAACTCTTTAAATAATTGTGGTGTTGAGAACTTTTCGGAAAGTTTTTGAAAATTCATTAACAAAAAAAAAACACAAATGAAACACATTTTAAATACATAATAACGTTCAATATTAAATTTTTAATACCGATTATTTTGTATTTTACAATTTTAAAAGAACTTTTGTGTATTTTACGATTTTTAAGATAATGTACCGGATGCAAGCAAAATTAAACTAACCCCCTTCTTTCGTCAGTTTTCAAGTTAAGACAAACGCAATTTCCGACAAGAAACTGTTTTCTTTGTTTCACATAATTTCAGGTTTTTCAGGCAATGGCCCTAACGTTGTTGTTTTAAATGGAACACTTTGTATATTTTCACATTTCACACTAGTTTTGGCCCAAAACATTATTTGAGATCTTCGAGTTTTCAAAATTAACTATGCAGCCATAATAAAAACTGATTCTTCCGAAAATTTGAAACTATACAGAGCGTTTCATTTAAAATAACGCAGGTTTGGCGATCTCCGGCGAAACCGAAAATTATGCAAATGTGTGCATATTTTAAAATGATCTAGTACTGTACACAAATCACATGTCTAATATTTTGTTTAAAACCAAAGGAAAAAAAAAGACCGAACCTCATTGCGTTACGCACGATATAATAAATAACATTTTTAAAGGATGAGTAGCACCTAAAAAATGCCTGTAACGCGCTCAGCACAATCAAAAAACAATTTTGTTAAAAACTTGACCGTGAACCGACCGATCGTCTTTTCTTTAACTAACGAAATTATTCAAAACCAAAACAAAAAAATAACACATTTTTGAATTATTTTATCGTCCAATGTTCAATATTTCAAAAATAATTGTCAATATTTTATCATTTTAAATTTTAATATTCTCAAAAACGCACTGACCACAATTAATTTTTGTTTTTGCGCACGTGCAAAAAACAAAAAACGATCGACCTAAAGTCTAATGAACAACGCACGAACTCAATCAAAACGAAAACAAATGAAACTGACTCACCTTAGTTTATTTATATCACAGAAAAATTTAATAACAATCGCTTAAAATAATTTGTTTAAAAAAAACTTTAAAAATAAGTCACTCCATTTTATGTTTGTTGTTGTATAGCCAGTGTCGGACTAAATGGTTTGTGTGTGAAATGCCCCCATAAGTAATGAATGTGTTGGTGACATCTTAGCTGTATTACCACCATCAAACTACTGATCGGTATCTCCTACTACTGCATTTTAAGAACAATGTAGTTGTAGCAATGCTGAATACGCCGATATCGGAGTGTTGTTGGTCAATATTAGCGCTCGGCTAGGAAATTTATTTTGACCATGGTCGTTGGCATCTAAACACTGATACATTTTTTTTATTGGTAAGGAAACGGCGACGCCCGCGGTTGTTTGTGAATTTTCTTTGAAACGCCTGAGGCGTCTTCGCCAATACCATGAAACAAATTGGCTTGGGATATACGAGGGACGCCCTTTGGTCAATGTGTCAACTTGTAAAAAATGAAGGTTAGGTTTTATTGCTTTTTAAAGACTTGTGATTACATTTTTTTTTAAAGATAACGTTTGGAGACAACTGCGATTGTAGCCTTAAAAGAGCGCAATTAAAAATCTATTTGCAAAGAATCTTTTGACGAAGTACAACACCAATTTAACACTGTCGTCTATTATGGAACTTCATTAAAACTTTTGAGGGGCTGTAACCAAAGGTGGAAATGCATTGGTAAGGATGCCATTAATATTGTCAGAAAATTGAAAGACTATCCCAAAACAATAGATTTTTTCTGAAAGAAATTGGAAGGTTATAACTTGCAACTTTTTAAAAATGTTTTAGGCCGTTCCTAAACGAACCAAAGCTGGAAATGCATTTTCAGAAAATATAAAGACCGTCCCAAAACAGTAGATTTTTTTATGAAAAACATTGCTAGGTTATAGTCTTTGCAAATTTTTAAAGATTTTGAGGCGCTGTAAAAAATTGTATAGGCCGTTCCTGAGCGAACCAAAGCTGGAAATGCATTGATTGGGGTGTCTTTAACATTTTTAGAAAATGTAAAGACCATCCCAAAACAGTAGATTTTTTTATGAAAAACATTGCAATGTTATAGTCTTTGCAACTTTATTCATAATTTTGAATAGGGATAAAAAAATTGTTTTAGGTCGTTTCTAAACGAACCAAAGCTGGAAATGCATAGATTGGGGTGTCTTTAACATTTTCAGAAAATATAAAGACCATCCCAAAACAATAGATTCTTCTCTGAAAGAAATTGCAAGGTTATAATCTTGAAACTGTATAAAAAAAAAATGAGGGGCTGTACAATTCATAGAACACAAACCAATTGCAACGATTTCCTATTAAAAATTACCAATTCGTTTTAATTTAAGTGTGTAAAAACATTGAAGGTCTACTTAACATTGTGTAAACAATAACAATTTTAGTAATTACTACAATGCTACTATAAAATTTACATTTTTGCATGATTAATGAGCATAATTATGCAGTTCCAAACTATAACAATAATAAAACCAGAATAAATTGCGTGTTGGGTTGTTTAAATAGAGCTAAAAAAGTAATTGGATCATCGCAGAACAAAAAATCAGTTTACACTGCACAATACACTGGATATACCAACGTTCTCATACGATATAACAAAACTACCTGGTTAAATGGGGCAGAAAATAAGTTCAAGTACGAAACTTTTGGAAACGGTTTTCTATGGGTGTATGACAATTTAGGGGAACCACTAATAACTAAACTGAATAACAGGAGTATTTGTTTATTTTTGCGAAATTGTAAGAAAAGTTCTCCAACAAGGTTTAAACATACTTCGTCTTGTGTTGCACAGGGTCATATGTGTTTGGGATGGGATTGCAGGGAAATTTTGATTAATAGTAAAATTACTTAAGCTTCGTCCTTGTGTATTACTGGGTCAGCTTCTTGGTAAAACGTAAATAACTTTCAAAAACTATGATGTTTTTGTTAGAAATAAATACTATACAATTAAAATAATCTAAGAGTATTTGCGTTTTTCTTAAAAAGTTGCTTAAGTAAGGGTACTTAAGTTTTGCATCATTGGAAAGAGAAAAAAATTCTCTATCAAATGAGTATAATTTAGGGGTGTCTTGTCATTCGAAAAAATTCAATTGTATTTCATTGCGCTTTTGTTATTCGCAAAAAGAAAATTTAAATTTTGTCCCATGGTGGAAAACTAAGTACTACCAAACAACTTTTATTCAAAATATTTGTCCCTAAAGTGAATATTTACTGAGATATACAGGGTGGGTATAAATTGGCGGAAGCGCTACACGTGGCGCTGTTCTTCGTAAAATTCCAAGTCGAAAATCTTGATACGAAAATGTTGTACCATGCTTGCTGTGTCTGCAAGAGTTTTGACATTTAGTCCTTTAATAAGCGTTATTATTTGATACTTGCAAATGAAAAAGGTGAAATTTGGAATAAAAATAAATTTCGAATAGTATCTTTTCCTAGATATTGTGTTCTTCGTTTCAAAAATTGGTGTTGAAAATATGTAAATCACTGATTTGAATGAAAATAATACATATGGCAACATTGTCATTAGCTGTCATCTCTGTTTTTCTCGTAATTATTTCTAGTTTGTGTTTTACGATACCCAAAAGTTTGCAGCTATGTTTACGAACTGAAGGCTTTCAGTTCGAACAAAAATTGTAAATATCTAAGTAAAAATTGCTGATAAAAATATGTCTAAACGCAAATCAATGTATGCAATGTTGCCAATTTTTTTTTTTTTTCTTTAAATGGTTTCTGAGGCCATAGGAAGCATGGTACAACATTTTCGTATCAAGATTTTCGACTTAGAATTTTACGAAGAACATCGTCACGTGTAGCGCTTCCGCCAATTTATACACACCCTGTATAGCATACTTATTCCATACCTTTTGGACACATTGTATGTAAATTATTTGTCTTGGTTTTTCCCCCCAAAAACAGACCTACCCCTCAATTATAATAAATGGCCTTATGCTCTTTACATTTACAAATAATTTCGTTGATTAGTTAATTAATTAAGTTGATCACAATTAACTGTTATTTTAAACATTTTTTTTATTGTTAGTAATAGAGCTATTGAGAAATTCGTCTTGACTCGAGCGCCCTGCAAGCAAATAACATGGCTCTGGTGTCCTCAATAATTTTTAAAATTGTAAGGTGCTCTTAAACAAATAAAAATTTTGGAACCGCAGACTCAACTAAAAATTCACAAACTAATTTTATATTGCTCATTGTTTTACCTACAAAGGAACTGAGGGCGCAGATAGCGTCTACTTCATTTGACTGTGTTGATGTTTACTACTAAGCTGTGCCCTTCATTTAGACAAAAAATTATTTGGATCATTTCCAAGCCTGCAAAAAAAAAACAATTATAACTATATCCGTAAACAGTGCCTTTAAAAGCATTTCTGTTGCAAATTAAAATAAACCGATTGTCCCTGTGTGGACTACAACTAAAGCATAATTCCTAATTATTTTCCGATAGGAAACGACAAATCAGTGATGAATGGGCAAAAAATGCGTGAAATTATCTAAAGAAAGTGCAACCTCCAGATTTAAAAACGTGTGTGCAACCTCCATTAGCAGTGTATTATTGATTGTCGCTACTTATTACTTTCTATTGGAAGGTGACGGAGGCAGGTTCAAGAATTTCTTCTTCCGCGTTCAAAATATAGGCTAAGGTTGAAAATTAAACTTTTATCAAGAACAGTATTAGCATTTTTGCAGAAAGTTGTAGCTCCAACTCCCGTGCCCACACGTTGGCATATCCAGAGTACATTCAATGCTAAGTAATCTTAACTTTTGGCACTTTAGAAAGACAGTCTTTAGTGCAATATAGTGATGGTTCGGTACCGAATGATAGAAAAAATATATAGGGTACATCATGTGATTTTGGCGTTCATGTTGCTATGGCCTTTTTGTTATGACAGTGTTTGGAAAAATTTAGAAGACAGATAGTTGACATACAACACAGAGTAAACTTTTTATTTGTAGAAAATTTACAGTTTATATTATATAATATCCACATACTTCGACTAATTCAAAATTTTTTGGTAGATGACATTGCAAATCTAGACCCCTTCAAAAGCCGAAATTTGTTCGGAAAAATAAACACCTCGTTTCACAAAAAAATTCATAACTTCGTTATTTTTTGTTCAATATTTTTGAACTTGGGCTCAAAATGTAGCTAAAAGATGGGCGCATCTGATGACGCATAGAAAGTGCATTTAAAAAATTTTTGAGTATCTTTTACGGACGTCCGAAAATAGTGTTTAGTAATGGTAATTTTTGCGTTCGCGTATGCCATGACACCGTGTTAGAAAAAATTCAAAATTTCTTATTTTCCGATGCGCGCATCCTTTGCGAGTAAAACGGTGCAAAGTTTTTAAAATTATCTCAAACGGTTCCTGAGAAAAACGCAAAAATCTAGACCCCTTCAAAAGCCGAAATTTGTTCGGAAAAATAAACACCTCGTTTCACAAAAAAATTCATAACTTCGTTATTTTTTGTTCAATATTTTTGAACTTGGGCTCAAAATGTAGCTAAAAGATGGGCGCATCTGATGACGCATAGAAAGTGCATTTAAAAAATTTTTGAGTATCTTTTACGGACGTCCGAAAATAGTGTTTAGTAATGGTAATTTTTGCGTTCGCGTATGCCATGACACCGTGTTAGAAAAAATTCAAAATTTCTTATTTTCCGATGCGCGCATCCTTTGCGAGTAAAACGGTGCAAAGTTTTTAAAATTATCTCAAACGGTTCCTGAGAAAAACGCAAAAATCTAGACCCCTTCAAAAGCCGAAATTTGTTCGGAAAAATAAACACCTCGTTTCACAAAAAAATTCATAACTTCGTTATTTTTTGTTCTATTTTTTTGAATTTGGGCTCAAAATGTAGCTAAAAGATGGGCGCATCTGATGACGCGTAGTCAGTGCATTTAAAAAAAAATTGAGTATCTTTTACGGACGTCCGAAAATAGTGTTTAGTAATGGTAATTTTTGCGATCGCGTATGCCATGACACCGTGTTAGAAAAAATTCAAAATTTCTTATTTTCCGATGCGCGCATCCTTTGCGAGTAAAACGGTGCAAAGTTTTTAAAATTATCTCAAACGGTTCCCGAGAAAAACGCAAAAATCTAGACCCCTTCAAAAGCCGAAATTTGTTCGGAAAAATAAACACCTCGTTTCACAAAAAAATTCATAACTTCGTTATTTTTTGTTCTATTTTTTTGAATTTGGGCTCAAAATGTAGCTAAAAGATGGGCGCATCTGACGACGCGTAGAAAGTGAATTTAAAAATTTTTTGAGTATCTTTTACGGACGTCCGAAAATAGTGTTTAGTAATGGTAATTTTTGCGATCGCGTATGCCATGACACCGTGTTAGAAAAAATTCAAAATTTCTTATTTTCCGATGCGCGCATCCTTTGCGAGTAAAACGGTGCAAAGTTTTTAAAATTATCTCAAACGTTTCCCGAGAAAAACGCAAAAAACTAGACCCGTTCAAAAGCCGAAATTTGTTCGGAAAAATAAACACCTCGTTTCACAAAAAAATTCATAACTTCGTTATTTTTTGTTCTATTTTTTTGAATTTGGGCTCAAAATGTAGCTAAAAGATGGGCGCATCTGATGACGCGTAGAAAGTGCATTTAAAAAAATTTTGAGTATCTTTTACGGACGTCCGAAAATAGTGTTTAGTAATGGTAATTTTTGCGATCGCGTATGCCATGACACCGTGTTAGAAAAAATTCAAAATTTCTTATTTTCCGATGCGCGCATCCTTTGCGAGTAAAACGGTGCAAAGTTTTTAAAATTATCTCAAACGGTTCCCAAGAAAAACGCAAAAAACTAGACCCGTTCAAAAGCCGAAATTTGTTCGGAAAAATAAACACCTCGTTTCACAAAAAAATTCATAACTTCGTTATTTTTTGTTCTATTTTTTTGAATTTGGGCTCAAAATGTAGCTAAAAGATGGGCGCATCTGACGACGCGTAGAAAGTGAATTTAAAAAATGTTTGAGTATCTTTTAAAATTATCTCAAACGGTTCCCGAGAAAAACGCAAAAAACTAGACCCGTTCAAAAGCCGAAATTTGTTCGGAAAAATAAACACCTCGTTTCACAAAAAAATTCATAACTTCGTTATTTTTGGTTCTATTTTTTTGAATTTGGGCTCAAAATGTAGCTAAAAGATGGGCGCATCTGATGACGCGTAGAAAGTGCATTTAAAAAAATTTTTGAGTATCTTTTTCGGGCGTCCGAAAATAGTGTTTAGTAATGGTAATTTTGGCGATCGCGTATGCCATGACACTGTTGGAAAAAATTCAAAATTTCTTATTTTCCGATGCGCGCATCCTTTGCGAGTAAAACGGTGCAAAGTTTTTAAAATTATCTCAAACGGTTCCCGAGAAAAACGCAAAAAACTAGACCCCTTCAAAAGCCGAAATTTGTTCGGAAAAATAAACATTTCGTTTCACAAAATAATTCATAACTTCGTTATTTTTTGTTCTATTTTTTTGAATTTGGGCTCAAAATGTAGCTAAAAGATGGGCGCATCTGATGACGCGTAGAAAGTGCATTTAAAAAAAATTTGAGTATCTTTTACGGACGTCCGAAAATAGTGTTTAGTAATGGTAATTTTTGCGATCGCGTATGCCATGACACCGTGTTAGAAAAAATTCAAAATTTCTTATTTTCCGATGCGCGCATCCTTTGCGAGTAAAACGGTGCAAAGTTTTTAAAATTATCTCAAACGGTTCCCGAGAAAAACGCAAAAATGTAGACCCCTTCAAAAGCCGAAATTTGTTCGGAAAAATAAACACCTCGTTTCACAAAATAATTCATAACTTCGTTATTTTTTGTTCTATTTTTTTGAATTTGAGCTCAAAATGTAGCTAAAAGATGGGCGCATCTGACGACGCGTAGAAAGTGAATTTAAAAAATTTTTGAGTATCTTTTACGGACGTCCGAAAATAGTGTTTAGTAATGGTAATTTTTGCGATCGCGTATGCCATGACACCGTGTTAGAAAAAATTCAAAATTTCTTATTTTCCGATGCGCGCATCCTTTGCGAGTAAAACGGTGCAAAGTTTTTAAAATTATCTCAAACGGTTCCCGAGAAAAACGCAAAAAACTAGACCCGTTTAAAAGCCGAAATTTGTTCGGAAAAATAAACACACCTCGTTTCACGAAAAAATTCATAACTTCGTTATTTTTTGTTCTATATTTTTGAATTTGGGCTCAAAATGTAGCTAAACGATGGGCGCATCTGATGACGCGAGAAAGTGCATTTAAAAAATTTTTGAGTATCTTTTACGGACGTCCGAAAATAGTGTTTAGTAATGGTAATTTTTGCGATCGCGTATGCCATGACACCGTGTTAGAAAAAATTCAAAATTTCTTATTTTCCGATGCGCGCATCCTTTGCGAGTAAAACAGTGCAAAGTTTTTAAAATTATCTCAAACGGTTCCCAAGAAAAACACAAAAAACTAGACCCGTTAAAAAGCCGAAATTTGTTCGGAAAAATAAACACCTCGTTTCACAAAAAAATTCATAACTTCGTTATTTTTTGTTCTATTTTTTTGAATTTGGGCTCAAAATGTAGCTAAAAGATGGGCGCATCTGATGACGCGTAGAAAGTGCATTTAAAAAATTTTTGAGTATCTTTTTCGGGCGTCCGAAAATAGTGTTTAGTAATGGTAATTTTTACGATCGCGTAGGTATGCCATGACACCGTGTTAGAAACAATTCCAAATTTCTTATTTTCTGATGCGCGCATCCTTTGCGAGTAAAACGGTGCAAAGGTTTTAAAATTATCTCAAACGGCTCCCGAGAAAAACGCAAAAATCTAGACCCCTTCAAAAGCCGAAATTTGTTCGGAAAAATAAACACCTCGTTTCACAAAAAAACTCATAACTTCGTTATTTTTTGTTCTATATTTTTGAATTTGGGCTCAAAATGTAGCTAAAAGATGGGCGCATCTGATGACGCGTAGAAAGTGCATTTAAAAAAATTTTGAGTATCTTTTACGGACGTCCGAAAATAGTGTTTAGTAATGGTAATTTTTGCGATCGCGTAGGTATGCCATGACACCGTGTTAGAAAAAATTCAAAATTTCTTATTTTCCGATGCGCGCATCCTTTGCGAGTAAAACGGTGCAAAGTTTTTAAAATTATCTCAAACGGTTCCCGAGAAAAACGCAAAAAACTAGACCCCTTCAAAAGCATAAATTTGTTCGGAAAAATAAACATTTCGTTTCACAAAATAATTCATAACTTCGTTATTTTTTGTTCTATTTTTTTGAATTTGGGCTTAAAATGTAGCTAAAAGATGGGCGCATCTGATGACGCGTAGAAAGTGCATTTAAAAAAAAATTGAGTATCTTTTACGGACGTCCGAAAATAGTGTTTAGTAATGGTAATTTTTGCGATCGCGTATGCCATGACACCGTGTTAGAAAAAATTCAAAATGTCTTATTTTCCGATGCGCGCATCCTTTGCGAGTAAAACGGTGCAAAGTTTTTGAAATTATCTCAAACGGTTCCCGAGAAAAACGCAAAAAACTAGACCCGTTCAAAAGCCGAAATTTGTTCGGAAAAATAAACACCTCGTTTCACTAAAAAACTCATAACTTCGTTATTTTTTGTTCTATTTTTTTTTGAATTTGGGCTCAAAATGTAGCTAAAAGATGGGCGCATCTGATGACGCGTAGAAAGTGCATTTAAAAAATTTTTGAGTATCTTTTTCGGGCGTCCGAAAATAGTGTTTAGTAATGGTAATTTTTGCGATCGCGTATGCCATGACACTGTGTTAGAAAAAATTCAAAATTTCTTATTTTCCGATGCGCGCATCCTTTGCGAGTAAAACAGTGCAAAGTTTTTAAAATTGTCTCAAACGGTTCCCGAGAAAAACGCAAAAATCTAGAACCCTTCAAAAGCCGAAATTTGTTCGGAAAAATAAACATTTCGTTTCACAAAAAAATTCATAACTTCGTTATTTTTTGTTCTATTTTTTTGAATTTGGGCTCAAAATGTAGCTAAAAGATGGGCGCATCTGATGACGCGTAGAAAGTGCATTTAAAAAAAATTTGAGTATCTTTTACGGACGTCCGAAAATAGTGTTTAGTAATGGTAATTTTTGCGATCGCGTAGGTATGCCATGACACCGTGTTAGAAAAAATTCAAAATTTCTTATTTTCCGATGCGCGCATCCTTTGCGAGTAAAACGGTGCAAAGTTTTTAAAATTATCTCAAACGGTTCCCGAGAAAAACGCAAAAAACTAGACCCGTTCAAAAGCCGAAATTTGTTCGGAAAAATAAACACCTCGTTTCACAAAAAAATTCATAACTTCGTTATTTTTTGTTCTATTTTTTTTTAATTTGGGCTCAAAATGTAGCTAAAAGATGGGCGCATCTGATGACGCGTAGAAAGTGCATTTAAAAAATTTTTGAGTATCTTTTTCGGGCGTCCGAAAATAGTGTTTAGTAATGGTAATTTTTGCGATCGCGTATGCCATGACACCGTGTTAGAAAAAATTCAAAATTTCTTATTTTTCGATGCGCGCATCCTTTGCGAGTAAAACGGTGCAAAGTTTTTAAAATTATCTCAAACGGTTCCCGAGAAAAACGCAAAAATCTAGACCCCTTCAAAAGCCGAAATTTGTTCGGAAAAATAAACACCTCGTTTCACAAAAAAAAAACATAACTTCGTTATTTTTTGTTCTATATTTTTGAATTTGGGCTCAAAATGTAGCTAAAAGATGGGCGCATCTGATGACGCGTAGAAAGTGCATTTAAAAAATTTTTGAGTATCTTTTTCGGGCGTCCGAAAATAGTGTTTAGTAATGGTAATTTTTGCGATCGCGTATGCCATGACACCGTGTTAGAAAAAATTCAAAATTTCTTATTTTCCGATGCGCGCATCCTTTGCGAGTAAAACGGTGCAAAGTTTTTAAAATTATCTCAAACGGTTCCCGAGAAAAACGCAAAAATCTAGACCCCTTCAAAAGCCGAAATTTGTTCGGAAAAATAAACACCTCGTTTCACAAAAAAAAAACATAACTTCGTTATTTTTTGTTCTATATTTTTGAATTTGGGCTCAAAATGTAGCTAAAAGATGGGCGCATCTGATGACGCGTAGAAAGTGCATTTAAAAAATTTTTGAGTATCTTTTACGGACGTCCGAAAATAGTGTTTAGTAATGGTAATTTTTGCGATCGCGTATGCCATGACACCGTGGTAGAAAAAATTCAAAATTTCTTATTTTCCGATGCGCGCATCCTTTGCGAGTAAAACGGTGCAAAGTTTTTAAAATTATCTCAAACGGTTCCCGAGAAAAACGCAAAAATCTAGACCCCTTCAAAAGCCGAAATTTGTTCGGAAAAATAAACACCTCGTTTCACAAAAAAATTCATAACTTCGCTAGTTTTTGTCCTATTTTTTTGAATTTGGGCTCAAAATGTAGCTAAAAGATGGGCGCATCTGACGACGCGTAGAAAGTGAATTTAAAAAATTTTTGAGTATCTTTTACGGACGTCCGAAAATAGTGTTTAGTAATGGTAATTTTTGCGATCGCGTATGCCATGACACCGTGTTAGAAAAAATTCAAAATGTCTTATTTTCCGATGCGCGCATCCTTTGCGAGTAAAACGGTGCTAAGTTTTTAAAATTATCTCAAACGGTTCCCGAGAAAAACGCAAAAAACTAGACCCCTTCAAAAGCCGAAATTTGTTCGGAAAAATAAACACCTCGTTTCACAAAAAAAATCATAACTTCGTTATTTTTTGTTTTATTTTTTTGATTTTGGGCTCAAAATGTAGCTAAAAGATGGGCGCATGTGATGACAAGTAAAAAGTGCATTTAAAAAAAAATTGAGTATCTTTTACGGACGTCCGAAAATAGTGTTTAGTAATGGTAATTTTTGCGATCGCGTATGCCATGACACCGTGTTAGAAAAAATTCAAAATTTCTTATTTTCCGATGCGCGCATCCTTTGCGAGTAAAACGGTGCAAAGTTTTTGAAATTATCTCAAACGGTTCCCGAGAAAAACGCGAAAAACTAGACCCGTTAAAAAGCCGAAATTTGTTCGGAAAAATAAACACCTCGTTTCACAAAAAAATTCATAACTTCGTTATTTTTTGTTCTATTTTTTTGAATTTGGGCTCAAAATGTAGCTAAAAGATGAGCGCATCTGATGACGCGTAGAAAGTGCATTTAAAAAATTTTTGAGTATCTTTTTCGGGCGTCCGAAAATAGTGTTTAGTAATGGTAATTTTTACGATCGCGTAGGTATGCCATGACACCGTGTTAGAAACAATTCCAAATTTCTTATTTTCTGATGCGCGCATCCTTTGCGAGTAAAACGGTGCAAAGGTTTTAAAATTATCTCAAACGGCTCCCGAGAAAAACGCAAAAATCTAGACCCCTTCAAAAGCCGAAATTTGTTCGGAAAAATAAACACCTCGTTTCACAAAAAAACTCATAACTTCGTTATTTTTTGATCTATATTTTTGAATTTGGGCTCAAAATGTAGCTAAAAGATGGGCGCATCTGATGACGCGTAGAAAGTGCATTTAAAAAAATTTTGAGTATCTTTTACGGACGTCCGAAAATAGTGTTTAGTAATGGTAATTTTTGCGATCGCGTAGGTATGCCATGACACCGTGTTAGAAAAAATTCAAAATTTCTTATTTTCCGATGCGCGCATCCTTTGCGAGTAAAACGGTGCAAAGTTTTTAAAATTATCTCAAACGGTTCCCGAGAAAAACGCAAAAAACTAGACCCCTTCAAAAGCATAAATTTGTTCGGAAAAATAAACATTTCGTTTCACAAAATAATTCATAACTTCGTTATTTTTTGTTCTATTTTTTTGAATTTGGGCTTAAAATGTAGCTAAAAGATGGGCGCATCTGATGACGCGTAGAAAGTGCATTTAAAAAAAATTTGAGTATCTTTTACGGACGTCCGAAAATAGTGTTTAGTAATGGTAATTTTTGCGATCGCGTATGCCATGACACCGTGTTAGAAAAAATTCAAAATTTCTTATTTTCCGATGCGCGCATCCTTTGCGAGTAAAACGGTGCAAAGTTTTTGAAATTATCTCAAACGGTTCCCGAGAAAAACGCAAAAAACTAGACCCGTTCAAAAGCCGAAATTTGTTCGGAAAAATAAACACCTCGTTTCACTAAAAAACTCATAACTTCGTTATTTTTTGTTCTATTTTTTTTTGAATTTGGGCTCAAAATGTAGCTAAAAGATGGGCGCATCTGATGACGCGTAGAAAGTGCATTTAAAAAATTTTTGAGTATCTTTTTCGGGCGTCCGAAAATAGTGTTTAGTAATGGTAATTTTTGCGATCGCGTATGCCATGACACTGTGTTAGAAAAAATTCAAAATTTCTTATTTTCCGATGCGCGCATCCTTTGCGAGTAAAACGGTGCAAAGTTTTTAAAATTGTCTCAAACGGTTCCCGAGAAAAACGCAAAAATCTAGAACCCTTCAAAAGCCGAAATTTGTTCGGAAAAATAAACATTTCGTTTCACAAAAAAATTCATAACTTCGTTATTTTTTGTTCTATTTTTTTGAATTTGGGCTCAAAATGTAGCTAAAAGATGGGCGCATCTGATGACGCGTAGAAAGTGCATTTAAAAAAAATTTGAGTATCTTTTACGGACGTCCGAAAATAGTGTTTAGTAATGGTAATTTTTGCGATCGCGTAGGTATGCCATGACACCGTGTTAGAAAAAAATCAAAATTTCTTATTTTCCGATGCGCGCATCCTTTGCGAGTAAAACGGTGCAAAGTTTTTAAAATTATCTCAAACGGTTCCCGAGAAAAACGCAAAAAACTAGACCCGTTCAAAAGCCGAAATTTGTTCGGAAAAATAAACACCTCGTTTCACAAAAAAATTCATAACTTCGTTATTTTTTGTTCTATTTTTTTTTAATTTGGGCTCAAAATGTAGCTAAAAGATGGGCGCATCTGATGACGCGTAGAAAGTGCATTTAAAAAATTTTTGAGTATCTTTTTCGGGCGTCCGAAAATAGTGTTTAGTAATGGTAATTTTTGCGATCGCGTATGCCATGACACCGTGTTAGAAAAAATTCAAAATTTCTTATTTTCCGATGCGCGCATCCTTTGCGAGTAAAACGGTGCAAAGTTTTTAAAATTATCTCAAACGGTTCCCGAGAAAAACGCAAAAATCTAGACCCCTTCAAAAGCCGAAATTTGTTCGGAAAAATAAACACCTCGTTTCACAAAAAAAAAACATAACTTCGTTATTTTTTGTTCTATATTTTTGAATTTGGGCTCAAAATGTAGCTAAAAGATGGGCGCATCTGATGACGCGTAGAAAGTGCATTTAAAAAATTTTTGAGTATCTTTTACGGACGTCCGAAAATAGTGTTTAGTAATGGTAATTTTTGCGATCGCGTATGCCATGACACCGTGGTAGAAAAAATTCAAAATTTCTTATTTTCCGATGCGCGCATCCTTTGCGAGTAAAACGGTGCAAAGTTTTTAAAATTATCTCAAACGGTTCCCGAGAAAAACGCAAAAATCTAGACCCCTTCAAAAGCCGAAATTTGTTCGGAAAAATAAACACCTCGTTTCACAAAAAAATTCATAACTTCGCTAGTTTTTGTCCTATTTTTTTGAATTTGTGCTCAAAATGTAGCTAAAAGATGGGCGCATCTGACGACGCGTAGAAAGTGAATTTAAAAAATTTTTGAGTATCTTTTACGGACGTCCGAAAATAGTGTTTAGTAATGGTAATTTTTGCGATCGCGTATGCCATGACACCGTGTTAGAAAAAATTCAAAATGTCTTATTTTCCGATGCGCGCATCCTTTGCGAGTAAAACGGTGCTAAGTTTTTAAAATTATCTCAAACGGTTCCCGAGAAAAACGCAAAAAACTAGACCCCTTCAAAAGCCGAAATTTGTTCGGAAAAATAAACACCTCGTTTCACAAAAAAAATCATAACTTCGTTATTTTTTGTTTTATTTTTTTGATTTTGGGCTCAAAATGTAGCTAAAAGATGGGCGCATGTGATGACAAGTAGAAAGTGCATTTAAAAAAAAATTGAGTATCTTTTACGGACGTCCGAAAATAGTGTTTAGTAATGGTAATTTTTGCGATCGCGTATGCCATGACACCGTGTTAGAAAAAATTCAAAATTTCTTATTTTCCGATGCGCGCATCCTTTGCGAGTAAAACGGTGCAAAGTTTTTGAAATTATCTCAAACGGTTCCCGAGAAAAACGCGAAAAACTAGACCCCTTCAAAAGCCGAAATTTGTTCGGAAAAATAAACACCTCGTTTCACAAAAAAAATCATAACTTCGTTATTTTTTGTTCTATTTTTTTGATTTTGGGCTCAAAATGTAGCTAAAAGATGGGCGCATTTGATGACGCATAGAAAGTGCATTTAAAATTTTTTTGAGTATCTTTTACGTACGTCCGAAAATGGTGCTTGGAAATGGTCATTTTTGCGATCGCGTAAGCCATGGCATTGTGTTAGAAAAAATTCAAAAATAGTTTAATAGTTAGTCGATACAATTATATGTTTAGTTATAGGAAGTTGCACTTCTTTCTTTGCTGTGTTTCGCTTAACGTTATTTAACTATTTGTTCTTGTATGTTAATTAATACTAATCAAAGAAAGTGTGCTGTATCAGCCTTCAAAGTATACATTTTAACAATTATTTTTTGTTTGCTGTGTGGCTTTTCCTGTATGTTATCGCAAATTATTAAGTAGTTTACTAAAACATAATTATTTTCTTGACATTTTCATTTAATGTACTTTATTATTATTGCTAATTGTGAAATTAATTAAATTATATTTGTTATCACTTTATTAATTACTAGATATGTATATTGGTGATATTAATTTATGGAGTTACATTGAGTTAATAACCTATGTATAACATTTAGTTAAAAAAAAAAACAATTTCTTTCCGGAATAAGTTTAAAGTTTAAATGGTAATTTGAATGTTCAAGAGCTTTTATCATTTTTTAATCTATCGGTAATGATTGTATGAAGTTATAAGGTATTTGGTTTGTTTTAGAAATCCCCCAATATTTTTCCAGTTTCCATCAAGATTTTTTAATCGTAACTTAGCCGTATCATAGTTAATCATTGTTAGTTAACATATCTACTATTGGTTTATGAAGCCTGGAGGTGATTGCTTTGCTTAAAAAATAATTACCCCAACGTGCAAATTTTCTTAGCTATAAAATACTTTATTTCAGTAATTACACAATTCAATTTTAGGTCACCTGTATTATCTTTTATCACAATGTAAGTCTGTTTTCAAGTCGTATATTACCCATTGCTTTAAAAATTCCGTTAATACGTAAAACAACAAAAAAGATTTTCAATGTCATCAATGCACAATGAATAGATAATACGCCATGTTTGTTGCCAGTCTTTTATCAATTTTTGGTGATGTCGTACTTACGCTGCCCGCTGCCCGTGTGTGCGGTATTAGTAGTAATTATAATTATTTTCGGTCGATTAAAACTATCCTAAGTGTCTTAAGATTTTGGATATTAACAGTTGCACGTCTTAAAAAGGTAAAATGTGTTTATTGTTTAATTCAGTAATTTCAGCTGATCAGAAAATTGCAGTAGTTTTGTAACGTATTAAATTTGTATGCTTTAGTTATTAGATATCAGCACATGTATTCCTGTTAGCAAACGTCCCTTTGCATGCTAATATGGTTACTTTTTAAAACTTTTATTGGCCTAATTTTGGTACTCGATGTAATAGAAAATGTCTGCCAATCATGGCCGAGAGTTTTTTGTTTCCTAACGGTTTACACCATCTTTGCTTGATTCATAAGTTGTCCTTGTTTAAGTTATCAATGCTTACTTAATAATGTTGTATTAATTAGGTTTGATTGTTATCTATGAATCCGTCTATACGACACTGAAACGTCTCTTATCACTGAAAATGTTAGGTGTCAGATAAGCGTAGGGGAACATTTTATTTTACAAAGATTTTAGCATATGCACGCATCTCTCGGATTGAAAATTTCTTGGTTGTAATTTCAGCTATTTTTGTAAATAAGGTTTAAATAGTTACAAATGCGTGAAATAAACAGATTCTGTAAATTTAAAATCGATTTCTTTCGTAGTTTAAAAGTTGTTTGCTGATATGGGACGATCAAAGTTAGGAAGTACCTATTAAGATAATTTTCCTGTAGAGGCTTAATTATTGAAACGGCGCACTTACCGACTTATTTTGTAAAATTCTATTGTGAAATTCTAATATGTAGATCTTATGGTACTATCACAATTAAATTGTTTTTTTTTTAACTATCAGATGTTTGGTATGTTCGTAAATGGAAGGACCACATCACTAAGATATTGGACGTGCAGTTCCTCGACAACAGTTGGAATTCCTAGTCTACAATCTGTGCCTTGAAATGGTAGAAGAAAAAACTGTGTGAGTCCTTTTTTTAATTCTGCAGTCCCAAAAGACATTTCTTTATTATTTAAAGGAAGAAATATATAATTTTGGAATATAATTTAACCAACCAATTATATGCAAAGATCAGTTAAAACTTGATGAAAACTTAATACCAATTTATATACAGGGTGTAGACTCGGATCACGCAACATAGCAATTTCAATGGTAAAATTTTAAAAGTCGAATTCTTGCTCCGCTAATTATTTTAGAAAAAAAGTGCAAATACATTTTTTGTAGAGAAAAAAATTCTGTATCCATAAATGTAATCAATATTACTTTTTCGTTTTCCAAAAACAGAAAAATAAGCAAATTAAAAAACGCGTTTTCGCGAAAATCTGTAGTGCCTTGGAATTATGCTACGACAGCTGCCCATCTTACTAACACTTACTGTCACTTTGACGTTTGAAGTTTATTCTTAATTATCATTTTTATTATATCTTGCAATGAAAACATAACTAATTGTGTAAAATAAATGTTTGATAAAATATAAAGGATAATTATTAAGAATGAATTTCGCGTCAAAGTGACAGTATAAGTGACATTAGGCTGGGCAGTTGTCATACCATAATTCCAAGGCACTACAGATTTCTGTCCAAACGCGTTTTTTAATTTGCATAATTTTCAGTTATTGGAAAATGAAAAAGTAATATTGATTACATTTATGGATACAGAATTTTTTTCTCTACAAAAAACGTATTTGCACTTTTTTTCTAAAATAATTAGCGGAGCAAGAATTCGACTTTTAAAATTTTACCATTGAAATCGCTATGTTGCGTGATCTGAGTCTACACCCTGTATATATTTTATTAACTTGTGTGTGCAATTGCTTGCTTTTTTCTTTTTTGTTCATTTTAGTTAAAATATGTTTAGTGCGATCTGCGATAACATTTTTATTGGCCTTCCTAAGTTTTAAAATTTGCTGAAGAGTTTCCCTAGGGTCGTAGTTGGCCGTGAGTAATTAATATGTACATATTGCAAAATTATTGTGTTCTTGGTAAAAATATTTAAAGTGTTATAACATTTTTTATTAGTCATTCCTAATGTTTGAAATTTGCCTGAGAGGTCCAATAGGATTGTACTCGTATGTAGGTGTCTTCGAAAAAATTTTTAGAAATGCGTAGGACATGCGTAATTAATATTTCAAAATTGTTGCGTTTTTGATAAAAATATTTAAAGTATAACATTTTTTATTAGTCATTCCTAATGTTTGAAATTTGCCTGAAAGGTCCAATAGGATTGTACTCGTATGTAGGTGTCATAAAAAAAAATTAGAAATGCGTAGGACATGCGTAATTAATTTTTTAATAATTGCTGTACCTTTAGCGAATTATGCAAATCGCTCTAAAATGTTTATTAGTCAGTCCTAAGTTTTGAAATTTGCAGGAGTGCTTCACTAGGGTTGTACTGACATGCACGCTACATCAAAAAAGTTTACTCGTGCGTAGGACATGCGTAATTAATTTTTCAAAATTATTGCGTTTTTGATAAAAGTATTTAAAGTGTTATAACATTTTTATTAGTCATTCCTAATGTTTGAAATTTGCCTGAGAGGTCCAATAGGATTGTACTCGTATGTAGGTGTCATCAAAAAAATTTAGAAATGCGTAGGACATGCGTAATTAATTTTTTAATAATTGCTGTACCTTTAGCGAATTATGCAAATCGCTCTAAAATGTTTATTAGTCAGTCCCAAGTTTTGAAATTTGCAGGAGTGCTTCACTAGGGTTGTACTGACATGCACGCTACATCAAAAAAGTTTACTCGTGCGTAGGACATGCGTAATTAATTTTTCAAAATTATTGCGTTTTTGATAAAAATATTTAAAGTGTTATAACATTTTTGTTAGTCATTCCTAATTTTTGAATTTTGCCTGAGAGGTCCAATAGGATTGTACTCGTATGTAGGTGTCATAAAAAAAATGTAGAAATGCGTAGGACATGCGTAATTAATTTTTTAATAATTGCTGTACCTTTAGCGAATTATGCAAATCGCTCTAAAATGTTTATTAGTCAGTCCTAAGTTTTGAAATTTGCAGGAGTGCTTCACTAGGGTTGTACTGACATGCACGCTACATCAAAAAAGTTTACACATGCGTTGGACATGCGTAATTAATATTTCAAAATTATTGCGTTTTTGATAAAAATATTTAAAGTGTTATAACATTTTTATTAGTCATTCCTAATGTTTGAAATTTGCCTGAGAGGTCCAATAGGATTGTACTCGTATGTAGGTGTCATCAAAAAAATGTAGAAGTGCGTAGGACATGCGTAATTAATTTTTTAATAATTGCTGTACCTTTAGCGAATTATGCAAATCGCTCTAAAATGTTTATTAGTCAGTCCTAAGTTTTGAAATTTGCAGGAGTGCTTCACTAGGGTTGTACTGACATGCACGCTACATCAAAAAAGTTTACTCGTGCGTAGGACATGCGTAATTAATTTTTCAAAATTATTGCGTTTTTGATAAAAGTATTTAAAGTGTTATAACATTTTTATTAGTCATTCCTAATGTTTGAAATTTGCCTGAGAGGTCCAATAGGATTGTACTCGTATGTAGGTGTCATAAAAAAAATTTAGAAATGCGTAGGACATGCGTAATTAATTTTTTAATAATTGCTGTACCTTTAGCGAATTATGCAAATCGCTCTAAAATGTTTATTAGTCAGTCCCAAGTTTTGAAATTTGCAGGAGTGCTTCACTAGGGTTGTACTGACATGCACGCTACATCAAAAAAGTTTACTCGTGCGTAGGACATGCGTAATTAATTTTTCAAAATTATTGCGTTTTTGATAAAAATATTTAAAGTGTTATAACATTTTTATTAGTCATTCCTAATTTTTGAATTTTGCCTGAGAGGTCCAATAGGATTGTACTCGTATGTAGGTGTCATAAAAAAAATGTAGAAATGCGTAGGACATGCGTACTTAATTTTTTAATAATTGCTGTACCTTTAGCGAATTATGCAAATCGCTCTAAAATGTTTATTAGTCAGTCCTAAGTTTTGAAATTTGCAGGAGTGCTTCACTAGGGTTGTACTGACATGCACGCTACATCAAAAAAGTTTACACATGCGTTGGACATGCGTAATTAATATTTCAAAATTATTGCGTTTTTGATAAAAATATTTAAAGTGTTATAACATTTTTATTAGTCATTCCTAATGTTTGAAATTTGCCTGAGAGGTCCAATAGGATTGTACTCGTATGTAGGTGTCATCAAAAAAATGTAGAAGTGCGTAGGACATGCGTAATTAATTTTTTAATAATTGCTGTACCTTTAGCGAATTATGCAAATCGCTCTAAAATGTTTATTAGTCAGTCCTAAGTTTTGAAATTTGCAGGAGTGCTTCACTAGGGTTGTACTGACATGCACGCTACATCAAAAAAGTTTACACATGCGTTGGACATGCGTAATTAATATTTTATTTAACTTCGAAATGTGGTTAAATTTACAAAGTTATTTAGAAAATTAAAATTTTGAAAATTTTTCTCGAAAACGGCTCTTACGATTTTGTTCAAATTTTAGTATGTTATAGAGTTTATTTTTCTTAGTATAATGCCGTTTGTCTCAACTACTTTGAAATTAAATTTACAAAGTTATTTAGAAAATTTAAAATTTTGAAAATTTTTCTCGAAAACGGCTCTTACGATTTTGTTCAAATTTTAGTATGTTATAGAGTTTAGTTTTCTTAGTATAATGCCGTTTGTCTCAACTACTTTGAAATTAAATTTACAAAGTTATTTAGAAAATTTAAAATTTTGAAATTTTTTCTCGAAAACGGCTCTTACGATTTTGTTCAAATTTTAGTATGTTATAGAGTTTATTTTTCTTAGTATAAGGCTTTTTGTCTCAACTATTTTGAAATTTAATTTACAAAGTTATTCAAAATTCTGTATGCACTCGGGCTGTATGTAGGGGAAAGTACCCATGAATGGGACATTCTTAATAAACTATAGTTAAACACAAATCTTAAATCGCGTACCTAATGTATGTAATACAATCGTGTTGTATACAACATGAGAACTTCGAAATGTGGTTAAATTTACAAAGTTATTTAGAAAATTAAAAATTTTGAAAATTTTTCTCGAAAACGGCTCTTACGATTTTGTTCAAATTTTAGTATGTTATAGAGTTTAGTTTTCTTAGTATAATGCCGTTTGTCTCAACTATTTTGAAATATAACTTACAAAGTTATTCAGAAAAATAAAAATTTTGAAAATTTTTCTCGAAAACGGCTCTTACGATTTTGTTCAAATTTTGGTATGTTATAGAGTTTATTTTTCTTAGTATAATGCCGTTTGTCTCAACTATTTAGAAATTAAATTTACAAAGTTATTTAGAAAATTTAAAATTTTGAAAATTTTTCTCGAAAACGGCTCTTACGATTTTGTTCAAATTTTGGTATGTTATAGAGTTTATTTTTCTTAGTATAATGCCGTTTGTCTCAACTACTTTGAAATTAAATTTACAAAGTTATTTAGAAAATTTCTCTCGAAAACGGCTCTTACGATTTTGTTCAAATTTTAGTATGTTATAGAGTTTAGTTTTCTTAGTATAATGCCGTTTGTCTCAACTACTTTGAAATTAAATTTACAAAGTTATTTAGAAAATTAAAAATTTTGAAAAATTTTCTCGAAAACGGCTTTTACGATTTTGTTCAAATTTTAGTATGTTATAGAGTTTATTTTTCTTAGTATAATGCCGTTTGTCTCAACTATTTTGAAATTAAATTTACAAAGTTATTTAGAAAATTTAAAATTTTTAAAATTTTTCTCGAAAACGGCTCTTACGATTTTGTTCAAATTTTAGTATGTTATAGAGTTTATTTTTCTTAGTATAATGCCGTTTGTCTCAACTACTTTGAAATTAAATTTACAAAGTTATTTAGAAAATTAAAAATTTTGAAAATTTTTCTTGAAAACGGCTCTTACGATTTTGTTCAAATTTTAGTATGTTATAGAGTTTAGTTTTCTTAGTATAATGCCGTTTGTCTCAACTACTTTGAAATTAAATTTACAAAGTTATTTAGAAAATTTAAAATTTTGAAATTTTTTCTCGAAAACGGCTCTTACGATTTTGTTCAAATTTTAGTATGTTATAGAGTTTAGTTTTCTTAGTATAAGGCCGTTTGTCTCAACTATTTTGAAATTTAATTTACAAAGTTATTCAAAATTCTGTATGCACTCGGGCTGTATGTAGGGGAAAGTACCCATGAATGGGACAGTCCTTGGATGGGACATTCTTAATAAACTATAGTTAAACACAAATCTTAAATCGCGTACCTAATGTATGTAATACAATCGTGTTGTATACAACATGAGAATTTCGAAATGTGGTTAAATTTACAAAGTTATTTAGAAAATTAAAAATTTTGAAAATTTTTCTCGAAAACGGCTCTTACGATTTTGTTCAAATTTTAGTATGTTATAGAGTTTAGTTTTCTTAGTATAATGCCGTTTGTCTCAACTATTTTGAAATATAATTTACAAAGTTATTCAGAAAATTAAAAATTTTGAAAATTTTTCTCGAAAACGGCTCTTACGATTTTGTTCAAATTTTAGTATGTTATAGAGTTTAGTTTTCTTAGTATAATGCCGTTTGTCTTAACTATTTTGAAATTAAATTTACAAAGTTATTTAGAAAATTTAAAATTTTGAAAATTTTTCTCGAAAACGGCTCTTACGATTTTGTTCAAATTTTGGTATGTTATAGAGTTTATTTTTCTTAGTATAATGCCGTTTGTCTCAACTATTTTGAAATTAAATTTACAAAGTTATTTAGAAAATTTAAAATTTTGAAAATTTTTCTCGAAAACGGCTCTTACGATTTTGTTCAAATTTTAGTATGTTATAGAGTTTAGTTTTCTTAGTATAATGCCGTTTGTCTCAACTATTTTGAAATATAATTTACAAAGTTATTCAGAAAATTAAAAATTTTGAAAATTTTTCTCGAAAACGGCTCTTACGATTTTGTTCAAATTTTAGTATGTTATAGAGTTTAGTTTTCTTAGTATAATGCCGTTTGTCTCAACTATTTAGAAATTAAATTTACAAAGTTATTTTGAAAATTTTTCTCGAAAACGGCTCCTACGATTTTGTTCAAATTTTAGTATGTTATAGAGTTTAGTTTTCTTAGTATAATGCCGTTTGTCTCAACTATTTTGAAATATAATTTACAAAGTTATTCAGAAAATTAAAAATTTTGAAAATTTTTCTCGAAAACGGCTCTTACGATTTTGTTCAAATTTTAGTATGTTATAGAGTTTAGTTTTCTTAGTATAATGCCGTTTGTCTCAACTACTTTGAAATTAAATTTACAAAGTTATTTAAAAAATTAAAAATTTTGAAAAATTTTCTCGAAAACGGCTTTTACGATTTTGTTCAAATTTTAGTATGTTATAGAGTTTATTTTTCTTAGTATAATGCCGTTTGTCTCAACTATTTTGAAATTAAATTTACAAAGTTATTTAGAAAATTTAAAATTTTTAAAATTTTTCTCGAAAACGGCTCTTACGATTTTGTTCAAATTTTAGTATGTTATAGAGTTTATTTTTCTTAGTATAAGGCCTTTTGTCTCAACTATTTTGAAATTTAATTTACAAAGTTATTCAAAAAATTAAAAATTTTGAAAATTTTTCTCGAAAACGGCTCTTACGATTTTGTTCAAATTTTGGTATGTTATAGAGTTTATTTTTCTTAGTATAATGCCGTTTGTCTCAACTATTTAGAAATTAAATTTACAAAGTTATTTAGAAAATTTAAAATTTTGAAAATTTTTCTCGAAAACGGCTCTTACGATTTTGTTCAAATTTTGGTATGTTATAGAGTTTATTTTTCTTAGTATAATGCCGTTTGTCTCAACTACTTTGAAATTAAATTTACAAAGTTATTTAGAAAATTTCTCTCGAAAACGGCTCTTACGATTTTGTTCAAATTTTAGTATGTTATAGAGTTTAGTTTTCTTAGTATAATGCCGTTTGTCTCAACTACTTTGAAATTAAATTTACAAAGTTATTTAGAAAATTAAAAATTTTGAAAAATTTTCTCGAAAACGGCTTTTACGATTTTGTTCAAATTTTAGTATGTTATAGAGTTTATTTTTCTTAGTATAATGCCGTTTGTCTCAACTATTTTGAAATTAAATTTACAAAGTTATTTAGAAAATTTAAAATTTTTAAAATTTTTCTCGAAAACGGCTCTTACGATTTTGTTCAAATTTTAGTATGTTATAGAGTTTATTTTTCTTAGTATAATGCCGTTTGTCTCAACTACTTTGAAATTAAATTTACAAAGTTATTTAGAAAATTAAAAATTTTGAAAATTTTTCTTGAAAACGGCTCTTACGATTTTGTTCAAATTTTAGTATGTTATAGAGTTTATTTTTCTTAGTATAATGCCGTTTGTCTCAACTACTTTGAAATTAAATTTACAAAGTTATTTAGAAAATTAAAAATTTTGAAAATTTTTCTTGAAAACGGCTCTTACGATTTTGTTCAAATTTTAGTATGTTATAGAGTTTATTTTTCTTAGTATAATGCCGTTTGTCTCAACTACTTTGAAATTAAATTTACAAAGTTATTTAGAAAATTAAAAATTTTGAAAATTTTTCTTGAAAACGGCTCTTACGATTTTTTTCAAATTTTAGTATGTTATAGAGTTTATTTTTCTTAGTATAAGGCCGTTTGTCTCAACTATTTTGAAATTTAATTTACAAAGTTATTCAAAATTCTGTATGCACTCGGGCTGTATGTAGGGGAAAGTACCCATGAATGGGACAGTCCTTGGATGGGACATTCTTAATAAACTATAGTTAAACACAAATCTTAAATCGCGTACCTAATGTATGTAATACAATCGTGTTGTATACAACATGAGAACTTCGAAATGTGGTTAAATTTACAAAGTTATTTAGAAAATTAAAAATTTTGAAAATTTTTCTCGAAAACGGCTCTTACGATTTTGTTCAAATTTTAGTATGTTATAGAGTTTAGTTTTCTTAGTATAATGCCGTTTGTCTCAACTATTTTGAAATATAATTTACAAAGTTATTCAGAAAATTAAAAATTTTGAAAATTTTTCTCGAAAACGGCTCTTACGATTTTGTTCAAATTTTAGTATGTTATAGAGTTTAGTTTTCTTAGTATAATGCCGTTTGTCTCAACTATTTTGAAATTAAATTTACAAAGTTATTTAAAATTTTGAAAATTTTTCTCGAAAACGGCTCTTACGATTTTGTTCAAATTTTGGTATGTTATAGAGTTTATTTTTCTTAGTATAATGCCGTTTGTCTCAACTATTTTGAAATTAAATTTACAAAGTTATTTAGAAAATTTAAAATTTTGAAAATTTTTCTCGAAAACGGCTCTTACGATTTTGTTCAAATTTTAGTATGTTATAGAGTTTAGTTTTCTTAGTATAATGCCGTTTGTCTCAACTATTTTGAAATATAATTTACAAAGTTATTCAGAAAATTTAAAATTTTGAAAATTTTTCTCGAAAACGGCTCTTACGATTTTGTTCAAATTTTAGTATGTTATAGAGTTTAGTTTTCTTAGTATAATGCCGTTTGTCTCAACTATTTTGAAATATAATTTACAAAGTTATTCAGAAAATTAAAAATTTTGAAAATTTTTCTCGAAAACGGCTCTTACGATTTTGTTCAAATTTTAGTATGTTATAGAGTTTAGTTTTCTTAGTATAATGCCGTTTGTCTCAACTACTTTGAAATTAAATTTACAAAGTTATTTAAAAAATTAAAAATTTTGAAAAATTTTCTCGAAAACGGCTTTTACGATTTTGTTCAAATTTTAGTATGTTATAGAGTTTATTTTTCTTAGTATAATGCCGTTTGTCTCAACTATTTTGAAATATAATTTACAAAGTTATTCAGAAAATTAAAAATTTTGAAAATTTTTCTCGAAAACGGCTCTTACGATTTTGTTCAAATTTTAGTATGTTATAGAGTTTAGTTTTCTTAGTATAATGCCGTTTGTCTCAACTACTTTGAAATTAAATTTACAAAGTTATTTAAAAAATTAAAAATTTTGAAAAATTTTCTCGAAAACGGCTTTTACGATTTTGTTCAAATTTTAGTATGTTATAGAGTTTATTTTTCTTAGTATAATGCCGTTTGTCTCAACTATTTTGAAATTTAATTTACAAAGTTATTCAAAATTCTGTATGCACTCGGGCTGTATGTAGGGAAAAGTACCCATGAATGGGACATTCTTAATAAACTATAGTTAAACACAAATGTAATACAATCGTGTTGTACACAACATGAGAACTTCGAAATGTGGTTGTACATTAGGTGTTTAACTATAGTTTATTAAGAATGTCCCATCCAAGGACTGTCCCATTCATGGGTACTTTCCCCTATGTTGGTTTGCATCCGGCCTTGAATGTAGGTTTGGTTTTGCAGCCAGGCTCCAATGTAGGTTTGGTTTGCAGCCGGGCTCTATTGTAGGTTTGGTTTGCAGCCGGGCTCTATTGTAGGTTTGGTTTGCAGCCGGGCTCTATTGTAGGTTTGGTTTGCAGCCGGGCTCTATTGTAGGTTTGGTTTGCAGCCGGGCTCTATTGTAGGTTTGGTACCGGGCTTCAATGTATGTAGAAAATTTGTACATATATATTTTGTTACAGATTGCTTGTGAACAAATAATTGAAGAATCAACTGCCTGCACAAGACCATCATCAATCAGGAGAATCAACTACAGGAGAATCAACTAGGCAGCTTACAACAATGTAAAATAATACAACTGTAGATATACTTGAATTGTTTATTAAAATGTAATCGTTGTATAATAAAGAATTATAATACAGTAAATTGTTATTAATTAACTAAAGTAAATAAATTAAGACACTAACCTAGGAGAAGATAATAGTAAATTAAGACACTTAAGTAGGAGAAGATAATAGTAAATTAAGACACTTAAGTAGGAGAAGATAATAGTAAATTAAGACACTTAAGTAGGAGAAGATAATAGTAAATTAAGACACTTAAGTAGGAGAAGATAATAGTAAATTAAGACACTTAAGTAGGAGAAGATAATAGTAAATTAAGACACTTAAGTAGGAGAAGATAATAGTAAATTAAGACACTTAAGTAGGAGAAGATAATAGTAAATTAAGACACTTAAGTAGGAGAAGATAATAGTAAATTAAGACGAAGATAATAGTAAATTAAGACACTTAAGTAGGAGAAGATAATAGTAAATTAAGACACTTAAGTAGGAGAAGATAATAGTAAATTAAGACACTTAAGTAGGAGAAGATAATAGTAAATTAAGACACTTAAGTAGGAGAAGATAATAGTAAATTAAGACACTTAAGTAGGAGAAGATAATAGTAAATTAAGACACTTAAGTAGGAGAAGAAAGATAGTAAATTAAGAAAGACACTTCAGTAGGAAAAGATTGCAGATCAAGACACTACAGTGAGAGAGGAAACGACAGCCCCTGATGGTGCCTGTCCACGTGAGAGTAAACTACTCTCCGTAGCAGCGTCGCCAAGGATACAGCCAATCACGAGTTACTCTCGGGGGCTGTATCCCTGGCGACGCTGCAGTTTACTCTCCTGTGGACAGGCACGCAGTCTGACCACACACATTTAGGTGCATTGATGAATAAAAAAGATGCATTCAAAACAAGAAAGCAACTATCCACCCGAGGTGCGATCAAGTCTACATTCAAGCAAGAGGACAGCCCGGTTGCATGAGCGTTCCAGCATACATAGAGTAAAAGAGACCTCAGTCTAAAAAGACCTCGGAAACCACCAATATCAAGTCATGGCGCCTCTATGTAAGTGCACGTCATACGGATGAACAGTCCCCCTTGTCCACCAATTAAGGTGAATATTGAAGTAAGTCTGACCACACACACATTTAGGTGCATTGTTGAGCACATTCGTAACACAAGAAAGCAACTATCCACCCGAGGTGCGATCAAGTCTACATTCAAGCAACCACCAATTAAGGTGCTTATTGAAGTAAGTCTGACCACACACACATTTAGGTGCATTGTTGAACACATTCATAGAACAAGAAAGATGCATTTATAGAACAAAAAAGATACATTCAAAACAAGAAAGCAACTATCCACCCGAGGTGCGATCAAGTCTACATTCAAGCAACCACCAATTAAGGTGCTTATTGAAGTAAGTCTGACCACACACACAAAGGTGCATTGTTGAACACATTCGTAACACAAGAAAGCAACTATCCACCCGAGGTGCGATCAAGTCTACATTCAAGCAACCACCAATTAAGGTGCTTATTGAAGTAAGTCTGACCACACACACAAAGGTGCATTGTTGAGCACATTCATAAAACAAGAAAGGAAGGTGTGATCAAGTCTAAATTCAAGCAAGAGGACAGCCCGGTTGCATGAGCGTTCCAGCATACATAGAGTAAAAGAGACCTCGGTCTAAAAGGACCTCGGAAACCACCAATATCAAGTCATGGCGCCTCTATGTAAGTGCACGTCATACGGATGAACAGTGCCCCCTTGTCCACCAATTAAGGTGAATATTGAAGTAAGTCTGACCACACACACATTTAAGTGCATTGATACCCAAGAAAATTTAAAATGTAAGGAAGATACAGTCCATGCATAAGAATAGTAGCAGTAATAGGCACAAGAACAGTAATTACAAATAATTCACCACATTACGAGTCACGTGAGGCAACTGCTGCTCCGGGGATCTTCCCCAGATGATGTCATCTTCCCCAGATGATGTCCTGTGATGTCTGATAGAGATTCTGAAACAATCAAAAAATAAATATCAAATTATTGATTTTAGCTATGGGGCATGCTTAAATTTTTATAAAGGCAATTGAATTGTCTAACAGAAAACGTAAAAATATACAGAATGTTGCATGTCGTTTCTCGAAAACTAAACACCCTGTATATTAAAAAATAGTGCGTTTATGCAGCTCGTGATGCCAAAAAATAAAACGAGAATCTTAAGCAAAAACCAATGTGACACCTACAATGACATATCGGGAAGGTGGAACAGGCAGTTCGCTTAGAAATTCAACAGCATTGGTTAAAAAACAATATAAAAATTACCTTCAATGTTAATTAGCAAAAAAGCTTTTCCTCGCTGGACCACGACTGGTGTAGTACATGTTCGTTAAATTACGGTACGAGTTCCAAAACATTCCCTGAAGATTTCTAAGCGGAGGACCACGACGAAATGCGTTGAATTCCGACACGTCTGAAGTATGTCTGTGAAAACAATATACATTGGAAATAAATAATCATACACTTCAAGTTTAACTTTTAAAATTAATAAGTTATTATTGCAATAAGCGAAGGCAGCTTAAGATAAAACGACCTGCCTCATTCATACAACTGTTTTACTGCGAACATTCAAAAAATACTCACTTGCAAAATGATCACAAGAAATATTAAAGTTTTGAGGTTAAAAAAGTAGTTTAAAATAGTACTGGCCGTGATCGTCAATGAGCGAGGCGGCACATCCAATAACATGTAAAATCAAAGAGTTAAAATTATTTAATTCATAGTGTAATTGTAATGTGCCGCCTCGTTCATTTATTGATCAATACTAAGTTGCTGTAACATGGGTTGCCTACATCTCAGGCGCTTTATCACCTTTAAAGAGTTAATTTGATTTTTGAACTTTAAATTATCCATTAAAACTTCAAAACTGATCAACTGTGATGCAAGTGAACTTTTTTAATTGTTTTAAGCTAATACAAAACATTAACAATTTCAAAAAACAGCCCAACACGTAGAAATTTCCATGAAAAATTGTAAATTATAAAGTATAGACTAAAATCATTGCACTTTTGTAAGGAAGCAAAGCAAAAAATATTAAATCTACGAGTATATGATCTTTACAAACTAAATTTAATAACAATTATTTATTCTCAGATGGTTCAAATTATTAATTAATTGTTTTTATATGAAATGAGCAAAGTGCAAAGGTTATAGTCTATTTTTTAAACTAAAACAAATTTAAATCACTCACCCTTTTGGTTTTTCACAAGAAGACTCCATGACATCCTGTCGTCATTCCCTCATTTTCATCGAAAAATATCTGTAACAACAATACTTTATTAATAACAATTAAAATTAAGTGTACTTGATTTTATTAAAAAAATGTATCGCATTAATAGATCGGGAGATAAATTGTAACAATTACCAAGGAATTAATTAATTCACTTATTTCCACCTACAAAGTGCACTCGAAAATAAACAATGAGAGACTTGGGGATTTAGAGTAGGAAGATCGTCTGCAGACAACACCTTTAAATTAAAAAATGTAAAAAATGCCGACATCCATTTAGTACTCATCGATTTTAAAAAAGCTTTTGATGAAGTGAATAGGACGAAGCTTTGGCAAATAATAAATTTAAGGAACAACCAATATACGAGGGGGGATCCAAAAATAACCCGAATTATTTTCTGAGGGGCTATCTATGAACAGACATCAGCTACGAGAAGGATAAGACGTAGAATTAAAATTACATCGATTTGATTACACGTTGTGTGGTGACTAGGAGTAGGCGATATATCGATATAATTTTGATATCGATATATATACGAAATATCGGATATCGGAATATCGATATATCAATATTTTAAGGGCGAGAAGCTTTTTTTTTTATGTCACCAGTCTCTTTTTTCACTTTTTTAGCTTCGCGCCGCTTTTATATCGATATAATTTCGATATCGATATTCGATATCGAAATTTGGATATCGCCCACCCCTAGTGGTGACAATATAAATTGGAACGCTTAACAGCAAGAATAAAATTTTATTAAACAATGGTCACACCTATGTTGATGAATGGCAGAGAAACTTCGATTTTCACACGTTCAGACATGTAAAACACACAACACGAAAGAAGAATAAAAGAATTGTCACATAGACCAACTAAGAAAGCAAGTTATGGGAGGTCTAGAAATCTTGGAGGCAAAATAAAGAAAACAACAGAGATTCACAAAAAATAATAAGAGAATATAAGCAGAAACCACTGATACGTATCGGGAAGGCGGAACAGGCAGTTGGCTTAAACCATGAAATGAAGAAGGCAATTGGCTTAGAAATTCTTAAAAAACAACATACAAATTACCTTTAATGTTCATTAGAGAAAAAGCTTCTTCCTCTCTAAACCACGACTGGTAGTACATGTGCGTTAAATTATAGTACGAGTTCCAAATCATTCACTGAAATTTTCTGAGCAGACGACTGATGGGACAACAACGACGAAATGCGTTGAATTCCGACACGCCTGAAGTATGTCTGAAAACAATATACATTAGAAATAAATAATTATACATTTCAACTTTAACTTTTAAAATTAACAAGTGAAGGCAGCTTAAGATAAAACGACATAAAAAGTGACCTGCCTCACTCATACAACTGATTTACGGCAAATATTATAACATTCAACCACACAGATGTTGAAAAAATACTCTCACAACATCATATATTTCACAAGAAACTTCAAAGTTTTGAGGTTAAATAGTATTGGTCGTGATCGTCAATGAGCGAGGCGGCACATCCAATAACACGTAAAAACAAAGAGTTAAAATTACTTCATCAATTGTGTAATTTTAATGTGCCGCCTCGTTCATTTGTTGATCAACACTAAGTTGCTGTAACTTGGGTTGCCTAAATCTTAGGCGCTTTATCACCTTTAACGTTAATTTGATTTTTGAACTTAAAATTGTGTATTTAAACTTCAAAACTGATTAACTGTGATGCAAGTGAACTTTTTTAATTGTTTTAAGCTAATACAAAACATTAACAATTTCAAAAAACAGCCCAACACGTAGAAATTTCCATGAAAAATTGTAAATTATAAAGTATAGACTAAAATCATTGCACTTTTGTAAGGAAGCAATCCAAAAAATATTAAATCTACGAGTATTTGTTAATTACAAACTAAATTTAATAACAATTATATACTCTCAGACAGTTTTATAAGAAATGGATAAAGTACAAGGACTTTAGTCTATAAATTTAAACCACTAACCCTTTTTTTCACAAGATTTCCTGTTGTCATTCCCTCATTTTGATCGAAATATCTGCAACAACAATATTTTATTAATAACAATAGTTAATAAGGTACCTGATTTTAGGTACCTCAGGAGTATAGCAAACAATAAATAATTGAACGATACCTAAACATTTAACAAAACTTGTCGACAAAGTATGAAAAATTTGTTCAGAAATCATCAAACAATTATTACAATTAATAATAATTGCTATTTAAATGAGGGATTTCTTTAGAGATACTTAGGCAATTCCAAAACTCTGGTCTCATTGACGATAGATCGAAACTGGCCTAGCATTTCTACAAGAAATCATTCATCCAAACTCAGTGCTATTTTTATAATTATTTATATTGAACAATGACTAAAACCTTGCTTAAATGCCACCCAAAATTTCCTCCTAGGAAATCACCAACAAAATTATAAAATTACAGAACCAAAGGAAAAAAAAAATAATTAATTTCTCACCAGAAGAATTCGAACCACGCCGTTGTCCGAGCAAGCACAGCACTACACGATGATGCTCGACATGTAGATAAAACTGCAGCATCCAGTCATCAGGTCCAACAGTGACCAGATCCTCAAAGGACAACCTGCAATTAAAACGGCACTAATAAATTACAAAAAATAAATTACATCCTTTTAAACCCTAAACATGAGTGAAAAGATTGACAGATGTTAAAAGGATTAAAAACTATTAAGGAACATCCTCTTTTATTTCTAAAAAATTGCAAATAAAAGCTACTCTAAATTACACTTAGGACACCGACTAATTTTTAAACTAGATAACAACTTTTTACTAGAGGTGGACGATACATTGATATCGACAACATAAGCCACCAGTTTTTTCAGTAGTTTTATGATACAACATTCACAGCCGATGATATAATTTCAATATCGTCCACCCCTACTGTTAAAAAACCATCCGCTTCAAAAACGATGTTAAAATTACCTTTAATGTTCCATTAGCAAAAACACTCTCCGAACTACGACTGAAGATAAAGATAACACCCAGAGTTAATTTTAGTAAGAGTTCTAAGGCGTTCCCTGGCTGATGGACGATATCGACAATCTGTGGACATGAATTCCACAACATCTTGAAGTATATATGAGGAAACAACAAGCAACAGTTCCAAATCAATCGCTGAAGATTTTTGGGTGGATGCAGATGGTTGATAGACGACATCGACGTACACAGCTCTGTACGTTGAATTTCAATATCTGTAAAAACAATTATACAATTAACATTCATTCCATAATACTATAACTTACAAATGGGCAGCTTAATAATGTAAAGAAGGACCTGCCTCATTCGCATAACTCAGTTTCATGCCAAATAATGCGACATGCAACCATACGATGTTAAAAAGTATTTGAGAAAACTTTGAACACGACCACCTTTACAGTCACTACATATTTTTATACGGGACACTAACATTAACTGATCATTTTGGTTAATAAAACATTAAAAATACTACATGAATATTACCGCGAAAAGTCATAGATTTTAGGTTAGAATAATACTATAGTACTGGTCGCAATTATGAACGAGGCGGCACATACATTTTGCACATATTTTCAAACAGAACAGCGATTTATTCGATACGTTTGATTTTATGTACCAACACAACTTTTTATACATTTGAAATCAAAATAACAAAGCAAAAAAGTTCACGTGGTTATTAATTAAACACATAATTAATTTACGCGAACACTGTGTCTTTTCCAAACAGAGCTATGAAATTAATTTGTCATCACTAGATATGGACATTTTGTACAAGTATATTCTGGGGCCGTTTCAATTTGTTTAGTTATATTTAGTGGTGACAGGCGCTTTTCACATTGTCGTAAAAAAAAAGGAATACAACAAACACGATTTATTAACCGAGTGAAGAGATAATAGAAACGTCCATGTTTGACCGACATTTTCTGATGCGCATGGAGTATGGAGTACTAAAATTAGGAAATAGTTCAAACAGTAATTAGATTAACATATTAAGGGTTTTTTTGCTAGCAGGAATAGATGTACTGACTTTAAATAAAGCATGTAAATTTAATACCCAAGACTTTTTACAAAAAATTACTTTAAGTTCGTAAATAGATTAAATTACTGAATTAAAAAACAGATACGTATATTACCTTTTTAAGACGAGCAACTGCTAATATCCAAAATGTTTTTAAGACACTTAATTTAGTTTTGACGACAATTGATGTTACAAAGAGAGCGATAGAGCGCGCAACTCAGATTATTGACCGAACTAACAGGTGCATTATCTATTTGACGACATTGAAAATCTTTTTTGCTGTAACGGAATGTTGGGGGTCATATACGAACGACCTATAAAATGCGATAACATGTGGATGATGTACTAAAGCAGGCATAAAATATATGTACAGGATTATTTTTAAGTAGTAATCACTTTAAATTGAAACTTTGCACACAGATTATATACATATAATACAACCCTAAACAAGTATTGACTTTTGATAAATTACTAAAAGCAATTTAAGCAACTTTTTATGCAAAATCTTAAACTAAAGCAAATGAAGATATTTCTTTTTTTTACACACACTGTATTCCGTATAGTTGAAAATAATTGTATTAGTATAAATGACCACGAACAACTTTTATATCCTATTAATAAATAACAGCTATACAATACATTTAATTTACGTACAAAATACACATACATTTTCTTAATAAAGCTGATTGTATTGCACAACAAATGTTATTTAACATTTTTAAAACAATTGGATTGGGTTTACAACGAAATTTTTAATTTAAACAATGCAACTAATGACCGCGAACAACTAGGTATTTAATATTGTTTTATCTTAACAAACAGAGCTGTGGAATTAATTTTTAAGACTAAAAACGTAACATTTGTAAAAAAAAATGTTTATACGAACAAAGAGCTTTAAATTTCAGTTTCTGAACGACAACATAGGACAAATCAAATGTGTTGTTTAACATTTTCGAAAACAATTAGGTTCATAGCAAAATTTTTGAATTTCGAGGGGGTTATAAGGGGAATTATACATTTTTGTTATTAAAATTGCAGCAAAATCAAAGCTTAATAACACAAATGTACCAAAAGGCCGATTTTAATATATTTTGCAAAAGAATTGTACCTTTAAGAGAGATCATTTGTTCCTCCGCCTGTTTTTTAAGTTTTTAATGCATCCCACTGCACTAATTCAATATTATAATAAATAGTTTTGAAATGAAGATTTAAAAACAACACTCACAATAGTTATTGTTGTATATGTAATTAAGTTATATTTATTTAACAACCACGAATAACGAACGTATTTTCCGCCCGATAGGTGATATCTAACTGATGAGATTTTGTGGAATGTGTGTTTTAACCTTCAGCGCTATACAATTGATTCTTATGCTAATTTGCAACGATGATAAGATGCGGCCCCATAGCAGAGTTGGTGTAGCGGCTTAGTCCGGTACAAGTATCCCTCAGTTCGAATCCGATTGGTTCTAAACTTTGTGTTTAGAATCAGGGTGGTTCGAGAGGGTGCTACCTTCCCTGTGTTGGGCTCCCGCCTGGGGTCGGCGTTTCGGCCGACTCCAGGCTCAAAAAATCGAAATTTTTTGAAATTCCTCCCCGCCTCCGAGTGTACTGTTACACTCAGAGGCGATTGGATTTGAACGTAGGACCCTGCTCATGACAAACAGGAGTCTAACCATCCAGCTAACCACAACTTATGATAATGTGATGTTATTTGGTATATTAGTGTTTATCCTTGACGAAAATTTAAACTTGGAAAAATACGTTAGAACTCGAAAAATACTTTTTTTTAACAACTTTTATCATCCATTCCACTAAGCATGCATATATATAAATAATTTTGATCCGCAGAAGAGAAAAAAATTGCAAAAATGGGGGCCGTATTTTAAATCAATTTCTAGAATTTGAAACTTTTTAAAGTAGACACAATTGTTAGACTTGTTAAAATAACTTTTAATGTTTCTTTTCGATAAACAAATTGTCTAAAATGTTGTTTATAAAACCTACACGAAAATTCACACATGAATAATGCACTTAGATCACTTCTCAATAGATCCGCGCGTCATGTGTTAGTATATACGTGGTAATAAAAATAATAGACTTTTGGATGCAAAAAAATAGAAAACGCAGCATGGGGCACTTTGCAAGTCAAATTTAAGCATCCAAGACTATTTTTACTCAATTTTTAACTATTAATGTTCCTTCTTGCTAAACAAATTGTGTCTAAATGCCTTAAATAAACGAAAATACATTTACTTTGTACTAGTTAGATAGATCAGCTTACTAAAAAGTTTTAACACGTTCTTGATAATATATTTGGCAACTTGATATGATAAGAATGTTCGATTATTTATGTACTAACATAAATGAAAAACGACTTTATTGAAAATTGAATACTCTATCATTTTTTGAAGGATCTATGGTAGTGCGTCTATATCACGGTATCACCTTCAAGTTTAATTACATTACAAAATACCATGGAGTATACAATTAGGCAACGTTTAATACATGCAGTGAATGGAAAACAATTCGAGATAATTCTTTCAGAAAATATATTTACAACTGTTCAACAACTTTTTTACGACTTTTCCCATACATCTCACTAAGTATGTTTAATTATAAATTTTTCGGATGCCGCATAAGTGAAAAAAAAACTGCATAGTCCGTTTATCAAGTCAAATTTTAAGTACCATTGATTGTTTTTGAAATAATCACAATTAAACAATTAATTTACCTTCTCGCTGAAGAAATTGCCTTGAATGTTTACCTATATAAAAATTCACACACAAATGCACTTAGATTAGATCAGTTCTCTAAACAGTTTTAAAACGTTCCTTCATAGTTTGAAGAAGGGTATAAGGATATGCTGCAAAAAAAAATAACTCCAATTTTATAGATTTCTGGAAAACTAAAAATAAACGTTTTCAAATTTCAAAGTCACATGATTTTTTTTTCTCGCTTATTGTACATGACTTTTCACATGATTCAGCTCTATTGGCATAAAAAATATCTCTTCTGAATTGCAGGACCATGTTTTCAATGTTAGAGCTACGTTTGTCTTGCCACAAAATATATGATTTTGATTTAGCCCCAATTCCATACTACCGTGAAGAGTATTTTATTTAAAAAAATTAAAAATTGCTATTTAAAATTCTTTTAATATTGTCAAAAGCAAAATTACATTTTTCATTCGTCAAATTTACCCTCTGCAAAAGTAATTTGGTGCAAGAAAGAGGGGGCTCAGGAACTGCATCGTTTTTTGTCCCAGACGAACAAGATTAGGCTTAATATATTGAATAACTCAGGAACTGAATTGCTTCTTGTACCAATTGCAAGAGATTTTTTTATTGCACAAGATAGGATTTTCAATTCAAAACGCATAAAAATTGAAGCTACCTCCTTTTTGCAGCATATCCTTCAATTGTGAGATTATATACGTGATTCATTTTTAACTATAAATAATGCAAATTTCAACCCCGTTATATGTCATACATCTCAAACTTAATCACATTGCAAAGCTAAAAAACCAATTAAAATAGCACAACAATAAACAGAAATAAAGTATTTAAAAATACAAATAATATTGAGGGCCAACAATGGCTTTTTCGGGTGTAAAAGTCTTTTGTAATGTTTTAAATTTGCCCTTGTATACCCCTGGGATTCTCTTTGTTCAAAATTTAGCAATTGTTAAAAACAACAAACAATTAATTCATGACAAAAATAAGCAATTCGTTGAAAGCCCGTTTCACAAAAGTATTTTTTAAATCTTTTCTAGAATCATAGGGGAAAAAACCAAACTTGCAAAGTCTAATTTAATTGTTGCAGAAAATTATTTTGCACAAGTTCTGAACTAGCGAAAATTGCAAGCAAAATAAAACCAGGAACTATAAAACCTAAATAAACTTTATTCCAATTTATTGGCACAAATTAAATTAAATATATTAAAAACATCTTGTACGTTTCAAATAATATATTTTCTCTCTATATATACTTTTAATTTAACTTAAGTACCATTTTCCAACGATAAATTTTTGTGTTACTGTTGGAATTTTTAAATCTCAAAAAAAATTAAGAGAGAAGAGAGTTGATTTATTAAAACAAATTTTTAACTGAAATATGATACAATTTTGCATAAATATCGTCATTGTTCGATACAGTGAGCTCGCGTTATAAGCAACCCACGATATAAGCAACTCGCGTTATAAGCAACACTCGATATAAGCAACTATCGTATCAAAGTACACGATATAAGCAACTGTCAGTGTGACAGTTAAAAATACAAATATCTAAAATGCTATTGCAGATATAACAATGAAATTTTGTATCTGAGCGTTATGGTATTTTTCGGATTCGATGGAAATATTAAGGTTGCAATGTTCCGGTTCAACCGGAAACGGACTCAAACTTTGAAATTTTGAATAGAACATCTGTATGTTTTTACATTTTTGAATTTGTCTTAAAATTTACTTTAATAAATGTAAAAGGTTATATGGGTCTAAAGTCAACAGTTTTCAAAATATTTACATTTTTACGAAAATTTTGAGTGATATAGCACTTCAGTTTCTTTTTTAACATTCAGGTTATTTAAAAGGGCAGTAAAATATCTTCTGAAATCTGGATTAACAATAGATTTTTTAACTATCATTTTATTTTTAGGAGATTATTAATATACAGCGTCATTCAAAAAGTCTGCAACGAATGGAAAAGTTTTTTATTTTTTTCTCAGAAAATTGTATTCTTGATAAAAGTTGGTGCATGGTCTAAAACTAATTTTAAGATGAAAAAAGTTCAATAAAAAATCATATGACACTAGATATTAGTGATCTTTGAAATATTTTAAGAGATACAAAAAAAATTATGGACAGAGTTTTTAAAAATCCCAAAATAAGGCTAGATTTAAATTTTGACGGTCAAATTTCAATTTTTATTTTTTAAGAAATTTTAACATTCAAAAGTCTGCAACTAATGAAAAATTTTATTTTTATCTAAAAAAGTTATTAAGAATCTAAAAACCGAACTAGGTTTAAATTCCGCTCTGTATACTTGCCATGAAATCACATTATATTTTTTTATTTGAGAGATGTATAAGTACATAGATCACGACTAAAGGTACGTGGCACGCGCGTATTTCGTTTGACATAGGTACGTACAGATCACCATAGCAACGCGACAACGATCGCTTTGTTATGGTGTAAACTTTTATTTTTAGTTTTACTACTAAAAACAAGATTTATTTATGTTAAAAATCGAATCGTTTCTATTTCTATCATATAAGCAACTTTCACGTTATAAGCAACTTTTAGATCGGAATTGGCCGCCGTTAGTTGCTTATAACGCGAGCTCACTGTACTAAATTCCTGTAACTTGGGCTGCCTAAATCTCAGGCGTTCCATCACTATAAGATATTAAATTTGATTTTTTAGCTCTAAATTGTGCATTTACACTTCAAAACTGATCAATTGTGATGCAAGTGAACTTATTTAATTGTGTTAAACTAATAAAAAACATTAACAGATTCAAAAAACAGCCCAACACGTAGAAATTTCCGTGAAAAATTGTAAATTATAAAGTATAGACTAAAATCATTGCACTTTTGTAAGGAAGCAAAGCAAAAAATATTAAATCTACGAGTATATGTTCTTTACAAACTAAATTTAATAACAATTATTTATTCTCAGATGGTTCAAATTATTATTTAATTGTTTTTATAAGAAATGAGCAAAGTGCAAAGGTTATAGTCTATTTTTTAAACTAAAACAAATTTAAATCACTCACCCTTTTGGTTTTTCACTAGAAGACTCCATGACATCCTGTCGTCATTCCCTCATTTTCATCGAAAAATATCTGTAACAACAAAACTTTATTAATAACAATTAAAATTAAGTGTACTTGATTTTATTAAAAAAATTTATCGCATTAATAGATCGGGAGATAATTTGTAACAATTACCAAGGAATTAATTTACTTATTTCCACCTACAAAGTGCACTCAAAAATAAACAACGAGAGACTTGGGGATTTAGAGTAGGAAGATCGTCTGCAGACAACACCTTGAAGTTAAAAAATGCCGACATCCATTTAGCACTCATCGATTTTAAAAAAGCTTTCGATGAAGTGAATAGGACGAAGCTTTGGCAGATAATAAATTTAAGAAACAACCGATACATTAAATACCGGTAGAACTCGCAACATGGACCTTCCAGACTAGGATGTAACACATACATTGACCAAGAAGAGTGAAGTGAACTCCAAAAAAAATAAGTCACGACAACACACACTTCATGACAACACGCGATAGGGAAGAAAACTTACAAACAGCTGTACATGAATTGCAAAAAGTTGCCCAGTAATATAAGATCCAACATAATAACTCACGAATATCACATTTTTGCTATCTAGGAACAGACATCAGCTACGAGAAGGATAAGACGTAGAATTAAAATTACATCGATTTGATTACACATGTTCGGAACGCTTAACAAGAATAAAATTTTATTAAACAATGGTCACACCTATGTTGATGTAAGGCAGAGAAACTTCGATTTTCACACGTTCAGACATGTAAAACACACAAACAGCAGAAATGCGAAAGAAGAATAAAAGAATGTAACATAGAACAAATAAGAAAGCAAGTTATGGGAGAAGGTCTAGAAATGTATGATCTCGGAGACAAAATAAAGAAAACAACAGAGATTCACAAAAAATAATGAGAATATAAGCAGAAACCACTGAGACACCTATAATGACGTATCGGGAAGGAGGAACAGGCAGTTCGCTTAAACCATGAAATGAAGAAGGCAATTGGCTTAGAAATCCTTAAAAAACAACATAAAAATTACCTTTAATGTTCATTAGAGAGAAAGCTTCTTCCTCTCTGAACCACGACTGGTAGTACATATGCGTTAAATTATAGTACGAGTTCCAAATCATTCACTGAAAATTTCTGATCAGACGACTGTTGGGACGACTACAACGAAATGCGTTGAATTTCAACACGCCTGAAGTATATCTGTGAAAACAATATACATTAGAAATAAATAATCATACATTATTTCAACTTTAACTTTTAAAATTAATTAGGTAGTATTACAAACAAACACAAAGGCAGCTCAAGATAAAACAATATAAAAAGTGACCTGCCTCATTCATAAAAATGTTTTACTGCAAACATTCAACCACGCAGATGTTGAAAAAATACTCACAAAATAATTTATTTTCACATGAAACTTGCAAAATGATCACAAGAAACGTCAAAGTTTTTAGGTTAAATAGTATTGGTCGTGATCGTCAATGAGAGAGGCGGCACATCCAATAACATGTAAAAACCAAGAGTCAAAATAATTTCATCCATTATGTAATTTTAATGTGCCGCCTCGTTCATTTATTGATCAATACTAAGTTGCTGTAACTTGGATTGCCTAAATCTCAGGTGCTTTATCACCTTCAAAGAGTTAATTTGATTTTTGAACTTTAAATTGGGTATTTAAACTTCAAAACTGATTAACTGTAATGCAAGTGAACTTGTTAAACTGATAGAAAACATTAAAAGATTCAAAAAACAACCCAACACTTGAAAATGTCCATGAAAAATTGTAAACTATAAAGTATTGAACAAAATCTTTGCACTTTTGTAAGGAAGCAATCCAAAAAATATTAAATCTACGACCATATGTTAATTACAAACTACATTTTATAACAATTATTTACTCTCAGACAGTTTTATAAAAAATGGATAAAGTACAAGGACTTTAGTCTATTTTTTTAAACTAAAAACAAATTTAAACCACTCACCCTTTTTTTTCCACAAGAAGGCTCCATGATTTCCTGTTGTCATTCCCTCATTTTCATCGAAATATCTGCAACAACAATATTTTATTAATAACAATAGTTAATAAGATACCTGATTTTAGGGAAAACAAAACTCGTTTCACCTCAAGAGTATAGCGAACAATAAATAATTGAACGATACCTAAACATTTAACAAAACTTGTCGACAAAGTATGAAAAATTTGTTCAGGAATCATCAAACAATTATTACAATTAATAATAATTGCTAATTTATATAAGGGATTTTCTTAGAGATGCTTAAGCAATTTCAAGACTCTGGTCTCATTGACGGTAGATCGAAACTGGCTTGGCATTTCTACAAGAAATCCTTTATCCAAAATCAGTGCTATTTTTATAATTATTTATATTGAATAATGACTAAAACCTTGCTTAAATGCCACCCAAAATTTCCTCCTAGGAAATCACCAACAAAATTATAAAATTACAGAACCAAAGGAAAAAAAAAAAATTAATTTCTCACCAGAAGAATTCGAACCACGCCGTTGTCCGAGCAAGCACAGCACTACACGATGATGCTCGACATGTAGATAAAACTGCAGCATCCAGTCATCAGGTCCAACAGTGACCAGATCCTGAAATTAAAATAGCGCTAGTAAATTACATTCTTTTTAACCCTAAACATGAGTGAAAAGATTTAAAAACGATCAAGAAACGTCACTCTTTTATTTCTAAACAATTGCAAATAAAAGCTACTCCAAATTATACTTAGGACACCGACTAATTTTTAAACTAAGACTTAATGACAGATAACAACTTTTTACTAGAGGTGGACAATACATCGATGACAACATAAGCCACCAGTTTTTTCAGTAGTTTTATGATACAACATTCACAGCCGATGATATAAATTCAATATCGTCCACCCCTACTGTTAACAATCCATTCGTTTCAAAAACGATGTTAAAATTACCTTTAATGTTCCATTAGCAAGAACACTCTCCAAACTACGACTGAAGATAATAAAGATGACACCCACAGTTAATTTTAGTAAGGGTTCTAAAGCATTTCCTGGCTGATGTACGATATCGACAATCTCTGGACATGAATTCCACAACATCTTGAAGTATATATGAGGAAACAACAAGCAACAGTTCCAAATCAATCGCTGAAGATTTGTGGGTGGGGATGCAGATGGTTGATAGACGACATCGACGAACGCAGCTCTGTACGTTGAATTTCAATATCTGTAAAAACTATATACAATTAACATTCATTCCATAATACTATAACTTACAAATGGGCAGCTTATTAATGTAAAAAGGGACCTGCCTCATTCGCATAACTCAGTTTCAAGCCAAATAATGTGACATGCAACCATACGATGTTAAAAAGTATTTGAGAAAACTTTGAACACGACCACCTCTACATTCACTACATATTTTTATACGGGACACTAACATTAACTGATCAGTTTGGTTCATAAAACATAATTATAAATACTACATGAATATTACCGCGAAATGTCATAGATTTTAGGTTAGAACATAGATAGGTTAGAATAATACTATAGTACTGGTCGCAATTATGAACGAGGCGGCACATTCATTTTGCACATATTATCAAACAGAACAGCGATTTATTCGATACGTTTGATTTTATGTACCAAAACAACTTTTTATATATTTGAAATCGAAATAACAAAGCCAAAAAGTTCACGTGGTTATTAATTAAACACATAATTAATTTACGCGAACACTGTGTCTTTTCCAAACAGAGCTATGAAATTAATTTGTCATCACTAGATATGGACATTTTGTACAAGTATATTCTGGGGCCGTTTCAATTTGTTTAGTTATATTTAGTGGTGACAGGCTTTTCACATTGTCGTAAAAAAAAAGGAATACAACAAACACGATTTATTAACCGAGTGAAGAGATAATAGAAACGTCCATGTTTGACCGACATTTTCTGATGCGCATGGAGCACTAAAATTAGGAAATAGTTTCAAACAGTAATTATATTAACATATTAAGGGGATTTTTGCTAGCAGGAATAGAATTACTGACTTTAAGTAAAGCATGTAAATTTAATAACCAAGACTTTTTACAAAAAATTACTTTAAGTTCCTAAATAGATTAAATTACTGAATTAAAAAACAGATACGTATATTACCTTTTTCAGACGAGCAACTGCTAATATCCAAAATGTTTTTAAGACACTTAATTTAGTTTTGACGACAATTGATGTTACAAAAATCACAAAGGGAGCGATAGAGCGTGCAACTCACATTATAGAGCGACTTCCTTGAAGTTTTAAATGCATGGATCTGATTTTAATGCAACCAACACTTTTTGAAAATAAATACACCACCCCACTCACAATAATTAATGATTATTAGTATAAAAGGTAATATTTATTTAAACACATCACGAATAACCACCAAACTGCGGTCTATTCTATTCGATAATCGGCATGTAACTGCTGATAAGTACGTACGTATGTATGTATCCCGCTGTACAATTCACTTTAAATACTTAACTGTACTGGCTTATCAGAGTTGTGGCAATAGCTGAGTGGGTCCGTCAGCAAATTAACTTTGTTAATTTGTGGACGAGATTGGGTCCTGGGATCGAGCCCAGGAGGATGGTTGGTTGGCCACTCAGGATTTTGTCATAACTTGCGTCCGCGCATTACGGCGCGGTTTCAACGCAAAAAATTGAAATTTTTTTTGCAATTCCTCCCCACCTCCGAGTGTAATTTTACACGCGGAGGCGATTGGATTTGAACGTAGGACCCTGCTCATGACAAACAGGAGTTTAACCGTTCAGCTAACCACAACTTATGATAGTGCAAAGTTATTTGGTATATTAGTGTTTATCCTTGACGAAAATTTTAACTTTGAAAAATACGTTAGAACTCTAAAAATACTTTTTTTAACAAATTCTATCATCCATTCCACTAAGTATGCATATATATAAATATTTTTGATTCGCAGAAGAGAAAAAAATTGGGGTCGCATTTTAAATCAATTTTTTAAAGTAGACACAATTGTTAGACTTGTTAAACTAACTTTTAATGTTTCTTTTCGCTAAACAAATTGTCTAAAATGTTTATAAAACCTACACGAAAATTCACACATGAATGCACTTAGATCACTTCTCAACAGATCCCGCGCATCATGTGTTAGTTTATACGTGGTAATAAAAATAATAGACTTTTGGATGCAAAAATATAGAAAAAAGCAGCATGGGGCGTTTTGCAAGTCAAATTTAAGCATCCAAGATTATTTTTACACAATTTTTAACTATTAATGTTCCTTCTTGCTAAACAAATTGTGTCTAAATGCCTTAAATAAACGAAAATACATTTACTTTGTACTAGTTAGATAGATCAGCTTACTAAAAAGTTTTAACACGTTCTTGATAATATATTTGGCAACTTGATATGATAAGAATGTTCGATTATTTATGTACTAACATAAATGAAAAACGACTTTATTGAAAATTGAATACTCTATCATTTTTTGAAGGATCTATGGTAGTGCGTCTATATCACGGTATCACCTTCAAGTTTAATTACATTACAAAATACCATGGAGTATACAATTAGGCAACGTTTAATACATGCAGTGAATGGAAAACAATTCGAGATAATTCTTTCAGAAAATATATTTACAACTGTTCAACAACTTTTTTACGACTTTTCCCATACATCTCACTAAGTATGTTTAATTATAAATTTTTCGGATGCCGCATAAGTGAAAAAAAACTGCATAGTCCGTTTATCAAGTCAAATTTTAAGCACCATTGATTGTTTTAGAAATAATCACAATTAAACAATTAATTTACCTTCTCGCTGAAGAAATTGCCTTGAATGTTTACCTATATAAAAATTCACACACAAATGCACTTAGATTAGATCAGTTCTCTAAACTATTTTTAAACGTTCCTTCATAGTTTGAAGGGTATAAGGATATGCTGCAAAAAAAAGAACTCCAATTTTATAAATTTCTGGAAAAATAAACGTTTTCAAATTTTAAAATACATGGTTTTTTCTCTCTCGCTTATTGTACATGAGTTTTCACATGATTCAGCTCTATTAGCTTAAAAAATATCTCTTCTGAATTGCAGGGCCATGTTTTCAATGTTATAGCTACGTTTGTCTTGCCACAAAATATGTGATTTTGATTTAGCCCCAATTTCATACTACCGTGAAAAGTATTTTATTTAAAAAAACTGAAAATTGCAATTTAAAATTCTTTTAATATTGTCAAAAGCAAAATTACATTTTTCATTCGTCAAATTTACCCTCTGCAACAGTAATTTGGCGCAAGAAAGAGGGGGCTCAGGAACTGCATCGTTTTTTGTCCCAGACGAACAAGATTCGGCTCAATATATTGAATAACTCAGGAACTGAATTGCTTCTTGTACCAATTGCAAGAGATTTTTTTATTGCACAAGATGGGATTTTCAATTCAAAACGCATAAAAATTGAAGCTACCTCCTTTTTGCAGCATATCCTTCAATTGTGAGATTATATACGTGATTCATTTTTAACTATAAATAATGCAAATTTCAACCCCGTTATATGTTATACATCTCAAACTTAATCACATTACAAAGCTAAAAAACCAATTAAAGTAGCACAAAAATGAACAGAAATAAAGTATTCAAAAATACAAATAATATTTCGGGTGAAACAAGTTTTAAATTTGCCCTTGTAAACTCCTGGGATTCTCTTTGTTCAAAATTTAGCAATTGTTAAAAACAGCACACAATTAATTCATGACAAATAAGCAATACGTTGAAAGTCCGGTTAACAAAAGTATTTTGTAATCTGTTCTAGAATCATAGGGAAAAAAAAACCGAACCTGCAAAGTCTAAATTATAACTGTTGCAGAAAATTATTTTGCACAAGTTCTGGACTAGCGAGAATTGCAAGCAAAATAAAACCAGAAACTATAAAACCTAAATAAACTTTTTTCCAATTTATTGGCACAAATTAAATATATTAAAAACATCTTGTACGTACGTTTCAAATAATATATTTTCTTTCTGTGTAATATATATAACCAAACATCAATGTACTTACCCAATAAGTTTTAGATCAAGCGCTGAAAACTTTCAAAACAAATCAAATATGTTGCCCAATCGTTCAAACAAATAAATTTTATTTGTTGTTAGATTTACTACATGTTAACTCTAGTTTTAAATTATGTAATACTAACATATATTTACATATATATGTCTGACAACACTAAATTAATTAACTTACATGTAACATTCACAATCTCTTTACCCCAGTAGTTTTCATTTTTATAAAATTTTTTGCTGACAAAATAGCATTCTCTGCTACTGGGGCAATAAATATATTACTCTTATATATGATAAATTTAGTATCTATTAACATACTACCAACTTTTTCACACTAAAAACAAGTTTTTTGTTTAACACATTGTATAGATTATATTTGACATATATCAAAATAATGCAGGTTTTTTTTTTAGCGAATAATTCTGATAAACACCACTCAAAAAAAAAAAATTACGGTAATGATACGTTTACTTGAGGCACTACAGTATATCTTTAGTTTAACTATATAAATCTGTGCATTCACAATTAAAATGAATAAATAAAACTGCTACACATGGCTTATTTGCTAAACCGTTCAAATCTAGTTTCTTGGCATATTAATTGTTGCTAAACGAAAGCACCTTAATAGAATGATCAAATAAGCAACCCCTGATTGTGGCAATTCAACCTGATTAAAATGATTTTTTGTATCGATCAATAATTACTATTCTTTGCAAGATTAGTGCCAAAAAACTAGACGACTACTCATTTAATTTGTCCTTTAATTTCCATGTCAGTAAAACGAAAATCTTGGCAATTAAAAGAGACCACTTATGTTGAATCATAATGTATAATCAAGTAAATATAGAAAAACATTTCTTTAATTAATACAAATGGGTTTAATTGTTGTAAATGTGATTATAAATATCATTGTAACTGGCGAAGGGTAGTGATTCTTTAAACTGTGCCAGCAGTTTTACAAGAGCTCAATTAAAAAGAAAAGAAGTGAATGATTTTAGTCACGTATATAATTGTGTTGCCAAAACTTGGTCATTTAAATGTTAAAAAATACACCTCTGTAACACAAAACCAGGGATTGATTTTGCGTCCAAATTTCTAGAAATAAATTGGTTTTATCAAACCTCAAACGATTTTTTAGTCTCTTTCAGTTAACCAGATTCAATTCTGACGTATTAAAATGCACACAGGTTTTAAAAATAATTGATTTACTATATAAACCATGTAACAATTTCTAAGAACTACTTTTCAAATGCCCTCAAATCCAGACTTCAGCAAACTGGAATATATACACTTTTTGCCACGTTTTAGTGGACTTGCATTCGAAGAAATATTGCCAAAAAATGATCAAAGGGGATGGAACAAGATTATACAAAGGCTGTTCATTAATTACGTTTACAAAATCTCCTAATTTTTGGATAAAAACTTTGGGAAGAAAAGTCACAAATATCTGAAGAAATGCCAAACAATCTTTATAGTTTATAAAAGCAATGTTTTAATGATTACGTCATAATCATGTGGAGTTACATCTGGGGAGTACGATGGATATGGTAAAAAACAACAAAATCATCCATGATCTTGACTGGGAACTCTTACTTCTTCATCTACCCAACTCCCAAGACCTTGCTCCTAATGATAACAATCAAATTACACTGAGGAGAGCATTTTGTAAATTATAACATTGTCCAAACAGACTAGGGAGGTTCAAAAGGCGAAAACTATTCCGTTTTTTGACGTAAGGCAAACAAAATATTAAAGAAATGGAAACAGTTTTGGGTGGACTGATAAAAAAATATTTTAAAGTCGATTTTCAAAACGATCTACTTGTAATATGGAACAAAACAACTCTAGAGCGACAAAATGGCACACTGTATTTTTCAACACACAATTTGAAAGCCCCTTGAATGAAACACGAGATCTCTTAAAATCAAATGATAATAGAATTACGAAGTTTTTACTTGGACACCCTGTATAATATATCGAATCTTTTAAATAACAGTAGTTTAATTGGTTTTGTGAAATAACAAGTCATAGGACGTAGCAAAAAGTTCAGAACATAACGTGCCTTAACGTATGCCTTATCACATGACGCTATATTCCAGAAGACTTGCTGATAATCTATATATTTATAAACATCAACAGTACTAAAGATTTGGAATATATTACAGTGAAACACCAAAAATATATTTATAGAAACTTAAGTGTTGCTATTAAACATTTACTTATGAATAGTTGAAATATTGAATAAGTAATGTGCTTTATCGAGTCTGACATTCAGTATTGCATATTTGCAAAGAAAATAATTACACATTTCATTTAAAACACCTAATCTAAAATGCAACAAATTATAATTAATTTTATTTTAAGCAATTTTTGCAGCTTATAAACAAATTCTATCTACTTATAAAAGTGGCGCTTTAAAAACTCAATACCGTTTAAGTAGCAATTTTTTTTACTTGCTGTTAAACAAAAAACAATCCTCAAAGGACTAGTTAAACAACAATTTAATTTGACTAAACTGCCTCTTCATTTACGTGTACTGTACTAAACAGTTGCTCAATCACTCTTTTGCAGAATACGCGAAAATAACACTTTAGATAAATTTGCTAATGGTAAATAGTACTAGATAGGTTTAAATTTAAATTAAATTCTCTTATATTTTCAAGTATCCCCACTGCTCAAATTCGTACATTTTTGTTTGTTAATTTAGGTTAGTAAAGTTGGTAAAATTCATGCAAAAGACCCCAAGTTAAAGAAAATATTTCCAGACTTTTAGAATTTGGTTTAAATAAGACATACCTGATTTTCTAAACAAAAGGGTTCGAAATGTGTCGGGGCGGGCCTCTCTGGTTTGCTAATTTTTTTCCGGTCGAAGTATTTCGTGGAGCAATTTAGAATGTCCCCTTCTTCGGTCAATTTTTATAAGCAAATCAACTTAAAAACTGTAAAGAAAAACATAAGATAACACTTGTGCGTTTCGACTTCATTTTGTTAGGGTCAATTTTTTAAAATCGTATTCGTTTAGGGGTAAAATTAAATGTGGAGAGCACGTTTTTGGTTGCTAGTGTCACTAACGTCCAAATTAATACGTGAACGAGTAACACCAAAATAATTATTTAATTGGAAAAGCAATAGTTGCTGAATTATTTATTTCTAAAACCGTGCATAATCAATACACAGGGTGTTTTAAAGTTTGTGCGATGTGATATTAGCAATTCGAATCTCCCCCAAGGTTTCTTTTGTATTTTTAACACTCGCCGCCAAATCTAAGTGGCTTGGCCACTTGTACACATAATTTACAATAATAAACCGTTCAAAAAAGTTTTTTTTTAATAACCTACACATACCTATCAAGCCTAGGGGATGGCGAATCAAGACTAAAAACCTACGCAAAATTGTAAGTGACTAAAATGATTCGAAATAAATTTTCCAAGGCTGTGGGTCTAAATTAAATTAAAAATTAACTTCTTTAATTTGTTATTTACTGTTTTCCACAACGGTGTCTTGTTTTTAAGTCAACTATCGTTTTAGTCTTGAATTGCAAGCTCATGGCTCGAATTTTGTGCGTTTTTGAAAGGTCACTTGACATTTCCCTAAGAATGTCTTAAAACTACAAAAAAAGAGTGTTCTACGCATGGAAAATCTTTCTTTAAAAACTGCGAGGAAGGGGACACGAGTTCAAAAATTATTTGAACGACTGCCTTCTTCTGCACACACCCGGTATACGAACATTTCGCCAATTTAATAATGTTCGATAAGAACTGCCTGAATATTATATATATATATACAGTGTGTGTGTTTGAATCTAAAGAAAACGGGTATCTTGGAAAACGTTAAGGATTAGTTGGTTAAATAGAAGTTTGTGTGTGTGTATACGGGCTTAGTAAAACCTTGACTGAAAGCGTGCAAATTAAGCCCAATTCCTGAAATATTGTTAAACCTTTTATCTCCAACGGTGTCCAAAAGATTTCCATGTTTTTCACAAATATATGTACACCCCAAGTAAATTATTTAAAAATTTATTTAAAAAAAAAAACGAATTGTGAATATTTAACACACCATAATTAAAAAAGTATGTGGACTACTGAGCCCTTAAATTACTTCCGGGCCCGGTGCCCCGGGGCTCCCCCCCCCCGATCGGCCCAGTATTTTATTTTAAATCCAGCAATCAAACGTTTGATCAAATTCGGAAAAACGGTATTAGAAACGCCAAAATTTAATCACAGCTGTGAAGTACGATGTATAAAATTTTTTGCTAATGATTAGTTGAGTACGCGAGAGGTCACAGCGTGACGTCACTGCGTATGCCAGGGCAGCGATTGGGTACCCCTATAGTAGACTGTGCTTAAATTTTAAGCGCAAAAATTATGTACCTCAATTCGTCCCCAACTCGAAGAGCTGTTATTCTTGCCTGGAGGAAAACTTAGTACGTGGGACTGAACCAAGCAGTTATTTTTACTGTAAATGAGCACAACGTGGCGTTGATAAAACAAAAAACGAGTATTGAGTTTTGAAAACTAGATCTTAGCTAGCTTGTAAATCTAGCTTACTTCATCACATATACTGTGCCTACTTGTAACTAACTATACAGTCCTAAAATATTGTACAGCTAAGGTTTCGTTATACATTTACATATATTTTGGATACACATTTTACTGATTAACGAAATTTGCAGGCATCAGCTAATGCTATGCGAGTGGCCACCAAACTTTTCCACTTTTGTTTTAAAGCGAGCGAGAGCCGCTTCTAGCGATTTTAAAAATGTCTGCTGGTTTCAGCGGCACGCGTTTGGGGACCACTGTCCATAACTAAGCCGACGAGCGTCTAAATCACAACGAACCAATTCCGCTACATTTACAGCTACGGTATTTTCGAAAAAAACTACGAAGCCAACTTAAACTTTTGCAAAAATCGTTAATCAGTTTCGCCTTACAAAATCCCTAAGCTTAAGTTTTACAATTATTTTCTTACAATAATCCTAAGTTTATTCACAGTAATAACAATATAGGGTATCACAAAAAATACTTTTCGGTTATATTCGAAAAATTTTAAAAATACAAATAATTTACTTTATGATTCATCTTTTTTTTTTAAATAGATATACTGCGCATTTTCAATACACATAACAGAATAAGGCGGCGATGCGTAAATGTTTTAGGTACACATATTTAAAATACGGCTTAATTTTAAAACTTTGCTGATAAAGAAAGTGCCAAGTTAGTTTTGAAATAAATCTCGATTATTAATTGTTTAATCACAAGACAAACGAGGCACGATACTGCCTCATTTTTTTATTTAACTTAAAAGGCGGGTCACGAGATGTTGTCGCTAGAATCTGATCAAGGCTGTGTTTATTGCATCAGGAACATTAATAGAAGAATTTCGATTTTATCTTTGACGGTTTCATGGACAACGCGATCGCAAAACTCACCTTTATCATTCAAATTTTCAGTTTTTTCCCAATTTTTCCGAATGAAATGGCCAGTGGCCCGTATAACACTGCAAAACATTTATTTTTGATGTTCTTGATGTAATCAACACAGCCGGAATCAAATTCTAGCGACAACGTATCCTGACCTTCCCTGGTTAGAATTATTTAGCTTTTAATTTAAATGTATTCGATTAGTTATGAAGATTGAAGTTAATAAGGCAAGAAATTGCAAATATAAATTCAATGTATTTATTAATTACTTGCACATGTGGTCCAGAAAAAAAAAACTTTAATTCTTGCTCATACTTTTTTAAATTTGGTTTTTTTTGATACTACTGTTATTCAACCCTTTTGAAATACAAAAATTTTAATGATAGTCCATCGTTTAAGTTAAGTTGCCAATAGTTTAATTAAAAGAATTAACAAAACCAGCTTTTTGGACCACATTATACATGTAAATCTCTCCTTATTTTTTTTTTAAATTACGCTTTTTGTAATTATTAAAAATAACTTATTTACTCTAGTAACTTTGGCTTAGCCAATATAGAAAGCACCACATCATAAAATGTAATACTGTACCAACTCCCAAAATTTCCAAATTACAGATTGATTTTGTGAACTTTAAATATTTTTTATGCTTACAAATTTTTAAAATAATTTCAAACTGGTCACTATTTTATTTTAGTTCATTGATTATCATTATTTTTTAAACATTTAACTGTATATAATCAAGATTTATTAGTATTCTATTCCGCAGGTGAACACAAATTTTTATGTAACATAAGCTGCATTTTTGTGTATGCTTTTAAAGTATTCCTAATATTTATAAAAAAACAGCGCAATTTCTTTAATGAAATAAACCGTCTACTACATAAGCCTTTTGATATTCAAACAAACTCGTCCTTTTGTATAGTACATGAAATCGAATTAGGATGAAAAATGCGAAAGTACTTTCATATTTTGTGGCAACTTTTTGAAATTTAAGGAGCACTTTTTTCCAACGAATTTCGTCCTGGTCAACAGTTTTTTAGCATTAAAAAGTACGGCATTTTGCCTCAAATTTTGCCTCAGTTGCCATGGCCACAGCAAAATCAATTATTACCTGTTTTTTTGTTTCTACATTCACGTCAATATGCAACCATTCTAATAAATTGGCGGCGCGTTATTCTTTAAGTGTAACATACTATCAATTTTTGTCTAACACAGGTCTTAAAATGAATCCAAGTTTAATGAAAAGAAGCAAGCAAGCCCAAAAAACAATGCGTTTAAATAGCATCGCGAAAAAAAGGTTCCCCGTACAAGTTAAAAGTAAAGTGTTGTCTCCACTGTACCCTTTTCCAACTAATCTCAAAGTTTTACTTCTAAAGTGCCACAGAAGATGCCGAAACTACAAATACGGACGCTTTTTTTTACATTTAATGCAGTAACGCCATGTACTTTAATTTCCAATTTTTGCTAGAGTTTAGGAGAGAACAATTTTTGAAAAACTTTTGTGGCCACTTTATTTTTTTCGACAAGGAACTTTTTCCTGTTTAAACTTCGCGTTAATGAACAGTTCTTGTGAACTGTAACAGAATTGTTATGAATAAGAAGCCATTGTGTCAAAAGTTGATATTTTTTGAGTAATTTATTAAAGAAAAGTTTAAGCTTAGCCAAATAATACCAACTTCAAACCAGAATTTAATCGATTCGCCGCTATGTAGCAAGAAAAGAACTTTAAGTTTGTAGCTAGGAATATTTCATGAAATTAAATGAGCAACAAATTGATGCAAATATCTCAAAAATTGTTAAGCATGGTAAGCATTTTGTAAATTTTGCTACTTTTAAAGTAATTTAATGCAGCTTATGTTATTGTTACTAGATAATTTTTTTAGTTTTACCACATGTGTTTTTAAAACCATTGATAACAGGTAAATTGTGATACATAAAAATTTGCTGATTATGCAAAAAAGACATTTGTGCAATAATACCTTTAAGTGAAGAATCTGAGATCTCATGAATCGAGTTTGTGCAGAAAGAAATTTACCTCAATAATTATTATTGTCAATTTCAAACAATACTAAGTGCTGTTGTACTTTTGTCATTAAAAATTCATTGGCTTCGAAATAATTACCCCTGTTTTTGTCCTATAATTACAGCTCGTGATTCAATCAACCGAAAAATACGCGAAAAGCTTCAGATTCGTTTGTTTTTTAACATTGATTTTGTATTGTTTTCCGAAAGTTGATGTCGTTTTGTTTTGCTGTACTTGCAAAACGATTTCCCCTGTTTGTTTTTGTCGTTCTGTTGAACATCATGAGATATCAGTTACCAAAAAATTCACAAAAACACTCAATATAACTAAATTAGCTTTAATATTCTTATCTGTACCTATACCTTCGACTGTTTTTTTTTTTCACTAACAGCCTTATTCTGGTTTCAACCGATGCCACTGCACGACGGTTTGGCGTGGTTTTGTGATCATGTCCTGCCAGTGTTTCGTCTCTGAGGCTCCAGATCCATTTTTCCCTGCAAAAAAATAAATAAAAAACAGTTGATTAAAGATGCATTTTTTAAACCAGTAAAGAATTACTTTTAAATTTACGACAAATGTTCATCTTGCGTTTTTGCATCTACAGAAAATTTTGCGCAATTTAATTTAAAAGTGTTCTTGGTTAATTATACTCGAAGGTGTACCTAAGTGTTTGGACTTGCCTGCTAACAGAATTCTGCCAATTAATTCGTTACGACCTATGTTATCGAAATCCATGACCATCACATCAAGGGAACACTCCCTAATCTTCTCCCATGGTACATTAAACGAAAAACTATCATTAAATACTGGATTAAGTGTACATTTAAAAACTGCAGTTTTGCGTTTTTCTATGCGTTTATCACCAAATTGAAGCCATACTTTTACATAGGGATCTGAAACAAATAACAACAAATCAAACTTTGCTAAAGATCTTCTAAAGGGAGACCTTAATTTTGTATTTGCCTAGGGGCTCAGAAAGGGGCCTAAACGACCCTTTTACGCGAATAAACTAGTAAAAAGTTACAATCAGAACTCACCAGACTTTCCGTTAATATCTTTAGCTTTAAGATTCCTGGCTTTGAGCAAAGTAAGTGTTAAAATGCTGTTGCTTGGGTGATAACAGAGAGATGTCAGAAGTTCCCCACATTTGTCCTTGGCAGGTGGCTTGAGGGCTTTCCAAAATGAAGGTTTTTCACTTAGATCCACCTGGAATTTGAACACAAGATAAATTTCACAAAAACCTAACAAATTTGAGTGATTAACCGAAACTTTTGATAATTGGGGTTGTGTTCTTCTACTGCAGTACGTTTAAAAATTGTTATGCTAGGTTGTCCCAAAAGTCTTCGTGCATAAAGGGTCTTCTTACATAATACGTTACATAGTTGAGAAGTACATCCTATGGAACAGCCAAACGGTGTCTTAATGGCATATTAATACAAGGGCATGATGCTCATTGGAAAAAAGTTGCAGGACAAGCCCATTCTAAGGCTATCCTGTCAATGGTCTTCACAAAGAAAAAACAGAAGAAATGCTCAGGATGAGCGGAGTAGAAATCAGAGCAGCCACAGCACTGTGGGCTAAACAAACACTTCTAAATAATGGGGCTCTCAGAGACCGATTTACGCAAAGGATGTGGTAAAAAAAAGAAACTCCTGTTCGCGTAATATGCCAGTGTGAAGGATTCTCACACTATCGGCGCAGACTTCTAGGGGTGGAAAGAAACAACCAAGAACAGTTAAGAAAAACGCCCTTAAAGAAAATCCTGGTGTTCTTCGGGAACACAGGACTCCTGAAGCGGTTATCATCGCCAGATGGTACAATAGACCAATAGGTCGCACTACAAGAACCCGAAAGGAAACCACTTCCGCGAAAATAATAAAAATCTTGCATCTACAGCTTGGCCCTCGGGAACCAGTTCAAAGAGTAAAACACCTTCGAAATTTCACCAAACGAAAAGCATTTGGAACAGCGTGAATGAGCCATCGAGGGCGCTTTGCCCACTTGTGGAACCTACTTTTTTTTGTCTGGAATACGTAGAAAAACCCACTTCTCATCACGAGTTACAAGCCTTCTCTAGAAAAGATTGTTTCTGGGAGTTTGAAGCACTTCTTCACAAACCCCAATCCTTTGTCGAGCTAGTGCATGGGCCAAATCATGGGGATCCATGCAAAGATTTTTATTAAGTTAGCCCATGTCTCTCAAGTGTCGACCAATTGTGGATTTTGAAGGACCATGTCTTGCTAATAATATACGAACACTTGATTGTAAACTCGTGCGAAATACCCTCCTAAGAGCGTTTTCATCCGTGGTGTATCTTTATGCACATGAACTTACGGAACAACCTAGTATATTCTGATGGGTACAATCCTCAACCCTGTTCGTCTAATACGCTTACACCCTGCACAATAAAATGATGTAGATTTACCTGACAAAGTGGTAGGAACACTTCTCCAATAGAATCGTCCCTTGAAAACCTATCATAGTCGAAAACGTGCAGGTGCAGTACTCTTGATTGTAGTTTCTGGATGGGGAAGCCTTCGAAGTAGAAAGTTTCGTTCCAACGGGGATTCAGGGTGCGTCGTTTAATTTTTGTTTCTAATCGGTGCTTTTTATCGGGTAGGAGCGTCACACGAACGTAAGGGTCACTTGTACCTGATAAGTCCTTGGCGGGTAGGTCCTTGCCCTGAAAAAAATTATAACCCAATTAATCAAATGCTTGTACAACAGTTATAAGGGGATGGCATGGTAGGGGAACATTGGGCATAAAAGGGTAGTGGGGCACAAAGGGGTACAGGCTTTATTTTTCTGCTGCTATGGGTTCGCACATAATTTCTACTACTCTTATACCTATAAACTCTTGATGGCGTTTAATAATCCTTCTCCCACTCTACCTTGTTTCAATAACTTCCAGATTTTTTCCCTTGGCACTCTATCGAATATCTGTAAAGTAAATAAAAGTTTCTAACCCACAAATAAGCCATATGTATCTAAACCCATTTGTTACTCCCCCAATAAGAAAGATAATAAATAATTTGTCTTACAATTGGCTTAATTTTTAACCCGGCGCATCCACCAACTTTTAAAAACAAAAACCCGACACAGACGGCCTGTGCATATAAAAATTACCCGACAGTGAAAGAAGGGTTAACGAAAACGTGTCGTGTTTCAACATGAAAATACTCGCTCTCACACTGCGCTTCAAACTCGAAAATAAAAATCAGGGCGACTGTGGTATGGGATTTTCCCTAACCCATCTTGTACTTTAAACATAGCACCACCGGACGGACTATGAAGTGCTCCTGCCTCCGCGAAATATTTAAAATGAAAAAATTACAATGAAACGATGTAACTTTAGCAGTAAGTATTTGAATTCTTACGCCAGAAAGAACAGAGTTTTTTTTAGAATCAACTGGCGTAAAGAAATTGACAACAGTGGTCATTATGTTATTGACGAAATATATTCGTTTCCCAAATCAAATCGCTTGGTTTTTTAACAGCAATCGCCACAAAAATTATGCACCACACACTTAATGTAAACAAAGAGTGAATTTAATAATCCAGCAACCCTGGTTTGACGTGGAAAAAAAGCAACGCGTACCAAAGGCTAATTCCAGGTAGACGAAAAGGTCGATCAAGTGTTTAATTAAATTACTAATTGTCAACACGATGATCAGACCGGAACCTAATCGATTAACGTGTAACTGGATTTTCGCTACAAGCGGTCGCGATTTTCAACAAAATTCGTGCCACGTAATTGTTTTAATTCAGTTTTCTAGGCACATCAATTAGGCGATAATTGTCTCGAGACGTCGTGCTGACAATAACGTCATGGTTTATTGCATAAGTGGCGCGATTTTCATCGATCGAAGACGTCAGTTTGAGCTTGCAGGCAAATCAGATAGCCTCGGGGAGGATATTTTTAACTCGGTTAAGTTCCCAATAAAAATACACAGCGAATGCATTCATTAAGGCTTTTTGTAATCACTGAAGCTGGATAAGCAATAACGTATAAGTCTCTACATGTATTTTTCAACACATGCTTAACTAGGGTGTTACTTATAAACGCTAAACTAAAGAGAATAGTATTAAGGGCACCCTTCAGTAATAAATTATTTTTATAGAAGTGTTTTTACACGTTGGTCCTACTTTGACTGTGTGAGTGTGAAGACATTGTTTGATAAACAAAAATTTTAAATGTCTAGACAATGTTCAAAGTTCCCTAGAGTCTCAATTTTCCACGCGGGGACCACGTTTTCACAAGAAAAAGATTATAAATTTACAGAAAAGATCGCAAAGTTTCGTTAATAATCATAGCAATAATGTACTCGATTAAGAATTACAAAATTTGTTGTAAGACTGACATCCCTATTAAAATAATTGATTACTTTAGTTAACCCTTAAAGAGGTTTTCGTAAAGTGCAACTCCTCTCATTTATTCAACTTCTAGCACCAATAATAACGAAGATAATTATGAAATAACATGCCCCGTTAAGACGACCACAAAAAAATTCGCAAAAACGTACATTTACCGAATTATTAGTTAGTATAAACCCATGAAAAGAAACATCTAGAATATTTAGTTGTTTATTTTATTTCGCAGGATATTTAAGGACGTACACATTTTCATCCTGTACAGCAGATATTGATCCGTAGTCTAGCGCCGTATTTTTTAAACTACGTGATCTGGGTTTCATTTATTTAAATGAGCGCAACCAATGAGGATGTTCTGAATCCCTAAAAAAGCTCAATTCTAAACTTTATCACTACAATCGAGCGATAAAGAGCTTTATTCTGGTTTCCACAATCAACCAATTGAATTTACGAACAGACAGTACCGGAATAAAGAAGTAGTCAGTGCATGTGTGTATATTAATGTTATGTAGACACGGAACATTTTAGTTACGATGGAATATCTTAAGTAATCTACCTTAAAAAAATTTAATTTTAATAACGCCTGCATTTATAAATGGATAACAAGTTAAGAAGATGGAGGAATTGAAGAAAGGTGGATAAAAGGAGTAAGGAAAGATGAAAAGATATTGATCAAAAATCTAGAAATATTAAATAACAGTTTGAAGTTTGAAGATAAACAAACATGAGACGAAGATGATTAGAGAAACGAAGAAACAAGTGGCAGGAAATAAAACAAAATACGCAAGAAAGAAGAGTATGGAGACAGATATGGAAAAGAAAACCCACGCAATAACTCAACAAGCCTTATGGTGCCTGTCCACGCGAGAGTAAACTACTCTCGATAGCAGCGTCGCCAAGGATACAGCCCCTGAGAGTAACTCGCGATTGGCTGTATCCTTGGCGACGCTGCTATCGAGAGTAGTTTACTCTCACGTGGACAGGCACCATTACACCAGAAAATGTAGAACGGCCTTAGGATTAAGTAAGTTTTAAAGTAATATAAGAAAATAATGTCGCTCTAATGTTAAACAGATTTAGTACTAAGGCGTGGAATATGCTACCAAAAAGAGCACATTTTTTGCAAGTACAATTTAAAATTTGCACCCAGGCTTTAAATTATTGAACATAGTTTGTATAGATAGTTTTCATAATCTCAGACACATATTTTTAGCAAAAAAAATCTAAACTTTTATGAATTGGTTAATAAAAAATATTAAACTTTGAAAATTGTTACAAACGTCCTTTATAATTCTAGCTACTTGAATCTGACTTCAAAACCTAGTTTATAAATCCGGTAAGATTATATATGCAAATACTCCTCAAAACTTGAAGAATCAACTCGTGTTTTCTTTTCAAACAAATTCAACCTACCACTCGATGATGAGCCAAACCTTCTCCGGGTCCTTAACGAAACTACCAAATTGAATTTCGTTGTGAACCTAAAATTTTTAGAGCGTGCTCGCAATTTCACTTGCAAATTAATTTTGTTCCGAAAGTTATAAACGGAAGGCTAATACGAACACACGGAATATTCTCAACAATATCAAACAGGTAGATAATTCTACAATGTAAATAGGATTATAAATTTTCAAGACACAGCTGTGGGCCCCGGAGCCATAAGAAAATTTAATTAAGCCCCGGGCTTACCTACGTTTTACACTTTGTAAATTGTAGTTTTACTGCACCCCTGCCCGCTAGTGTGTTGTTTAATTGTTTGGGCTGTTAATTTTTTATTGTATTCTAGAGTTTTGACGCACTGAAATGGGAAAAAGATAAGTTGCAACTTTCTATCTCACAATTTAAAAAGCACTAAATATTAAAAGCCCTTAATTTTTGGCACTTGTTCAAACGATCCGACATGTTGTGAACGTTATCTAACATTAGTTCGTACGATATAACGTTGGTAGTTAATTATACAGAGCGTAATTAACTTTTTATCGATACATCGCACGCCACTGAAACGTTTTTTGGTCTTGTAATATCAACTTCCAAGTTGTTACATTACAGAATAAAGTTTAATCTAAAATTTATAATCTCGATACATAAAAGGCTTTTAGTGAGGTGCATATTTCTCAACAGTTTATAGTCAAAGTTTGTTAATCTTGCTATGCAAATATGGGGGAACGTGAAATTAGGAAATAGTTCGCTAAAAATATGATAAAGCGCAGCAAAAGGGGGAAGGTTGTTACAGGCTTCTTATCGATACTTTAGAAAGAATGTGTCATACAGCAACAAATATTAAAGGCCCAAAAAGATCACGATTATATTGGACATAATCAAAATTAGCACTTTCAAGTCTTGTAGCGGGCACAGGAAATAAGACTAGTGAGAAGAATATAGGGATATCGATAAAATCAGTAACGAAAAGTTCGAAAAAACCTAGGAGTAACAGACATTAAGAAAAAGATGGAGACGAATCAATTGGAAATCTGCTACGCATACCAGAAAGTAGATACGCGAAAATAGGACGGAAAATGAAGATGGAGGGAAAAAGAAATAGAGGAAGAATAAAATGGGAAAAAGAAGTGAGGCAGAGACTAGAAGAAAAAGCAGTCAGCTGGAGAGATGTGCCACAATTAGCTAACGATAGGCAGGAGTGGAGAAACCTAATACAGAAATAGAAAAGCATACCTCGACACCGAAAGGTGGCAAGAGGAACCGGTTAAGAAGAAAAAGGGTTTTATGGGTAGTTCACACAGTGACTTTTAAAGTCGCGATTTTAAAAGTCGCGACTTTTAACATCGCGACTTTAAAAGTCACCGTGTGAACTACCCATTAGTGTTGTATAGGATGCACTTACAGAATTAGTAATCATTTTCTGCATAAAACATATTTAGTATGTACATGATATACTTCTTAAAAGCTTGTATTTAACGAGAAAGCTTAAAATCCTTGTTAATATGTTCGCCATAAAGTTTTCCCCAGCGTAGTTAACACGGTTCTTGATAATTTAGTAGTTTTATAATTACGAAAGGACATGTTCGTCATCAAAACTTTATTTGCAAAGGACTTTAATTTGGCACTTAGTTAATATGACCGTTAGAGGGACAATCTGAATTTATTAAGAATATAGAGGACGCTCAAGGTTATCTAGGATTTCATTTTAAATATGTTCAAATCAAATCCCTACAGCAATAATAAAATTCTGTATTTTTCTATTCCACTGCCTTTAAGTTCCCACGCAAATCTAATATTCACAACTATCCACAAACATATCAAGCAAATTAAACTTGTTTTTACCATTAAGCTATTAAAATTGTCCTTTTTTTAAAGCTAAGTTAACGAATCAGCCTGTGAAGAGTTTGTTTTCCAATTAATCCCACAAAAATTTCGCCCTACAAATCTGGCATTGAGATGTTAAAGCTTGCGTGCATGTACACCAGGACTTCTGCGCCGGAATAGTCCCATAAATTACTTTAAAAAAAGCTATAAGCCCGCTAATAATAGTCGATTAATATGGAGGTCCTTTGTGTGGGCAAAAATAAATAGCACTGATTTCTATATCGTCAAGAATCCACCAAAATGTAGGTCTAAAATAAAGCAGTCGATTGAAATCTGCTAAAGGCATCGAACTACAAATAAATATTTATTTTAGAGTCGAAATCAAGAAGCAGGTGGTTGGTACAACAGTTTTTAAGACTTTCCCACCTACTTAGAACAACAATATAACACTTTGCACATTAAATTTCCTCTATTTTCTGCAGTTGTTGCAATCTGTCAAATTTACTTCGTCGTCAAACGAGTTTACTCCATCCAGGAGACATTAAACGAGGCATTTGTTGCGAAGAGACGTTGATAAATGTGTCTTTACTTAAGGAAGACGTGGAGGTCGCATTGCGGCGTATTTTTCACAGCCGACAAGTCACCCGAAAAAAGGAAAGGTCGTGAGACTCACCTGCATTATCCGCAGGATAAGGGTGGTATTCTGAAAATCATACTCCAACGAAAAGTGAATCTGACCAACGTTTTCAGAGGGTTCGGAATTGTCGATATACATGTCCACCAAAGATATTGAGCGGTTCTGGAGGAACGCCATCTGTAACAAAGAAACAAAATTAATATCATTCGCACAACAATTAGGCTCATAACAAAATATTTTATTTTTTTTTTACACGAAAGATGTGAAGGGTATACCCTTGGAAAATGGAATTTATTTAAAAACTTCTACAAATAATTAGGCCCATAACAAAATATTTGATTTTTTTACATAAAACTTGTAAAGGTAGAGTAAAGTGCCCAAATATGGAACAGGTACCTATTATGGAATACATCAGTTTTATGACAATGAATACGCGATATCTGTTGAAAAGTATATGTGCCTATTTGTACATCGATCACACATTCCCAAATGTAAAATAGTTAAAAAATACTCACTAGATTACATAACAGATTCAAATATATTTTTGACGTGCCACTGAGTTTTTAAACTAAATCTTTCAGGGCAAAATATTATATGCTAGGGTAAACGATATAAAATATTTTATTGCATGTTTATTTAGCATGAGCATTTACATTTCAATTAAATAGACCAAAATTTTGATTGGCGCCATTTCATGTTTTACATATACCGATTTTTGAAATGTCACATTGATACCTAATATGAAATACATAGAGGTGCCTTATAATGAATATGATTATGGTCACTTAGTACAGGGATATGGGTTCAGTGTCAAAAGTGTCAGAAATGGGCACACGAAAAATGTGCAAAATACCCAAAAAAAAACAATTCTGTTGTCCAACCTGTAAAAAATAAATAAATGATCAACATAAGTTCAAATGACACTTAAATTATAATTTAATTTACATAAATAACAGAGTTTAGGTTTGGTTTAAGTAATAATGCAAATCAAAAAGAGATAAAAGATTAATCTATGAGCAGTTGTTTATTTTAATGTATATTTCCTATATAATTCTATATTCCATATTAAAAACCTCTAGTATTCCATATTAGGTTCCCCCCGAGCTTAATATGGAATAGTAACATTTAAAAAAAAAATAGCTTCCTAAGAAATATCTACCGTAATATCGTACCAGAATTCGAGTAATGTGTTGCGTATACATTACAAATTCCTTATAATTTTTTTTGCAAAATTTTGTTGAATAAATGTGAATATTATTCCCGAATACAAAAAAGTATTCCATATTAGGGCACTTTACTCTATACCCTTGAAAAATATTTTTTTCTTTTAAAGCAAAGGAATATGCGTTAGATTAACTCATTGGCTTTTTATTTTACTTATTCACTTAAATAAATTAAAAATTTCCCATGCATAGACCACAGTTAAAAACTACAAAACAATTTTTTATTCCCAGAGCAATGTAGGGCTTCAATTCTGTAATTAAACTTGTTCGTTTTGAATTAAACAACAAAGGTTTGAATACATAACAGACTGATAACTCTAACCTAAATGTTTGTCTCTATCCATCCTTTATCTTTAGGCTTTTGTCAAAGGATAATATCAGAAGAGTATTAAATATACAGCTTAATTCATATTGTGGGTTAACCTTTACAAATCCATTTATTTTGCGAGCCATAAAGGACTTCAAATAACCATTAACAAGACAAAACGCTGTGATTAGAGAAATGAAAGATACTAAAACGGATACACAGGGACAATAGGGACATTTGTGCAAAAGCTATATGAATACTGAGAGTTTTCATGTGGTATTGAAGACCACAGGAAAAGAAACAAAATTATGAAACTTGAATCTTTCAGTCTTTTTCTACCCAAATACGCGAATGTAAAAAACTCCTCGCGTGTATGCCCTGCTCATCACTAATTACACTAGATTCTTCTGAAAAAGTTCCGTTTTAAATCCCATGCCATCTGCGCGGCAAGGTGAATAATGACAGGCTCGGTTTAATAACGCAGAATTTTCACGACAATAAAATAACTTTATATTAATGAAAAGCTCAGACGGAACTCAATTAAGCACAGAACGAGCACGGCGGAGATAAATTGTGAAATATTATACTTCCGGAAGTCGCATTAAAAGTGATAGCAGATTAACGGTTTTATATCAAAGTTGTGGAATGAAAAATGCCGCCTCAGCAAGCGCCAGTAATGAATTTTAATATGAGCTGAAATTACCAAAGTTTGGCCAAGTAAATGTGTAAACATACTGGATGATTGATGAGGCCAGGTAAAGTTTCACCAAGAGGGGAAAAATTTACAGTACTTAAGCTGCGTTATTCATGAAAGGAGGAAAGGAGAACTGTAAAAACTATAGACCCATAACTCTGTTAAATACCACCTATAAAATCTTAGCGAAGTTGATAAACAACAGACTAAAGACACACGCCAAGAAAATACTCGGAGACTACTAAAATGGCTTTAGACCCAGTCGATCCACTATAGATGCTACACACATCAGAACAAATACTCAAAAAAATGTGGGAACATACTAAAGAGATGTAGCTTTCATAGACTTTAAAACTGCTTTTGTCTCGAAAACATTGTAGAGAACTCTTCAGACTCAATGTATTTTGATGAAACTTTTCTCTTTGGGTTGAAAATGTCACAGCTATTTTACAGACAATTTTCAGTTTGACATTATTTTCATGGCAAATTACATTAAAATACGTCCTCGTACTTCTTGTAAATACTCTAAATATTTTCTGTGTTATTAATGCTAAACTTACAAGAAGGTAACATACAATCATTTATTTGTTAGAGGTGTGTTTTGGATTATTTTCTGTATTTACCCTGTGGTATTATTTTAAAAAATTAATTGTTAAAGAAGTGCTGTATACAAGTTTTGCGAAAAAAAAACTGCGTCTTTCGCCAGAAAATGCTTCTATTCGATTTCCTAAATGAACGAAATTTACTGAGGTGAGTTTGATTGTTCAAAGCCGAAGTTCAAAAACTTGTGAATTGAAGTTGTTGGAGCAGGTAACTTGATTTATTTATCAACAATATAAAAGTCGACGACCTGTTACCCACTCAGTTAGCCAGACAAAATATTAAAATCTAATTCAAATTTTGGAAGCAGGACAAAGTTTAATACAAAACGCAATTGGACGTATGCAAAATTTAACTAAATAAATTCGCGTTTAAAAAGGTTTTTGTGTTGATACTTTTTAAAACATCCTTAGGGCCTATGTTTTTCGAATTGTGGATTTGATTCTTGTTCATAAAAAATTTTAGCATGATAAACATAATAAAGTGATAATAACTTTAAATCTCATTTTAAAAAATAATTACAAACAGTTCTGATAATTCTGTAGCTGTTGAGGGAACAGATTTGAAATGTTTGATTGCTGGTAAATCAAATTTACTGGAAGAATGACAACAATTAATGGGATATAAATTGGGAAAGAAGTGAAAAAGAAAATTAAATCCAACGTCATCAAATTTATTTGTGTTTGACAGGGCAATCTTAAACTTGTTTTATTTCTATTAATTGTGCGATAAATTTACGAATCGTATAAAAAAAGGAATGAGTTATAACCGTTTATTGTCGATAAATATCCGTCTGTTTCGAGTGTATAAGAAAAATATACTTCGAGTATATAAAAAAAAAAATATTACAGACCAAAACATAAAGAATTATAGCAGACTTGAAGATATGTTTTAATGTATATGTTTCATAACATTTCACATGAAATATGTATCTAACGTATCTTTACATAAAAATAATATTTCTGTATACACATGTCAGTCTGTCTCTTTGTTTTTATCAATAATAAACATGCTGCCCTATAGCTAATAAATGTGTAGCGGTTATATCGATAAATATTTTCTAAACTGTTAAGAATTTTGAAATGAATTTCACAGGGAATGTTTGTTTAACGTATACTTACATAAAAATAATAATTTTACATTTTTAAGTCAATCTGTCTGTCTGTATTTTCAATAATTAGCCGAACACACCACCTTTTAGCTCATAAAAGTTTAACTCGGACGGTTGTATCGATAAATAATTTCTGAACTACTTTGAATTGTGAGATGGATTTTACAAGAAACGTTTATCCAACGCATCTTTTCATAAAAACAATTATTTTTCCTTTTACAGTTAATCAGTTTGTTGGAATTTTTAATAATTAGCTTAGTTCGCTGGCTTGAATAATGTGTAACTCAGGCGGTTATATCGATAAATATTTTCTAAACTGTCTTGAGTTTTGATATGAGTTTCACAGGAAATGTTTATCTAGCGCATCCCTACATAAAAATAACAATTTTACATTGATACATCAACCTGTCTGTTTGTATTTGCAATAATTACCCTAATAATCCACCTTTTAGTCAAGAAATGTGTACCACGGACAGTTATATCAACAAATAACTTCTAAACTACTTTGATTTGTTTTTTAAATTTAACAGGAAAGGTTTTTCTTACGCATCTTTCTATGAAGAGAATAATTTTGTATTAATATATAATTTGTATATGGTTCTTTGAATTAGTAAACCTGCAAGGCTCTGAGTATTGCCTAGCCTAAAGGCTAAAGGAAGACAAAACCGTTTATTTTTTTAAAATTATATTAAAAATTCGCAATGTTTCCTACATCCCTACACATATTATCGTAAAATAACATTGACCGGTTGTAAAAAAAAACATTCGCGCTGAAACAAAACACACGCTGTTGTGATTTGCACGGCCTACTTGGCTAACAGGCAAGACTTACCGAGGGATGGTCCCCTTTGACATTTTGTAGTGCTTTGTTGGCTGGTGCGGTAGGCGTTCGAGCTTCGGGAGGGATGAGGGCACCGGCGCTGCTTCCTGCGGGAGATTTGGCCTGAGGACTTCCGGTAGTCCTGAAAGAGAAACACAGACTACTTAGCAACAAATGATTCATGAACTGTTTAAGAGAAGCAGATGTGTCTCTGGCGAAACCGCGTAGCGGTCGGTAATAATTTGCAGACAATGGCTTCTAGATTTGGGTAGATTTATTGCTGGATGCAAGAACAGGCGTCATGGTAAACTGCTAATGTGTATATGAGCTACCGTGATCAACCATTAATCACCCTAAACCAGGCTTGCAACTACTTTGAACACAATACTCGCATAATCCTAGAGTAGGGATTTGAATCTATACGGTGGCTGGTCTTTAATTAATCGTACAATGTACAATACAATATTATCCATCAGTAGAAACCACTTTAATGACAGATTGGTAAAAAACGTAGAAGCAAAAAGAGAGAAATTTCCAGAAGATTGCAAAATAAGGAAGTGAGTAGCTCTTTTACATAATTTTCCATTCCATTGATCCACTTATACCAAGCGTCGTCTAATATTAAACGAAATGGGATGTTAATAATAAAGATAATGAACATTATTTCGCTTACACCCTATACATCGAGAAAAAATCTGGCACTCGTTAAATAAAATTCAACGAGCGTAGATAATAAATTTCTCGATATACCTCCATTTGTCACTTGCGAATTCCTTCGGATCATAATTTTTCTTTTTGCTGAAATTAAATTTTCGCTAGCGTGCAATTTAATAAGCTAAGCCATCCCGGCGGATGTCCCACTTGTCTAAAGTAAGAGACAAGTTAAAATCATTTACTTTCATGGCCTGCTACTCCCTGAAGTTCAACCTCTAAACGAACACATTTTAGCTCAAACGGCGCCACATTTTTCAGGTTTTTAAACACTCGTACAAATTAAAGAACTTGGTTAACTTAACAATCATTTTAATTGGATGAGAACCGGTTGGACTAGCTCTCAAAATGTGAGCTATAACAATTAAAAAATGTCTGCTCTTTCGTATAAGCAGGATGTTAAGATAAGTAGGAGGTACTAGTGAATGGTAAGAGATAAAGATTTGGTTAAATAAGAGAAAATGAATGCATATCTAGTATGTTATTTGCAGATGACCAGGTGTAAGTGGTAGATTCGGAAGGCAGAAAAACTATGATTATATAAATTAGAGCAAACCTTCTCTACATATAATCTATCAATAGCTTTTAAGAAAAAACCAAAGCATCTTTAGGTTAATAAATAATGGCAAAACTGAAACACAGAACAGTTTTTCTTATTAACAATAGGCTAGTACAGTAAATTGTTAATTTCAAAAACTTGTGTACAATAATTGAAGTGGTAATACAGAACCCGAAATAAAAACAAGAATAAAACTAGCAAATGGGCTTTACCAATCTCTAAATAGCACTTTCATTAGAAAAATAGATGTATGGGTACGAAACCCAGAGCATTTAAGAGTTCATTTGCTTGTAAATAAACTTATGGTAGTGAAACCTTGGTGCTAGATGACAGAACTAAAAGCTGGTTACAAGCAAGTGAAATGAAATATTTAAGAGGGACTGCAGATGTAACTAGAAGGGACAGAATTAACAAATCATACGAGGTTGGTTCAAAGTTGATCCATGGAAAGCAAAATTGTAAAGAGCCAGCTAAGGTGGATGGGGTCATCTTCCAAGTATAAGAGAAACAAATATGGATGGGGTGCTGACAAAATAAGAAAAAGAGGGAGGCCCTGAAGAACCTGGCAAGAGAGGGTTACGATTTGTTGTCGCTAGAATCTGACCAAGGCTGTGTTTATTGCATCAAGAACATCAAAGCTATATGTTTTGCAGAGTTATACGTGCCACTGGCCACTTCCTTCGGTAAAATAGGGGACCTTCCCTGGTGAGATGGGGAAGATAACCAAGATGCTTAAAAAAAGAATTAACATGAAGACAAGTTAGCGACAGAAGGGGGTGGACAATAATTATGGTACACCTCCATATCTCTACACTGTAATGGTGGAAGATGATGGATTAAGAAATGCTGCGCGCCCACTTGAAGGATAAACAACAAAACAAAAATTTGTAAGTTTCGTCTCACAATGTTCTACGAAAATTGAGCAAAACAGGAATATCTTATTTGTGCTAGGAGGTAGTTTTAAAATTGCTGCATCCTTTCTCTAATATTAATCTTTAACTCCTGACAATATCTTCATACATTGCACTATAACTTAAACATCCTGTATATGGTTATAATGTGTCGAAAAATTAGTTTTCTCCTACCATAATATGAAAAATGGCTTCTACATTGTAATTTTACATTGCTAGACAAAAATAACGTGATGTCTTTACCCCTATTAACTTCTAAAGAAAGAAATAAAAATGGTGCGATCAGCCTGATTCATATTTGAAATTTTAAACAGTGTTCTAGTGAGCAATGCAAGCCTGGAATTGCAATAGGTCCTTTTCACCAACGAACAAACAAAAAAAGACGTATTGTATAACCGCAGATATTTGAAATTATTGAAGTACACTTCTTGTGACCCAACAAAAATTCATAAACACCTAAATACACTTCCCTAGCAACATTTAATTCACTTAAATCTAATTACTCACTCTAACTGTGCTCTGTACATTCCAATTTTGAAGACGATCCACAGCGTAGCAGGACAAGACATGGAACAAAGAAACACTCAATTAGCAAAAATAATTCATTAAACGCTACAGCACTTAATTTACAATTAAAATTACTTCCTTTATATTCGGATCTTTCCTTTTTTGAGATCTGGGGACGAAACGGTCTTAGAATAGGCGCAAGGTGTTTGCAATTAGTCGCTTTCTTGTGCAAACTGCAATTATTACTACGAGATACGAGTGATGACAAGTATGAATGCGTTGCAACGACGTTGTTTTGTTTTTGAAATGGGTGAAGGATGCGGAAAACTCATCCGAGGATTAAGTTCTTTGTGATAAAACAACTCGGACGATGTTAACAAGACTTGGATCATAATGCAAACCGCTTGTAGCAGTTACGAGTTTGTTTTTGTTAATTTTCCAGCTGTGTTAATTGGAAATACAAAACGTAAGAGTACAAATTCATAATTTAAATGGGTTTTTCTATGTGAGAAATGTCCTAGTTTTAATGAAAAGGCAAAGTATATCACTTGTTATTGTTAGTAGAACAAAAATACTAGTTTTTTGTTGCAAAAATAGAATGGAAAACGAAGCTTGAGGAAAAAAGAAGTGGGGAAGGACGAAGAATAAAATGAGAAAGCGAAGCGGGACACAGACTAGAAGAAAAAGGAGTCAGTTGGAGAGATGTGCTACAATTAGCTAACGATAGGCAGGAGTTGAGAAACATAACCCAAAGGGAACTGATTAAGAAAAAGAAGAAGAATGTGAAATTATAATATTTTGTTGGCACTATTAAATTTGATTAAACCCAAGTGATAATTTTCTCCCTAAATATTTTTTCGGTAACGTTAAACATGTAGTAATATAAGAATGTTTATGGCAAATATATTATTTAAATATTACACTGCTCTATTGAGCAATTTTGCGCCGACCACTACATAAACTTTACGTGAGTGACATATGAACAGACACGATGAAACAAATTTAATTAAAATACACAATTAAACGTAAATGCTTTAAACTTAAGTTCATTTGCAAATGGGACTAAAAAAAAAAAACAACGAACTTCGAAATGAGCGTAAAATTTATCTCGCACATAATTCATTTGTTTCTCATTAAAAACAAAACGCAAGCGCGTCCGGGCTACACTTGATAAATAACTGGATTATCCATGAAGGATTTGTCCCTTGAATTCCTCTCCAGGATGACTGGATTAGCTCGAGATTTGTACGTAAGTAAACCCGTTAATTGGGGTGAAACGGATCAGTTTCGATTTGGTTTGCTACAATTTGGGCGCATTCAAGGGAAACGTGATCCCGGTATTATCAGTTTGCAATTATATTATGAACACGACTGCACCTTCTTGTAATATAACCGGCAAACTTTGGGCAATTGTCAAAAATTGTTCGGTCGAGACAGAAACAATTTTTGTGTTTCAAAACTACGTTCAAAACTTGTAAAAGAAAATCCCATCTCTTATAAGAAACTTGTAAGAGTAGTTGTCTTTTTAATTAATGGTTTTGCGTTTGAGTACCTTATTAAGTTATTAAAATGTTTGGATTAATTATATAATAAAATAACTTCAAAAATCGGATTTCTTCCAATGACATCTATCAACCTTATTCCAAAATACATATACAGGGTGTGTAAAATTCTAAGTCGAAAATCTTAATACGAACATGTTGTACCATGCTTGCTGTGTCTGCAAGAGGTCCTCAAAGTTTTGGCATTTAGTCCTTTAATAAGCGTTATTATTTAATATTTTTTTAATGAAAAAGCTGCGATTTGGAATAAAAATAAATTTCGAATAGTATTTTTTCCTAGATATTGTGTTCTTCCTTTCTAAAATTGGTGTTGAAAATATGTAAATCACTTATTTTAATGAAAATAATAGGTACATATGGCAACATTGTCAGTAGCTGTCATCTCTGTTTTTCTCGTAATTATTTCTAGTTTGTGTTTTACGATACCCAAAAGTTTGCAGCTATGTTTACGAACTGAAGGCTTTCAGTTAGAACAAAAATTGTAAGTACCTAATTAAAAATTGCTGATAAAAAAATGTCCAAACGCAAATCAATGTATGCAATGTTGCCAATTTTTTTTTTATTTAAATGGTTCCTGAGGCCATAGGCAGAATGGTACAACATTTTTGTATCAAGATTTTCGACTTGAAATTTTACGAAGAACATCGTCACGTGTAGCGCTTTCGCCAATTTATACACACCCTGTATATTCCTGTCTTCTGAATCTGCCACTTATACCTGGTCGTCCGCAAATAGCATTGTTAAGATACAGTTTCTCTTATTCAACCAAATCTTTATCTCTTACAATTTACCAGTACCACGTGCTTAAGTTTCTTCCACTTAAACGCTGTTATACACAGCTAATAGTATTTTATTTATTCAAATGGTAGCTTCGAAATAACGAGGTCGTTACCAGCGCATCATGAGTTACTTTACAGCAATGACAGAGTAACAGATTGAGGGCAAAATCTTGTAAAATAAGTAAAGTTTGCAATAACTGTCTTATGAAAGACAAGATTTACGATAAGCTGAATTTAAATGCAAAGTTAGTATACTGCAATAGCTTTATGTGTACGATAATGCAATATATTAATATAAGGGAAAATTGTAAAGTCTACCAACCCATAAAAATGACATGGCTAAATAAAACATATATTTTTGAAAATAATTATGTACGGGCCGATAAGTATCATAGAGGCGCAAGTCCATATTTGTAAATATTTAAGAAGACTTAAACAGAGTGATTTTTTATTTATACATGTAAATTCTAGCTTAACTTGCACAACCTAATCTAAACCGGAGACATTTTTTCTTACACGAAAGCCTGTAGAATAAATTTAAAAACACAAAATAATGTGGGTGGATTTAAAGAAACTTTTAAAGCCATTTCCGCTCGACGTTTTTCGGTGTAGCGTACCGTATTTATAATGCAAAATGTATTTTTTATGTACCGTATCGATTAGAGATTGCAGCCGGTAAAATATTGCTCCCAGATATAGCATGGACGACCTGATTTATTCGTCCATAAAAACTTCGTTTAAAATTGTGTCCCGGAGAGTTATATTTCACAGGATTTTTTAACTTTAAAAATCGCAAAGAAAATTCAAAACTACGCTCGGGAAATATTCCGGGAAAACACGCTCAGATTTTTGAATTTCCTTTTACCGATCCTTGCTAATTCCGGTAATAGATAAAATACAATGACTGTAACGCAACGGAGTATTTTTGAAAAGTTTTATCGAAACATAACGCACGTTGGTCCTATCGAATCCTGGCTTGATGACGTTCAAAATCGAATTAATTTACATCAGCCGGCACTAAAAAAAGCTCGGAGCTCACAAATGCAAGTTTGAACGGTAATTAAGGTTTGCCGTTGTGCGCGAAAATTGCGTGAAAAACGTAATTCGCCAGTTCAAACGAACTAAACCGACTTTCGTCCGATATTTCACCGGCTTTGTTTGCTCAATCTGCTAATAACAGGAAGAGGTTTGCGGTCAGTAGATAAATAGCCTTACAAAATGCTATTACATAAAATAACTTTGGCTACAAATTTTGATTAAGGTTGAGAAAAAAGTTGTACAAACAGGAGCGGACTTGGGGTTGAGGTGCTCTCTAGTTATAACGATTTTAATAAATTAAATAAAAATGGTGAAGGAACCGGGTATTTTACAAAAGTAATACAAAATTAATTAATATCTCTGTTCTTAGAGCAGACACAAAAAAGTTTTAAATATAAAAGTTGTTTAATATAACACGCTGCATAATCCCACACATTTGTTTTATATACCGGGTGTTTAGTTTTTGAGAACCAGCATGCAACTTTGTTATTTTAAATACAACACCCTGTATATTTTTACATTTTCTCGTAGATAATTCAATTGTTTTTAAAAAACGTTAAGCATGTCCTATACCCAAAATCAACAGCTCTCAAGTTATGAGGATTTTATTAAATTACATACAAAAATGGTGGAGGCGCCGGGTGTTTCACTAAAGTAATAAAAAATTAATTATTATCTCTGTTCTTAGAGCAGATACAAAAAAGTTTTAAATATGAAAGTTGTTTGGTATAATGAGCTCCATAACTCTGCATATTTGTTTTATATACCGGGTGTTTAGTTTTCGAGAACCAGCATGCAACTTCGTTATTTTAAATACAACACCCTGTATATTTTTACGTTTTCTCGTAGATAATTCAATTGCCTTTAAAAAACGTTAAGCATGTTCTATACCCAAAATCAATAGCTTTCGAGTTATAACGATTTTAATAAATTGTATACAAAAATGGTGGAGGTGCTGGGTGTTTCACCAAAGTAATAGAAAATTAATTATTATCTCTGTTCTTAGAGCAGATAAAAAAAAGTTTTAAATATAAAAGTTGTTTAGTATAACGAGCTGTATAATCCTGCATTATTTTTGAATGTACAGGGTGTTCAGTTTTCGAGAACAGACATACAAGTTTGTTATTTTAAATGCAACACCCTGTATATTTTTACGTTTTCTGTTAGACAATTTAATTGCCTTTAAAAAATGTTCAGCAGGTCCTATACCTAAAATCAATATTTTTCGAGTTACTGCTACTTTTATATTTTTTCGAAAAAATAAAAATGCAACACAAACTATTTAATAGCGTCGTTAATAGATTAGTTACAAACAAGTGTTAAATACAAAAGTTTTTTGGCATCACGAGCTGCATAAGCCTGCATTATTTTTTAATGTACAGTGTGTTTAGTTTTCGAGAACTAACATGCAAGTTTGTTACTTTAAATACAACACTCTGTATATTTTTACGTTTCCTTGTAGATAATTCAATTGCCTTTAAAAAACGTTAAGTATGTCCTATACCCAAAATCAATAGCTGTCAAGTTATAACGATTTTAAAAAGCAATTCATATTTCTTATGGCAAAATATTTCAGATGGTTGTACCAACTCTTTATTGGATACTGGCCAGTCTCCTAAAGTTATTTTTCGAACTGCAGAATTATAATTTGGTAAGGACATGCAGAAAACATTGCTCTCTTTGCTCGATATGAAAAAGTTTGAATAACATATTTGCATTTGCATTTGAAAAAATTGAGTTACGAGCTTTTGAAAATCATGGAAGTGGTCACCTATTCATGTGTGATTCAAACTTTTTCATATCGAGCGAATAGAGCAATGTTTTCTGCATGTCCTTGCCAAATTATAACTCTGTACTTCGAAAAATAACTTTTGGAGAATTTTTTAAAACCTTGAAAAATTTTGAAAAATAATTTTTTTAAGTGACATCGCCGCATAGATCTGTAGTGTTTTATAATGATGCAAAGCTAAAATAAGGGCGGTCAAAATATTAAATAAAAAATGGGGTGTTGTATTTGAAATATAAAAGTTGCTATTAGTTCCAGAGAGGTGACTCACCCTGTATATTTGAAAATATTTTTATCGTGTTCGGAAGAAAAAACTGTATGATATAGCGTTTGAATCAACTTTCTATCTCAAACCGTTTAGCTAAAATCGACCGATCCAGCACTAACAACTCACCCTGTATAAATCCTCAAATATTTTATGCAGTTTACTTGCACTAATTTCTCATATTTAAAATTTGTGAATCTTTTCCTGTTCAGCACTTGTTTTTGACAATCTCTAAATATACTGTTTTCATGGCACTACAAAAAATACCTATCGAGTACATCCGTGACAGCCATCAAAAGTTTAAGTACTGCTGTTGTCGTTAAGTGACGCAAGTAAAGATGTAATTTTATTTGCAGTAACGGCGTTATCACACGTTACAACTCTTGCAGTTGGCACTGACTTTCACGAGTGAAACAGTTGAAATAACCGAAGATATAAATAAGAGGTTCGCGCAAAACTTTGTTCTTTTCTGATACCGATTTCAACTGAATCGGTTGATCTGAAATCGGTTGATCTAAAGTGAAGTGTGGTTTATAATCTCTATAAATTTCGTTCTGGCAATGCTGTGAAATAAAAAAATGGCCACCGAAAATTAAATATGAGCTACCGTATGAGGCTGTAAAAAAGTCGTTAAATCGATTTAGGAGGCTGTGGAAATTTAATAAAAAGTTATCAATTTTTGATGTCCGTTTTATTTGTGTTTGCGTTCAGCTTCCATCCCCAATTTAAACGGAATACTGCGCTGTTTATTACAAAATTTAGTTTCCTAAAGAATGTTTGCCTGTTTGTTTTTTGTAATTGCTGCATTAAAAAATCCCTAAATTTTAAAACTTTCTGAAAATGATTTTTGATGCTTCACCTTGTCCATTACATTAACTAAAAAGCAACAAATAATTTAGCTCCATAATTAAGCAAACTTTTGGTATCAGAATCGCATCCGCAATTATCATTCGCGTGTGATCTTTATTGCTTCATCAATTTCCCTTTTTTTTTTTGGGACGTTTCGTACTAAAGGACCTGACCCGTCCTCTGTTCTTGACACTTCACGTGCAAGTACATACAACCACAGCATCAGGGCCTTCTGTTTTTCGTGCCTACCCGCCCGTTTCACTAAAACAAAGCCTGTTTTTATAACCCGGACGTCCGCGAAACTTCTGCGGATTATTCATAGCCGCGTATGATATGGAAATGCTGCCAGATTATCGCTTCTATGTAACTAACTCCGGTTACCGGGTAAATTTGAGTTGCGAATACACTTTCAACTGTTTTAATAGCCACTAGTTGCTTTTATCGGGTTGAAAAGTTTACGCTTTTGGAGCGGTTATTTGCGTCGGAGTTGGCCGCGTCTCCAAACAGGGCTGCCAGCCCCATAAAACGTATTCCACTTGTGGTCGCTGTCATTTTTTGTTCAGAACTTGTGAATAACGGGAATAATTTACATATAAAAGTAGTGGTAAATAAATCGGGTGTGGTAAATTAAATAAGGGAAGATTCCCTAATCATTTTGATCATATACAGGGTGTACCGATCAATTCGTGCCACTGTGATCATCTACCTTGATGTAAAACCAAGTTATTCGGTTAAATTAGCAAAAGGTTATAAAAAATAGAGCTCACCCTGTGTTGTAAAACGTACATAGGTAATTCGATAGGAAAATAAATTGTACCACCTGCAATAAGGGTTTTATTACAAATACCATGGTGCTAACAAAAACAGAACATGCTAAGAACTGTTTTTTATTTCTCCTACCAAACTCAAGCCACCTAGGCAAATATTATTACTGTTTTACCTATAGTATCATCCACCGCATGCTTCCCATTACCTTACGCCATTTCTGCTCGCATTTCCTTTGGGTATGCAATTTCAAAACCCACCTAGACTCATGTAAAATCGCCAGAGTCTAGCAGAACACACCTTTAGAACAACAGTTAACTCAACATATCGACACTGTTCCACGAAGGCGTGCAACGCTAGCGATATAATAAGCTTCATTTCGTGTTACAATAGTATCTGCACACTCATAAGATGGTAAACATCGATTGGTATTGAATTTCATGAGCTGCCGCGTCGCGACGGATATTAAGAAGCAATCGTCAAAGTTACCTCGTTTGCTAACTCGACAGATGGTATCTACGACACTGTTTGTGTGCGCTTGCGAACATTTGCCATTAAAAGTTACTTTTCTAGTTATGCAGAGTGTCTAGATAATGTATTAGCAACAAGAAGTTGTATTTGTTTACGTCACTTGCGATGCTTATCCTAGATTGCTCATTTAAATGATGAATGTAAATTTTGTGGTGTACCCGGCGCATCCACCAAAATTTCGTTTATTTTAAAATCGTGATAACTCGAGAACTATTGATGTTAGGTATAGTATATGGCAAACGTTTTCTGAAGCAAATTAAATTCTCTACCAGAAAACGTTAAAATATGCAGGGTGTTGTATTTAAAATAACAAACTTGCAAGCTGATTCTCAAAAACTTAACACCCGGTATTATAAACAAGTTTGCAGGATTATGCAGCTCGTTATACCATACAACTTTCATTTTTAAAACTTTTTTTTATCTACTTCTCCAAGAACAGAGATGTTAATTAACTTTGTATTGCTTTGGTGAAACATCAGGTACCTCCAACATTATTGTATATAATTTATTGAACTTTTCGACATGCATTTTTGGTTATCGTTTGAAAAACGAACTAATCTTAGAGAACGTAAGATTTTACCACCCACTGTACATGTTTAAGGTTTTTATAAGCGATTTAGTTTTACGACAACCTGTTGGGAAAATGCAGTAACTGAATGCGATTTTATGGAACATAAAAACGTTTTAAACCGAGACGTTTATATCAAATGAGAACCGACACAATCTGCATTGACTCGCTGCCAACATTTCGAAATAAAGCAAACAGATGATGAACAACATTTCTGGAACAAAATTAATTTCCGCCACACGGCTCGCCCGTTCAAACGAGAGACGTGTCAACAGTAATTTACCTTGCAAATCTCGGATACCTAAACTCAGATGTAGACATAACTCAGTAACAGGGCCAGTAAGTGACGGTAAATATTCAAACGTCATCGAATTTCACCGCCATAAATCTTTTTAACAAGCCCTTTAGACGGCTAAAAAGCGAAAAAATTAAATATCGCTCAAGATTCGCGAAACTTGATACTGACAAATGGAAACTTGGTGAATAAGCAAAAATGTTGTGTTCCAAGCAGAAAACAACAGCATTTATCAAGACGCTTAGACAATGCTTAAAATTGCAGGAAGATTTATATGAAAACGATGGTTTAATACTTCATAACTTTGGTTTATAGTTTTCTTCATTAATTATACCTTATTTTTTGGGCTAATTTAATAATAATTTATACTTCTTGCACTTAAATACAAGCTTCACACATCTAAACCTTGATGATAGAAGAGGACCAATTATAACTATAGCTATATACACTTCCGTGAGTCGATAACATTTTAAAATTAATAACGCTTGCTTAAAAATGCATTACCTAATCATTAAAAACTTTAAACCATTAGTTGGAACCGAAAACCTGGTAGCAAGCAATTCATCACCGCAAACTTAGTTTCACAAAGCAATGTTTTCCAATCTCTACACCTAGTTTAGTTATTCGCTTTTATCGTTATGCAAATAAACAACTGAATTTGTTTTAAACTTGTTCGGTGCCGCTTTTGGCCAAAAAGCAATTATTCACTCGTGAAATGGATGGGCCGCGGATGTCAACAATTTATCAGAAGACCGCGTTGGGTTTTATAAAAGTTTCGCAAATAGGTGCGCAATGTTGCAGGTTTTTTAATTTCCTCTCAGCGGTTATATTTAAATTAACTGCTGCCTGTGTGGCAGTCACGATATTTCATTAAATAAAAACATGGAGACGTAGTTAGAACTGCGTTCATAAATAAAAAAAAACTGTTTAGTAATTTAATTCTTTCATTTTCCGGTTTTCGTCTTATTTTAAACAAATCGTGTGGCTGTAAAATCTACATTAAGAAATTGGAAAATCAGCAGGACATGATGGTATTTTACCTAAAATGAACGCACATGGGAGTAGATGGAAAAGATATTCCAAAGGACTGGGAGGTATCTGTTATATTACCGATATTCAAGACTGGCGATAGTAAAAAATGCGAAAACTATAGAGGCATATTCTAGTTAGTGTAGTAGAAAAATTATATGAAAGAATTTTGGAGGATAGATTAAGGAAACATTTGGAAAGAAATTTGGAAGAGGCGCAATGTGGCTTTAGACCGGGCAGAAGCACGCAGGATCCAATTTTTACGTTAAGACAGTTAAGTGAAAAAACAATGGAACATTCAAAGATGCTGTACTTGTGCTTTATTGATCTGTCTAAAGCCTTCGATAGAGTGCCAAAGATCTGGAAGATATTAAAACAGTGTAGAGTGGGAGAAGGGTTATTAAATGCCATCAAGAGTTAAGAGTTGTAGAAATTATGTGCGAACCCATAACAGCAGTTCCCAGGAAAGAGAGCAAGTAGCGAATTGGGACAAAGTGTTGTGGTATTAATTTCTTAAAAAATAACATCGAACAATACATATATTGCTAATGACAAAGGTCACAGACAAATTCCACTAATGTTAGCAACAAAAAATCACTGATTTTTCAGTGTTATCCAATTACTTAAACAATATATCTGAGTTTTCATAAACATGTATTATTTATTACGTACATACTTGGAATCTGAAATACGATACATTCAAAACGATTATTTTAATAGATGTACGATATTCAGGGGTAATTTTCTATGATATTTTAAATGAAAAAGGTTTCAGATACCTCCACTTTTTTTTAAATATTATTAATAAGCATAAAATTCCGCAATTTTGACAATTAAAAACTTATAAGCGACACCTTCACATGTACACACCTAAATTTGCTTGTATATTATTGTTTAAAATGTATCTAAACTACCGCTTATACTGTTGTTGGATAATTCCCATTGACTTTGAACGTTAAAAGCTGTTAGCTACTCTGTTATTGGAGCTTATGTCGAACGAGCCAAATAAAAATTAATTAAACGTCCAAAAAATGTCCCACGAAAAATTGGGAAGGCGACAAAATGTTCTGAAACTGAGCTTTCTCGGATTGTAACGCGAAAACCGCCATTTCTATATTGCTTCCTAGAAAAATCTGTCACTGACAGTCGCCCTGGAATTATTATTCTCTCCTAACCATATTTCATACACTAGTTCATTTTCCACTTAAGATGTGGTCTAGCCAACTTAGATCTTCCCATAAATTATTCTACTTGTTGCTTTGTCTCGTTCAGTTCCTGGCACTTATCCAATTAGGAACTTAACATCATCTTCATATTCCGAATGTGTTTCTTTCGCAGTTGTTTGCGACTAATCTCGCCCGAATTACCGCATTCAGATTTCGCTCGAATTTCCCCGAGGAAACGGTAAGCTCACGAAGAAGTTTTTGCACCTCGTGGAACTACCAATCGTGGGGCTTCGTCTGGACCCATTAATTTGCATATTTTATTAGTTGTGTCGGCTTAGATTAATACTGCGGTCGAAGTATCATTTGTAACAATGTGACTGGAATTTGAAATGCAAAATAGGGGCGAAGGGTCTCTGCGATGACACGACTCGGTCATTACTCAAAATTAGCAATATGCGACAGTGATTTTGGCGGACGAATTCCTTGTCACTTGTCGCGAACGATTTGAAAAAGGGACTTCGTTTAGATAAACATATTTTAGGAATTTGTGATGCATTTAAATAAATTTAATAGCAACGCAAAAGTAAATTGAACTGTGAAATATTCATGTTTACAAAAAAAAATGTAATGCATAATACAATTTGCAAAAACGAAATAAATATTAATATTAAACAATTGTATTGTGTTTGTTGTCCTTATTTATAAACAAAAATTAAAGTCGTAAAATAAATAAAATCAGGTTTCACATCGTCAAAGGGATTAAAGCAAGGTACACCCTCTTTAAAATATACCTAGAAGAGGTTTTAAAAAACTGGATGAAGAAGTGTGGAATAGGGATTCTGTCCCGGGAATTCCCGGGACTTTCTTGGTCTCGAGTCCCGGGACATTTGGTTCGAGACTCGAGACGAGACTAAATGTAACAGAACACTGAATACTTCTAATTTTTAAACAAATTTTACTGCCACGAGTTAAGCAAAAATATTTTAATATTTTTATGTTTTAAAGTTTAAGGAAAATTGTTAAGTTTATTTAAAATAGAATTTATTGGGAAATATACAGGGTGTCCCAATTATACACCGCCAAAATGTAGGTGCATATTCCTGAGTGAAAATGATGACCGTTTGTCAAATATTTTGTTATCCGAAAATGCTTCCTTTCAAACTTAGAGACCTCCTAAGTTGCAAAAAAAATATTCAAAAAATCGATTACGTCCTAGCCGTTGAAGCTCGAGCTATCAAACTTGGCCGAAATGTTTAGGTGTTTCCCATTGACTTTGTGGGATAATTAGAAGGAAAACACGTAATTGGAAGTATGATTTACAGTCAGGTCATCCGCTTACCATCTTCAGAATTTTTTACTCTGGAATAAAATTGAAAATGTCATTCGTCCATAAGAAAGAACGACTTAAGAGAAAAAAAATCGTCCCTCTTTGTTTTTTGCTGTAAACGTAGCCGTTTTCGAGAAAATTAGCGCTAAAGATGCATCGACAAACTCTGTTTATACACCGCAAATATTTTTTTTACTAAACTTAGTTGGCTAATGTCACGCTTAAAACAATTCTGAAGATGGTAAGCGGATGACCTGACTATAAATCATACTTCCAATTACGTGTTTTCCTTCTAATTATCCCACAAAGTCAATGGGAAACCCCTAAACATTTCGGCCAAGTTTGATAGCTCTAGCTTAAACGGCTAGGACGTAATCGATTTTTTTATTTTTTTTTTCTTGCAACTTTGGAGATCTCTAACTTTGAAAGAAAGCATTTTCGGATAACAAAATATTTGACAAATGGTCATCATTTTCACTCAGGAATATGCACCTACTTTTTGGCGGTGTATAATTGGGACACCCTGTATACATAGGCAAACTAAGAAGACTATATAATTTGTTTGAATCGACTGAAATTTAAACAAAAGCCGTGTATTTACCATTTTTCTTTTGTTTTGTTTTTTTTTTACCTAGATTGCTAATATACGAAATACGAGATCGTGTAACAGATATTTCAAAATAAGAAATCGTATCTACCTAAAATCTGTATACTGTTTCTTTGTGATTCCTTTTGATAAGCGTATTCCTGATAAGAGGATTTGGCTACGCCGATGTAGAAATATCCATGCGCCGCTTCCAACGGCGAGCTTCGAAAATACAGACGCATAAAGAAAGCCACCGAACGTGTACCGGCAAAATTCCTTCACCGCGCAATCGTTTCTATTCCCTTCATACGAAATATATTTCGTGATCACGCCAATTTGTACAAAAACTTTGAGAAAATCGACGTCGAATTGGTTAAAAAGACGTCGAAATAACTAACTGGATTGTGTCGGCATCCGGTTGGCCTTTTCGCACACGTTCCGGGGGAAATATTTGCAATAAATTGGGGTCTTATATCACTTTTATGACGTTAAGTAGCTGAATGTATCGTTATAAGTCAATACAATAAATTTGGGTTTTGTGTATATACTGGAGAGTCATAACTTATACTGAACGTCGGAAAGAGAACACGCTTAAAACAAAATGTACAAATGTCACGTTTATTTTCCTCAAGTAAAGGATAATAAATAAGTTCGGGCATTTATTGATTGCTGTTATCTCTGAACAATTTAATAATTAAATAAGTAACCCCCTTTAAAATATACATTAAACACTCCTTGAGCACATGAAAAAAAAATGCAAGGGCATGGGGATAAATAAAGAAGAAAGCAATACAGGGTATGTAAAAATTGGCGGAAGCGCTACACGTGGCGATGTTCTTCGTAAAATTCTAAGTCGAAAATCTTAATACGAAAATGTTGTACCATCCTTGCTGTGTCTGCAAGAGGTCCTCAAAGTTTTGACATTTAGTCCTTTAATAAGCGTTATTATTTAATACTTGCAAATGAAAAAGCTGCAATTTGGAATAAAAATAAATTTCGAATAGTATTTTTTCCTAGATATTGTGTTATTCCCTTCAAAAATTGGTGTTGAAAATATGTAAATCACTGATTTGAATGAAAATAATACATATGACGACATTGTCATTAGCTGTCATCTCTGTTTTTCTCGTAATTATTTCTAGTTTGTGTTTTACGATACCCAAAAGTTTGCAGCTATGTTTACGAACTGAAGGCTTTCAAGTCGAACCAAAATTGTAAATACCTAAGTAAAAATTGCTGATAAAAAAATGTCCAAACGCAAATCAATGTATGCAATGTTAGCAATTTTTTTTTTCTTTAAATGGTTCCTGAGGCCATAGGAAGCATGGTACAACATTTTTGTATAAAGATTTTCGACTTAGAATTTTACGAAGAACATCGCCACGTGTAGCGCTTCCGCCAATTTTTACACACGCTGTATATATTTTATTCAAACAGTTAATCAATTATTCAACAAAGCTCTTGATAATCGCCAGGGATAGCTAGCCGAAACGTCGAGCATATGAATACATTACGCGAGTAAACTCTAAATTTAAAATATATAGATTTTCACTAACTTTACAGCAAAAAAGAATCTCACAAAGATCCCGGAGTCCTCACAAAGAAAATATCAGTACAGCGAATAGCCGACTACGTTTCAAATATAGCAAAACCCAACCAGCACAAAACTACTGAAACAGAACTGCAACAAAAGGAAACAAAAACACCAATCCGGCAATTCGTGGCATGGAAATCGACGCACATTAATATTTGCTCAGATCTTTGTCGTCATTGTAATACACTGCTTTCAGTATCAAAAATGTATACATGACTGGATGAAAGCACATGCAATTCGTATAAAACGAACTAATTTCGACTCGCTCTCTACAAGGGCCTTATCTTTCGACGACCTACTGCGATGTATGAACTCGCTTTTCGAAGATCCACGCGTTTTGTTTGGGTTATTTATGAAGACCGTTAGGGGTAACTGAAACACTGATGGAGGAAATTACTCCACCTGACGAGGCCACATATAACATAGAGGCACTTCGCTGTAAACATTGTTTACATTAATGCAGTGCCATGCATGCTTGAATAGTTCTTTTTTTGCGAAAATGACATTCTGTAGTGGTTTTTCTCTGAAGAAAAAATATGCTTCCATTTGCTTTTACCAAGTGCACTATTTCAATTATTAATGACAATGTTTTATTATAATTTGAACGAAGTAAAGGCTAATAACTAATACAAATGGTATAAAAAGTGTATGCAAAGATTCAAGTCGTCTGCATTACTTCGAAAATTGTTCTATTTTTGCGAAAAATTTCCAAGATTATACTTTTAAACTGTTTCATGTGTATTTTTTTATCCATGGGGATGTTTTATTAACAAATCAAGGACGCAAGCCCTGGGTCATTAAAAAACGGTTGGAAATTGAAGATGAGTTACTGGAAGCTGAGAGGAATTTAAAAGCGATAACTTTTTAAACACTTGGTTGTCGTGCATTTTTGATTCATACAATTTAGAGGCAAATATAACAACAATTATTGACGAATGATAATTTTTGGATGCCCTCATAACAGAAAATAAGTTTGCCAAGCGACAGAAAAGCCACAATTTCACCATTACAGTTAAAATAAAATCAGTATTCCTACGTTTTTAATTTTTTTTTTTCGATGGGTAAAAATTTACAAACTAGGTGTTAATATAAATCCCAAAATAGGATTAAAAAATGTTGTACAATGCAAATTTTGTAAAATACCAAAACTATTTTTGAAAAATCAGACAGTCATTTGGTTCTCTTATAAGTGGAAAAGAAATCTTTGAAAACCAATTGAAAAAGTAACGTCAATTACCAAAAAAACTTAAGGCAATTTTGAAATCAGACTTCTCCTTTTCATTATTACCTACCACAATTTACAATTTAAATTTATTCAAGGCCCTTGTTTGCATTCGGGAGCTACAATTCATCCTTAATTATCAGTAATCGATACTACTGAAGGTAACCGACAATAAATAACCGAAGCAGATCCTCTGGAACAATGCGCGAATTTTCATTTTATCCGGATATCTGCGTTCTCGAATTTGGGCTTAGCCTTACATTTGCGGGTCATTGCGCCGTTTTACTTATTCAACTGGCACTTGTGGGGCTAAAACTAGGACTGCATATTTGATTTGAAATTACAACCGTCCCTAAATCCCGCTCGTTTTGTGTAAAACACAGAAGGAATGGTATAATACGATGAACAGCCAACGTAAAACAAGTAAAATGTGATGTGATGTAGCAAAACTGAATGAAATAAATTAGTGTTAGGTAAAATTGTATTATACAGGGTGTGAAAGCGAAATTATTCCAGTCCAAATTTTTTAGTAGCCATTAGGTACATGATTCCTTAATTCTAGAATACCATTTAAGTCATAAAAGGCCAAACTGTGCAGTGTGCACATGATTTAACTCCCTGTTTAACAGGAAAGTAATTTTCAGTAGGACACTAAGGGCAGGTTTACTGGTCTAATCCTTTATTAAATTCTTGCTAAAACAATGTATTACAAGTTGGTGTTTTCAAAATGACGCTATACTTTCGCAAAATGCTAATTCCAATTTGTCTACAAGATTGTGTTCAGTAGATAATTTAATCGAAGCTTTGAAATATGATTTAGTATTGTCTTTTCCAGAGCATTTCTTAACAAAAGCTTTATTTGGAGAGGTACCAGTCTAATTTTATTTTAAATTATTTAATAACAATAAAAAAGAAAAATATTGGATTAATTTTAATGGAAGTCTCAATTCTTTATCAATTCTAGCAAAGTTTAAAAATGTTTAGTACCTACACAAAATTTTTAGTTTAAAACAAGTTCCTCACATTAAAATGCATTTAATTCTTGAAGATATCAACTTGAAAGTGTTTTTTTTTTTAAATATACAGCTCCATTCCAAAAATAAATACTTATGTGATACATAGCATTAATAAAAATTTGATAAGCAGTTCCGTTGTACAAAAATATGTCCATCGTGTTTTTTTTTAACTGCCAGAAGTTTCGATTACTTCTAGCTAGGACAGAGGTGAACTTTTAAATGCAATTTGTAAATATAATAGCCTTTTGTGACTCAAAAATGATACACCAGAACTAAAATCGTGGTAATATTAAACAACAGGCACAAAACTAGTTTCGTTTACATTCTGTTTCGATGGCTGGCTTTTTAAAAAAATATATTTTGGGTTAATCTTTGTGTTGAATAAGGAGACAGCCCATAAAAAATTATCAAGTAGCTACACAGCGCCCCATAAATCGCGACATGGAAATTTTTAAATATTCCAACATAAACTATACAATTATTTCCATTGCAAATTTTGAGGTACGAAAAAGAAAATTTCATATATTTCACCAACAAATACCTTGCCGAGAATGTTTTTTGAATAATGTTTTTGAAGCAAATTATATTTTTAAACCTTATTGTAAATTTTAAACTCCAAATTAGTTTAAATATGTGCAAGGGTAGAGAACTTATTGTAGTTCTTAAACGAAGGCATAACAATTCTATTAATTAAAATAAGGTTTTGATAAGCTAACAGATTTAAGATTACCACAGAATACAGAAACTAATTCAAAAATTTCCTTAACTCAATTTTTGCGCAAGTTTTAATTGCACTTTGCAGAATTTAGGATCATTGCGATCATAACTAAATTTGCACAAACAATCTTTTTTTGACAAGCATTGATCAGGGGTGCACATTTTAAAAACGAAAAAATGGACAACTAAAGCTACATTACATTAACTGAAATTTATTTTAAAGCATACAATTTTAGGAGAATAAAATTAAACCTAATGGATTTTTTAAATGTAAAGCTATTTGAAGCTTTCAAAAAAATTTTTAAAGTGTTTCGCTCATCAAAACGTTTTTAATTTATGCAATAATACACAAAGTGTCCCAGACAACACAACCACCTCAATTGCTTTAAGAAATAATTGCAACAAACCTTGAATAATATAAAATGGAAAAAGAAATTGCATGGAATTAAATTGTGTCCGAAATTGATATTAATTTTAAATTACTTCTTTTTTAACAGCACTAGTTAGTTTATAGGCAAAACTATACAGTATATGTCCCTTTCCTTCCAGTTTATAAGCTTTTTAGCACTTTTCGCTCCATAGTTTTTCAAAAAAATATATCAAATATCGATAAGTCACACGTGACACTAGTTTTTTTTTTTTGAATTTGAAAGTTGCTCACAATCAAACACTTCATTTAATTTATAAATCGAAAAAATTGCAACTACAAACTTCCATTTAAGCACATTGTATGTTCTTTTGACCCGCTTTTAAACGTGTTTTCAAAAAATGATTTTCAACAGAGTTAAATTTTTAAATAACTGGAAATATAAGTTCATATCTTACCCAATTTTGAAAAGGAATGAACAAGTGTCAAACAATTTAAATAACGTCTATTTAAAATACATTAAAACTTTTATACCATAGCATGAACATTTTTCTTTATATTAATAACACATAGATTTGGATTATTTAAAAAAAAAACAACAAATAATTGAGATGAAAATGACATTTGGGACCACATTGAACTACGACTATTTTTTTTTATAATTTACAGAAAAGGGTACTTTAAACAATAATAAAACACTTGATCCTACAAGTTAAATTTCAAAAAACGTTGGTACAAATTCACTTTTCAAAAACTGTTAAATTCTGAATAAAAAATGAGTATATAGGGTGTTTCTTAAGTATTGCAAAAAAATCATGAGGTGATTCCGTATTGAAAATTAGGAGGGGTCTGTTATATACATTTTTTCCTTAGACGTCTCCTTTCGGAGTTACACCCCCCTAAAGGGGAGCGGTAAACTTAGGTTTTTATTTTATTTCTCAAATTTGGATGTATGTAGGAGAATAATATTTGGTAGATGTTTTATACTTATTAAGAGGTTTCCCGCAAAATTTCAACCTACCAAAAAGTTCTAAAAAAAAAAAAACACCAGAGGTCGCACTTTTCAGCCCCCTGTGAAGGTGGGAGATGATTAAAAATATTACTATGGGAAACCTTTTAATAAGTACAAAACATCTACCAAATATCATTCTTCTACATTTATCCAAATTTGAGAAATAAAATAAAAACCTAATTTTACCGCTCCCCTTTAGGGGGGTGTAACTCCGAAAGGAAACGTCTGGGGAAAAACTTTCATATAAAAGACCCCCCTTAATTTTCAATAAGGAATCACCTCATGATTTTTTTTGCAATACTTAAGAAACACCCTGTATAACTTAACAAAAATCAAACGTCCATCTCTAGAATTCCATGCATTTTCCCCTGGACTCGTCCTAAAGTATTTGTGGATTTTCTACAGTATTTTAACCTAACCCTACCCTAATTATCATGCCTGGAAATGGTGTAATATTGTTAAAGCTTATTAATACTTCTAATACTCTAAAATAGACTAAAATTTTCTCTTAAAGTGTGCTAAGTAAAGCAGAAGTTTTCAAAATCTACCAAGTGCGTCAAGTAAGAAGGGTTGTATGCACTTGTCTCAAGGGTTGATGTACAGAACATAGCAATAAATTGTTAATATTTTACCTGGATGCGTAATATTCGAAGAAGGCTATCAGGACCTCGAGTGACCTTGAAAAAGCGGCCCACATTTTTCATCATGGTCAATCAGGGTCGGCGCCGAATCGCTCGGGTGAACATTAATTATCACTAGGATTTATTAAGCACTTGATAACGTCACTGACATGTTCAGAACAATTTTTTATAACAATTACAACAATTAATCGCACACATAGCCGTGGATAAAGAGCATATCATCCACAGGACGAACGTTATTGTCTGCGGTCGAGAAAAGTGTTGGGAGTACTTACGCTTACAGCTGTTCGGTTTTTTTGGGACGTCCGCTTGGCAAGTGGGACGCGTTTGTTATCTAAAAAAGTGGTTTAATGCGAGCTTTATAAGTAAGGAATTTGTTAACTGCGGCTTAAGTGTTGGTTGTTCAACTAAAAGCTAGCACACGCTTATTTTTATACAGAGAGCGTCAGAAATTGCAGTACGAGCGTAGCAATAATTGAACCGTTAATTTTAAGGGTGGTATAAGTCCTTTTTACATTATTTTGAGAGATTAAAAGTTTGCATTTCAATGTGCATAAATTATTTATAGAAAAATTTTACTTATATTTGTTATCTCGGTTACTTATATTTTTCTCAATAGACAAAATTTTTCTTACTGTAAAGTGACTTAAGTCACTTTATAAATTAATAGTTTTTAAAACCACGGATTAACATTAATTTTGTCTATTGTCTTTTACTGAAGTGATGTTTGATAAGACAGTAATTTAAGAAAATTGATGAGTTAATTATATAATATAAGTAATTTATATCATGTATTTCATTATAGGTTTATTTACGCATGTTTTTATTGTTATTTATGTTCATAAAATACATAAGCAATAAATAAATTCATCAGTACATTTTTAAACATAAGTATAAGTTATTTATTTAGCGTATTTGATATAAAAGTTTATTCATGTATTGAATCATTATCATAGATGAAGTCTTTGGAGATTTCATTTTTAATGTAAAAAAAATCTATTTATACACGATAAAAAAAATCTTGAGACCTGGGTGAGACAAAGTTTTCTCATCAAACTTGTAATAAATAAAAAAATATTCATAATTTTTTCCACTAACGTTGGAAGTTGTAGTTATAATCTCTTCTACTGGTATAGAGGTACTCGTAATATGTCTGACCATTTTCGGACGGCCGTGGATGATATCAAATTTTTTTTTAATAGCGGTTGTTAAACGTCATCGGATGCGCCCTTCTTTAAGCTACATTTTGAGCACCGACCCAAACTTTTTGGACAAAAAATAACGGTGTTATGATTTCTTTTGTAGACCGAGATGTTTTTCTTTCCCAACCTAACTCCTTATTTTGCGGAGTTGTAGCTTTTCGCGCTTTTCTCAGGGACCGTTAAAGATAATTTCATAAACTTTGTACAGCCCTACTCGCAAAGGATGCTTGCATCGAAAACTACCGGATTCTGATTTTTTTCTAACGCAGTTCCATAGCCAACGCGATCACAAGTACCTACAACCATTTTAAAGGAGCATTTTTAGGCGGCCGTGGATGATACCAAAAATGTAATGAGCAGTTTCTACACGTCATCGTATGCGCCCTTCTTTCAGCTACATTTTGAGCACCGGATCAAAATTTTCGGACAAAAAATAACGGAGTTATGAATTTTTTTGCGATGTTTTCCTTTTCCGAGCTAATTCCCTATTTTGGGGGGTTGTAGTTTTTCACGCTTTTCTCAGGAACCGTTAAAGATAATTTCAAAAACTTTGTACAGCCCTACTTGCAAAGGACGCTTGCATCGAAACCTACTGGATTCTGATTTTTTTCTAACGCGGTTCCATAGCCAACGCGATCACAAATATGACCATCTTAAAGGACCATTTTCGGACGGCCATGGATGATTTTAAAAAAATAAATAAATAACGGTTTTACAGCCCATCGGATGCACCCCTCTTTCAGCTACATTTTGAGCACCGGATCAAACTTTTCGGACAAAAAATAACGAAGTTATGAATTTTTTTCTCAACCGCGATGTTTTCTTTTTCCGAGCCAACTCCCTATTTTGCGGGGTTGCAGTTTTTCGCGCTTTCCTCGGGGACCGTTGCAGATAATTTCGAAAACTTTGTACAGCCCTACTCGCAAAGGATGCATATATCGAAAAATACCAAAGTTCAATTTTTTTAATCACGATTTCATAGCTTACCCGATCATAAGTATGACCATTTTCGGACGGCCGTGGATGATATCAAAATTTTTTTAAATAGCGCCTTTTTTTAACAAGTTCTATATGATGGTTTAAAAATAAACTGTTCAGGAAATGCGTGTGCTTTTTTAAGACTTATCTAAATATAGTAGGCTCGTACATGAACGCATACAACGTACAACAAACATTTCCGCCCTCTTTATCCCCTATGATTGACAACCCAAAGCTGATACAATAACGGCAAATTTGCATATTACCGATAAATTTGCGATTATATTTAATCCGATCAAAATACAATTTTTATTCAAACTGCAAAGATATTAATTACAGCTCGTGATTAAACGCAGGATTTGGTCACCAAATTGATTTTGTCAAATCGTGACAAACCCTATTCGTTAATTAGTGATGTTCCAATTTGTAGTCGGTTTTTGGTTCATTTACATTGAATTGTTTAAAAGGATAGTCATGTTAAATATCATTAACTGGCACGTGTGGGTGCAACAAATTCATTTTGGGCGCAAAACGAATTTGATACAAACCATTTTTATAATAAATAGTTACGCAATGTCATATACTAACGAATTATTAATTGGTCAAAGCATGTGAATACTTAAAATATATCTACTAAATACACACTAAATCATAAATACATTATTAGTCTGCACAATTTTTGCCAAAACTGGACTTAAACCCTTTTCATAACACAAGGCACAGATATCTAAGCGTTTTCGAAACGTGTCAATTCCCTAAAACCACAAAATTGATGGTCCTTTAACAAAAATTTACCTTTCTATGCCTCACACAGCAAGAATAGATGTATCAATAATTCAGCATTATGCTTCATCTGACATTTTCGGCTCATAAATTAATCAAAATCATACCTTCAGCAATCGATACGTACTAAAGCCTCAGGAATTTTGGTGTTTGGATTAGTTCTACTGAATTTTGGTAGCAAGCTTTAACAACAGTTTGAATATTTTAAGTCGAATGTCACTCAATTACAAACAATACGGGGTAGGGCTCAATTTATTGAGAAGAACGGACACTTTATTTTGAATAGGTATGTTAATTAATGATGCAATTTACCACCCTTAGTTGATACTCTTTAAAAGCCCCCAAAAAATATTATTTTGGGTTATACCAATAATTATCCCAAACGGCAGATTTAAAACAAAAATTTTAAAAAATGTATCTCGGCCCTGATATAGGCTTGCTTCTCAGGCCAGTACAAATTTTCCTGTAACTCCCCCTTGACTTTAAATAAAACAGAATTCGTTAAAGTAAGTAGAAGCTTACATCAGACACCAATAAAATTATTGGGGCAAACACAAACGCAAATAAAACGCCATACAACGCCGTAAAACTAATTGATCATTATAGCGAACTAATTAAAGTGACGTTATTTATTGAGAAAATAATTAACTGCACTCGTTAAATTCAAGTTATTACCCAATACAAGGCGCTCGTTTTGACTCGGGTGTTATTAAAAAATTGTAAAACGTACCGGAACTGCGCGAAATAAAAAATGCAATTGTAAAATTTGAGTTATTTCGCATGCAACACCAATAACATGCACTCGTTTAAGACATGCCAGTACTCTTTTTGTTTCTAGTTGTTGTCAGTTAAAGATAAAGCTTCTCTTAAAAACTCTTTACAATTTTTTGTAACACGTCAGTATTCCATAGGGTACCTGCCAAAGTATCATAGCACCCCATTTTGAAAATTGCCCCAGTATTTTATTTCTGGCCAATACTAACCGACTTTAAAAACTGCAAAATAGGGTTATGAAAATTATTTTGCACTATTCCAGGTACACCAAAATTACTCCAACACTAGATACTTTACAGAGGCCTAGCATCCACTAACTGACAGCTTTAATACGATTATTTTCATTTAATAAAATTAATAATGACCTCCTTCCAAATTTCTAGCCAAAATATACAACACAAAAATTCTGAGATTTACGATTAGCCAACTAGAATCTGTAAAGATTAATTTGCAATTCAGAAAAGAAACTGTTAGGATATATAAGTGATAATTTATTATTAAAAAGAGATTATTTCCCAATCACTTATCTTTTTTTAAAGAACTCTTGTCACAATTCAACCCCAGTTTCAAAACTATCAACCCTTCATCAGCTACAGCTCGATTTAATTTAATTTTTGATAAATATATAAGACTGTCATTGATAAACCTGGTTTTACATTCCGATAGGAGATTCTCTAAGTGATTTTTGATCGAGCTTTTTTACATCACAGGTAATGTTCAGCTTTATCGGTAATATCAAATTTGTTATAACCTCATATCATAATAAACAATATAGATTTAACTGGCGGTCAATATAATAATTGGAGTGCTGTGTTAGTAAATTATTTGATGGCTGGATGCCCCATATCTAACACAAATATCTTCAGGCAAAATTATGCTCGTAATTGCTACAAACTTAAGCTTTTTAAACCCAAATTACAGGATTATTGTTGTTTTTGTTGAACAAGTAATTTACAACATCCCAAAATGAAAAAAATTAACACAATAAATAATAATTATATGCAGAAAGAAATATGATACAATTTAAACACTAAGTTTTCCCAACGAATCAAAATAAATTTGCAGATAGACAATATTAATGTTGAATTGTATACACTTTTAGTATTGAAGGATTGTTAAAAATGAACTAAATAACATGAAACCTTACTTTTGGTGCCTAATTGCGCGTAGATTAAGTCAAGGGTAGTTATTTTCTTTGCTTACATTTCAAAACTTAAAATTTAACGGTTAAGTTTATTAATAAATTTCAATTGGCTACAAAGTCCCTTAGAAACGATTAGAAATATAGCTTTTCTGGTTAAAGAAATTTCCAAAATTTTACAGGCACTTTTACAACAAATTTAACAATTGTGAATTTGATAAAAATATAACTCTCCTTAATTTTTTTATGATAAAAAAGCAAGCAAACAATACTATAATAAAAATGTTTTCTAAAACAAGAATATGATAGCCTTTACCGATTGTTTTCTTGAAAGTTTAGAAATGTAACGAAAATTTTGCATTTTACAACAGTTTTAGCAAAGGGTAGAAGTCAAAAAGTTATATTTTCAAAGTCCCAATTAAAAACAAAAAGTTGGACTTAGGCACTTCGATGTTATTGGAAGAAACTACTGTAATAAATGAACTTTAATTTCATACCCTGATCAAGTCGATACAAATATGTTTATCAAATACATTTTAAACTCGTTTTTGTGCCAATTGGTGCCAGCGACACGTCTAATATGAGTTAACAAGTTCCAGAAAATGTACGCAAAAAAGCTTTTAACAGGATTAAATGTCGAATAATCTATCGGACGTGTTCGGAGCGACTTATAAAATTTAAAAAGTTTTCCTGTGTGCTTTTATAAGTCACAGTAACCCAATTTATGGAACTGGTATTTGGATTAAACTTTAAGGTACATATTGAAAAACGTTGTTCTGTGGGTTGTAGTTAGCGACGGGTTTATTAAAACAAAAATTAAATAATATGATCGCCTGAAAACGCAAACGTATTGGTGATTTATGTTAAAAAGTATTTAAAATCAAAGAAATTATATGTTTTAAGAAAAGAAATATCCGAATAATTGCATTGGCCAAATTAAGAGCTTATAAAGTTCGCTAAAGATATATTTCCGGCAATTTGCTTTGCCCAAAGGGCTCCCACTTTGAAGATATCGTGTGCAAAAAACCAAAAAAGTACTTGTTATTGCCAACATTAACAAAGTTCATAAAAAATTAACATTTTTATTACTATACATTGCGTTAGCTTGCATTAAATTTCTTGTTGAATAAAAAGCTTTCGACAAAAATTAGGTAAATTGACAGAAAATCATTATTACTATTTTGGATCTAACCCAACTGTATCGGTTTTATATAAAACATGTTTTTCAAAGTCCTATTCGTCTGATTAAGAAATTGGTACCTACATACCGCGACCTCTAATACAATAATCTGCAAATTAAAATGATTTAAGACCCAGTTTGTTCTTGTAACAAAGTCAACACCTTAGCAATCCTTGGAATTGTTTATTTTTATTTTTATACGACTTTGTTGTGAGAATTGGGCACAAAATTCCTTAAAAAATATATTGGTTTACAAATTTTAAAACAGACTAACCAAAATTATGCATATTTTTTGGTATTCTTTGAAGCTAAGCCTGTAGAATTCGTTTGTAGATGAGATTTTACATTGACGTAAGCCCAGAATTAATTTATTGGTTTACCAAATAGCAATAAAACCTATTATTGATACTATTCTTGTTTTAATCTTGTTAAAATTATGTTTGCAGGTGATAACAGAAGACAAACATGACCATATTAACTGAAAACAATACCTACGTACCACTAGAGCAACTTCTTCGTTGCTAATGGCGACAAATTAATAATTGCGCCAGTTTTTTAAAAGCATGTTGTAAAGGAAATAATTGTTATTATTTGTTGTATTGTACTTGTACACTTTATCTATGCATTGATATGTAACAATATTATAATTCAACATCTTGATAAGCCGTGTTTGATGTATAAAATTACAAAAATGTTAATCAAAAAAAGTCTGAAATTGTCTGAATTTACGGACCTTGGGGAAAATGTTTAAGCTAAGTAAAATAAAGCCATCCTTTTTGTAACACAAGGGTAATAAATATGTCATCCAAAGCATAATAGCATCAAAGGAACAAATTTGGGTAAATTAAGTTAATAACTGATGCATTATTTGATCATAATTTGCTTCAATCTACAGAAATTTATGCATTTCAAATTCAAATTAGAACGAAATTAAACTGGAAACAATCAAAGGGTAATTATCTCTTATGCCATATGGTTTGACCCCATAACTTAGTGGTTTGATTCCAAAATAATAATAAATAGCGCATTAGCAGAAAAATATTTGGCGATCATAACTCGTGCATCGATAAATACCAATAATTTTCTCTATGACTCAATCGAACGTGTTGATTTTGTTAAAAATCCCAGGCACGCGATGTAGGGTTATTACCAAGCAACACGTTTTCGTGTCGATACAATTATTACCAAATTTTCAAAACCTTTTCGGTTATTATAACCAAAATGGTACTGTTCACAGACAAGTAATTGTGTAAAGTTTTTTTCACAATAGTACAGTAGAGTGTGCTATGTACAACATGTTTAATAACAAAAGAGAACAACGGGCAGACGACTATTTCGCATTCCCAACTAATTTCAAAATTCAATGCAATCAAACAAGAAACTGGCTTATTTACAGCTAAAAAACTACGAGTCCATAAACTTTTTCTAAAACTATTTTAAAAACTTACGTGACCATTCCAGAGTTTTGATGTCTGTTTGTGTGTGTTTGTGTATGTGTGTGTGGACTTCCTGATCCCTGGTATGTGCCAGCGCGAAAATATCTAAAACGGTGTAATAATCCTTGAAATATGTGTACAGTTACAAGAAATTATTTGTGTGTTACAGTTTAAATGATGTTTTATTATGGTTTTGTTAATATTTGAAGCGTTTTCGGACGAGTGCGTTTACGTGGTTTTAAAATTAGCACGATTTTTGTTAAATTTACGAGAATAATAATATAATGTAAGCGCAAAATAAATGTTTTGGCCCTGACAAGATTGAAGTCTACTATGATAAGTTTCTGATGTTAGGTGTTGCTTATGCTTACAGGGTTGACAAAAATGTCGGCTATACAGGGTGATTGAAATTCGGTTTAAGCATTGGGATCTCGCTCATTATAATAGCTAGAGTATGGGTTTAAATTTAGCAAAGTTGCTAAATGTTGTGCTCATTGATAATCCAAAGAGAAATTGGAAATATCTTAAATATCCAAAAAAATCAACAAAATATTTATTATGACTTATAAAATAACAAGCGAAGGTATTAATTTTCTAACACCCTGTATATTACATAAAACGAACACGTAACCCGTGCACCAAAGCCGACTAGCTCGGAAGCTTAGCCAAAGCGAAACAAGAAACTTTGATTATGTTAAATATAACTTGGTTCCGCCCACCTTCATCTATATATTCAGTTACCAACTTCATAGTCGTCTGGTTTTAACAAAAGAATGATTAGCAAATTACTTAGCCGCGAGCCACAAAGGAACTTGCTAACCACTTCCCGATATAAAGGGCCGCCGGGACTTTGTACGGCACACATGTATGCTTAACAACTGCCCAATACAAACTTAATGTACACAGCAAGTTCAATTTGCAACAATAGTTTGCATAGGACGTCAAAAAAAAAGGAATTGAAGATTTAACTACAGATGGGAATCAATAATAGATGAATTTTCTTCGCGATTTTCTCAATTTAAAAATTTCGAAGACATTTCTAAATTCGTAATTTACCCAAAAATAACCAAAGAAGATGAAGTTCATTTGGATTTTTTGAATAGTTAGTGAAGTAAGAAAATTTTGAAATGCAATTAATTGATTTTCAATCAAGTGCAGTTTGGAGCCAAAAGTTAATTGACTTAAGGGAAAATTTAAAGATTATTGAAAGGGAACGTTTAGAGGAAAAAATAAATAATAATGCTTAAGGCAAAATTATTAATGCCTGGCAAACGATTCCAAAAGAATTCGAATCTTTAAAGAAATTAGTGTCGGCTATTTTAACTATATTTTCTTCCAAATATGCATGTGAGTCACTGTGTTCACAAAAGAATTTGATAAAAAATAAATTCAGAAATACATTAACGGGTGAATCTAGTTCAGCAAGCATTTTATTAAAAGTAACGAAATACCAACCCGATATAAAAAAACTTAACCAAACGCATCCAACGACAAAAATCGCATTAAAAACTTATATTTTAATTCTAATTGTAGGTAAGTACCTACTTAGATAATGTTGTTTGAAAAGTAAACACATGTAATGTGCAATTATTATTTTTGTCTAATTATATCTTTCCATTGGTAAAATATTTAATATTTCTTTTAAAATTTAGTTATGTATCTTAAGTTGTTGTTTAATTACAAATCTCTTTTAGTAGTCAATAAAAAACATTCATTTAATACAGATATTGCAATATTTAATCTTCATCTCCTCACAATCAGTAATGTTTTTTTCCCCATTCATTGCAAAAATTACCTGGCACTCTGTGAAAATTTTAAAAAATTGGCACGCGGTCATAAAAAGGTTTGTCACCCCTGTCCTACACAGACCAAATTTTGGCAATAAGAAACTTGCAAAACGCAAAATATTTATATTTTCTAAAAATGTTTAAGACACCCTAATACATTTCAATCTTTGGTTTGTTTAGAAACCGCCTAGAACAAATTTTTACAACTCCTGAGAGTTTTTTTTTAAACGTTCGAAGATTATAACCTTGCATTTTTCTTCAGAAAAAAATCGATTGTTTTAAGATGTTCCTTACACTTACGTAGGCACACGTTTTACAAGATCACGAGTTTAACACTTATTTTGGACACGATCTGTACTTTAAAATAACAAGATTACTTTTTTCAGGCTTTGATCTTTCAAATAAACTCTTGTAACTGCGTGTAGTCATTAAAATAACGCTCACATAACTAAAGGAGCAGCCCAGCAGGGCTGCTTTTATAACCTTTTATTAAAATGTATTTAGTAGGGCAGGTTTTTCGGCGAATTATGAATTCTGTACGCGCGTTTGCCCGTTTAAACTTTGACCCTTTTCTACTGTTTGAGCGAATCCACCTTGCTCAGAATTAATAAGTTGGCTGTGCTTCGTTTGACTCCACGACCTTTAAGCTAAGAAGAAACATATTTAAAACTACATCAGAGTTTTGTGTCTGAGCTAAACCTTGGAATTTATTTTATAATTTTTTTGTATCGACTTTCATTGTTAGAATTCTAGCAATTAATAAGTGAAACATCAGTAAAACATTGTTGCCTTATTACAAGCGACATATTTGCCCCGATAAAGCGGCTTGAAGCCAAACAACCTTTATTGTATTCATCTTGAAGTTCGTTAAATTATAACGTAAATATCTAACATGGCGCCTTAAAGAAATAGAACAGTTGATCTACGCATCTCAAAAACCAGGCAGGCTAGGTTAATTTTGACAACGCCAGGCAATTTAGGCAAGATTACGAAATTTCAGAGATCCGATGTTTATAACATAAAAGCTATGGTTAAAATTAAAACCTGCGTTTTTTTTTTTACGATAATCCAGGAACTTTGTTAATTGAACCATCCTTTTATCTCCTACAGTTTCCAAATGTCCTTAATAATGAAAAATACAGCCTGTATTTATTCTCCTACAGTTTCCAAATCCCCATGTCCTTTACATTAAAAAATACACCCTGTACATTAAAAGTCTTCGATTTAAAATGTTCCCCACTTATGTTTATAAAAACGACACGCTTTATTATTGCTAAAGCTAAAAACTTCTGAGTACCGGCAATAAAAAAAAAACGCGAGCGGGTCCCATCTGTTTTAACTCCCGTATAAGTGTTAAGAGAGGAACATCTTTTTAACAATAAAGTTTTTCCCGTATAAAACCTTAAGTCGGGGATTACTCGGAGAAAGACTCCTGGATATTAAATGCAGGTCATATTTCTATTAAGTTTACAACTTTCTCTTATTCCACAAGCAAAGTTTTAACAAGTTGCATTTACAAACAGGTACTTTAGAATAAAATTAGGAAAGAAGTTGGTAAAACGTAAAACAATACGATAGGTGCAGAAGTTGGGACATATGCCTGTGATAATTATCAAAACAAACTTTCAAAACTAGCATAAAGGTGATTTTGTAATAACTTAGTGTAAAAAGTTTTATAAATTAAGAACTGTGTGGTTATCTTTGTTGTTTAATATAATATTTTTGCCTTACAAGCTCCTGTTAACACAAAAAATGTAGCATCTCGCAACCAAAACGTTAAAAATAATCCAATGCGATTAAAATGAAGGAACATAACCAAGTAAATGCTACTCCTGATCCATAAATCTTAATTCTAAGCAAGTTAATTAATAGAAAATAATCTGCTAATTACTGAACAAGCGTATTAACGTCAGGAAACACTTTTTAGAACCCTTAAGGGTATTAAAACAATTAAAAATGATTGTACCACTCACAATAGTAAGGGCTCATATGGCCCAGAAAAAGAGGATTAATTACCTGGTCCGCTTTTGTATAAAAAAGGTCCAAACAGCATCTGTTCGCGAATAATTTTGGCCAAAAATGTAAAAGCTCTATTCTACTGCAACTGGAGAAACAACCTCGCATATGATTGTCGTAAATTCGGAGATCAGCTTAGCACTTCTAAGATTTTTATTAAAATCCGAACTAAAACAAAGTAAAACAACAAATAAATAAAAAATACAAATAAAAAACATTTTTGGTAAAAGTATTTTGTTAAAAACATGCTGTTTATATGTAATCCAAATGCCAAGTGAAAAATCACTTATCTAAACCTGCAACAGAATTTCTGTTATCGAAAATCTGTACCAGTTTCAGGATTTTATTATTTCCAGTGAGATTTTATTCAGGAAAGTTATTGCCGTCTCTTCGCCACTAGCTTTCCTAATTATTAACCTCAAAACTAGTTCTGTTTTTCTAAACAAGAATACCATCTCATAGACAATAAGATTATTGATTTTCAACCAAACGTATTAATATTACAGAAGAAATAAATAACTTTATTAATTTAAACACTTTTAAGTTAACCCTATTGTTCTAAGCAACACCCAACTGAATAAGTTATTTATATTTATCGATAAACTTTAGGTGCAGACTAACTACTCTTTGCAGGTGACAAAATCCTCAAGCTTTGAGAAATTCGCGTCAGCAAGGTACTACGCAATAACGATATTAAATAGTAGTAACTTTTATTAATTTTAGTTGAGAATAAATGAGTAGGAGGAATTTAATTACGTTCAGAATTGAGTTTACTGCATAAATGGTTAATTACATGACACGTACAAGTGTCAAAAACCACCTTCAACGCGTAATTAGCAGGAATATCGGAACATACATGGTGTTGATTCGTATTTGATGCGGAAGACTTAACCAGGCAGTAAGAAAATGTTGCAAATATTGGTCTTTTTTTTTGGAGCAAAACAATAAAAGGTTTCACAGTTGCATATTTAAAAACGGCACCAACTTAAGACATTTAAATAAAACACCCTGTATTTGTATTGTTTTGAGTATGGTGTTAATTTTAACCTATATTTAAGTGCTGTTGTTATTGTCAAACCCGCAAATATACGTTATTCTGCCCCTGAAATTCTGGTGAATGCGCCGGGTTAAAAAATTAAGCTAATTGTAAGACAAATTATTTATTATCTTGGTTATTAGGGAAATAACGAAAAAGTTTTTATCACAAAAGTTGTTAGAATTTATTAGCTATATAACCTACAAATATTTTTAAATGCACAGAGTATTTAGTTTTCGAGAAACAATATGCAACTTAACTATTTCAAATGGAACACTGTATATTTTAACGTTTTCTTGTAGATAAATTAATTGCCTTTCAAAAATATTAAGCATGTTTTTGTCTTAAGTTAATATTTCCGGAGTTATTATTCTGGTGGATGCGTAGGGTCAAAAATTAATCTAATAAAAACTTTTTTGTTACTTCCCTAATAACAAAGATAATAAATAATTTGTCTTGCGATTAGCTTAATTTTTAACCCGGCGCATCCACCATCTTTTAAAAACAAAAACCCGACACAGACGGCCTGTGCATATAAAAATTACCCGACAGTGAGAGAGTTAGAAATTTAGCTAGATGAAAATTTTTAATCTCATAAAAGCCTAGGTCTTTTTTAGCATTGCAGGACCACCACATTATTTCGATATTCATGTATGATTATATAAAAAAGTTTTAATATTTTATGTTAAATACAAAATTTTGAAACCAGACTTATCTCACGAAAGAAGCAAGAAGATGAAATGAAATTAAAAAAACAGCTGTTCTACATCTGCTAAGTTTTAAAAAAAAATCTGAGCTGAATTTTCATACGCATTTACATCTGCAAATATATTTATTTTGCAAGGCATTAATTACAGTCGTAAATTGTTTTGAAATGAAGGCGTGGCCAGTGAAACAACCAAATTGACACTTCTAGCACTTAGCAAAACAAATCCAATGACAGCTTTCGCAGTTGGTAATGGATGAACGCACTTCTGACGAATAAGGAATTCATATAACACTGAGGTACGACGTTTCAAAACTTGTTACATAGCTTTTCGCTTTAAACTTTTCACGAATGGAAAAAGTTCTGTTTTGGAAATGTTGGGCCAGAAGTGACAGTTTGATTTTAATAGTTAATTCCTTTGGTGCAGAGTTTAAGTATTACGAACGCGTCAAAAGTTGTTGAATTATTTTAAAGGAGGATGAAGGACTAGATACTGCATGGAATCAACTTTTCGATATACAAACGTTAACTCTTGATAAATAAAATACTACCGTCGTTCACAGTATTATTAATTAAAAGTTATCTTACAATACGCTAGCAAAAAAAATTGAAAAACAAGTTGAAGTGACAAACATATGCCACTTTTTACTGACATTGTCATTTTTATGGTTTCCAAATTTTTGCTGTATGTTCAAGCGCGGAATATGATGTCCAGATCCTTTGTGTACCTCAAAAATTAAATTGTTTAAACCGCCCCCGGCCATATTTTTACCCTTTCGCGTTTCACGAACAACGATTTCAGCGCGTTTGTATTTTTTTTTTGTTAATTACGTGTCGCTTTAAACCGCAAAAAGTTGTCGGGGTATAATTTTTGATGTAGAAACTTGCTTCTTTTGAGCCGACTCGCACTTATTAGGATTCAGTTCAGAATTAACTGACGGAGCAATCTGTTTACTTTTTACGTCGACGTGAAATTTTGCTTGTGTGTTATTGCCCGTGAAAATTCAACTTCTTTTTTATAACTTTGATCTTAATACAGTCCCTGAGATATTTTCCAGGAACGTCTTTCATGAAAATTCGCCAAAAAAACGTTAAATTCCATGAATAAACTGCAAAAAGCACTTTAAAAACTTTTCCTTAAGTTAAAATCAAGTTAATTAATAATACATAGAAGAGTATATTAAGGCAAAGAAGGACACTCGTAAGGAATAAGGCTGTCATGAGTTTTCCAACAAAGTTTAGCGTCAAGTAAAGCTGAGGTATTTGGCTGTTTTGGCCTATGGTATTATCTGACCACTCATTGCTACCGGAGTGTTTTATCCGTTAGTTGCTGAAGTCAATATGGACTAACTTGGTTTCGTGAAGTTTAATTCTCCACGTTTTTGTCCAGCTTTGAATCTTCGTTGTTTTTTCCGACAGCTCGATGGCTGGAATAAGAGAAACTAACTCCGAAATAACAGTTCGAAAATCAATAGTCCCTGGATACAGTGTATTATTGATAACAACTTTTTCTAAACTCATAATCCTAATTGAATTCAGATTAGAATCGTTTCGTGCGCGAAATTGGATTGGGCCCGAATTTTCATTATTCGCGAATCGATCTAAACGCGGCAATTTTTAACTTAATTACTTCAACAGTTTACGACGCCGGAGAACATCTTGAAGTGGCATTGCGAAATTTATTGCTTGTAGTGAAACTTTTGTTCAAGACGAGGCATTCAATATTGAATACAAGCAGTGAAACGCTTAACTGTCACGCAAGCAACAAAACACTTGTTGCTAAGATTTTTTTTTAATTGCGGAGCGACGCGCGTCAATTCTTTGCCAATTAAAAAATTCGCGGATCGTCACATCGATTGTCCAACATTAATTTTTGTTTGAGCGTAATTTGCAGACGTTAATTCTGCTTGATGGATGACAGATGGGATTTGATGGCGGTCATTAATTTTGCTGTGAATTTATCACCGCGTTGACAGTCATTGCTATTAGCAAATGAAAACAGTAGGCCGGGGACTTGCTTCACTTTAAGCGTTGCCTCGTTACTGTCAGCCAAACAAGAAACTCTTTCACGTATAAAAAAGATTAAGTCGAAATAAAATAGTGTCTTATAAGCTTTTGAACTTGAAACAATTGCTACTATAATTTTGGCACAATTAGCTTAATGGTTAAGTAGATAAGTCAATTACTGAACCAATATCTAACAGAGCTGGCCTATGCAGATGATGTGGAGCTATAAGCTAAAAACATAAAAGAACAAATTCTATTTTTATTCTAGTTTACCCAGGCGCAAAAACGACCCTGGGATATGTTGCATGTGTTGCTGGATAACCTGACAAATAATTTGAACACACCCTTCCCGATCTAATTTTATTAATAACCGTGTCGGTGTTATGGCGGTAAACAAACACAAACTGCGTATCGTCACAGTTGGCTCCATCCATTACTATATGTGCGAACGCGTTTTATTCGATTTAATATAATTTAGGATGCACAGTCATCTGCGTAATTAGCTATTGCTCGAGACAAACAAGGTTAATTAAACAAAACTTTCCACGTCAATATCTTCATCACACACCATAAAGAGGGGCTTGAGAAAGCGAAATATATTAGTCCATTTGCGATAACCGTTCCTTCGGCTTTGGATGTAATGCCTTTTCGTCACAAAATTCTGCAGTGGGATTAAAATTTTAATTTCTAATTGAAATTGGGTCAACTCTAACACCATTTTGATGCCTTTGAGGTAATTGGTTCGATTTAATTTTTGATTTCAAAACGAATTGAAGCCTTATACAATAATTTACTTTAATCGTTGCGCCTGCAAGTAGCTTCTATTTTGATCCTTAAAGCTGTATTACATTATACAATTTCTGGTACAATTTCTTGTACAATTTCTGGCACAAGAAATTGTATACTAGATTGTACAGCTATTGCCAAGTTACAACACGTCTTAAAGCTGTATTACACTACACAATTTCTTGTACAATTTGCTGTCAAAAAATTTTATACTAGATTGTACAGCTGTTGCCAAGTTACAATGTCGTCAATTGACATACGCGAAGTGTCAGTTTACGACCTAAGACGTGTTTTAACTTGGCAACAGCTGTACAATCTAGTATAAAAAATTTTGACAGCAAATTGTACAAGAAATTGTACAAGAAATTGTACAAGAAATTGTACAAGAAATTGAATAATGTAATACAGCTTTTATACAGGAATAATTTCTACAGTTACCTATATCAACAAATAAATATTTTCAAAATTTCTAACGGTATTAATTGGAAATATACAGGGTGTATTTATTTTACGTACAAGGGGGCTATGAATAGAGTTTTTACTATAAAAGTAATCATGTAAAAAACTTAAATGACTGACCTAATACAAGGACGATAACCTAATTTTTTTTTATTAAAGCGCTTTTATTAATAAATACTTTCAAAAGATATTATTTAGGAACATACATTATAAGTTCATTTACAAAACTCTGGGCATAACATTGTTTTTACTAGGGTCTGTCTGTCTGTCTGTTAGATATTTTTATATATAAACCTATGCAAGAATGAGCACCTAATAGTGTATGTGGTTAAAACTCTTAAGCAGGCGAATAATTTCAAAACTACTAAAGATATCAATCGTTTTCTTAACGAAAATGTATACAGGGTGTGTATAAATTGGCGGAAGCGCTACACGTCTAAGTCAAAAATCTTGATACAAAAATGTTGTACCATTCTTCCTATGGCCTCAGGAACCATTTAGAGAAAAAATTGGCAACATTGCATACATTCATTTGCGTTTGGACATTTTTTTATCAGCAATTTTTACTTAGGTACTTACAATTTTTGTTTGCACTGAAAGCCTTGAGTTCGTAAACATAGCTGCAACCTTTTGGGTATCGTAAAACACAAACTAGAAATAATTACGAGATAAACAGAGATGACAGCTAATGACAATGTTGCCATATGTATTATTTTTATTCAAATCAGTGATTTACATATTTTCAACACCAATTTTTGAAAGGAATAACACAATATCTAGGAAAAAATACTATTCGAAATTTATTTTTTATTCCAAATTGCAGCTTTTTCATTTGCCAGTATTAAATAATAACGCTTATTAAAGGACTAAATGTCAAAACTTTGAGGACCTCTTGCAGACACAGCAAACATGGTAAAACATTTTCGTATAAAGATTTTCGACTACTTAAGCTGTTGGCTTTAAATTTTAATCGCTTGTATACCAAACAAAAAATGTATGCTTTTATTTCTACACACTACAGCTTCCGTTTATTTTAAGCAAGGTAAAAAAGTACTTAAATTTTGGTGATATTAAATAATTACTGGCCATTCGCTTCTACACAATTAAACAAGGGAATAAATTGAAGAGTTCCTTTGGGATTCGCTTTGAATTTAAGCGTATTTGGTATTGTTTTGTGTCATAACCTTTTGACCCGGGGGCAAACCGAACGCAGCGCGTAAATTTTTAAACGGACGGGCTAATATTCAGCCTTAACCCCGGAATTTCGCTTGATTTGGCCTGTGGAAGTTATTGTGTTTAATATATAGGCCAACAGTGCGAATTTATTAATACATCAACCGCCCTCTGGCAGGCCCTAGTCGTAGACTGGCAAATTTAACTTCCAGTTTAGTGAATTATAGATACCCAGGAGAGATATATTTTCCTTTAGGATCAATGCGCAGCTTGCCTGTTTCGGTGACTTGGTTAGATAATTTATCTGTCAGGAGGTATTTCTTGCGGCGTGTGATAATTTTTGGAACAGTTTTTTTAAGGCGCGTATTTCAAAAGCCAATAAAATTTATTAAAAACAGGTTGGAACGTTTTAACTTTAAATTCGTAACCAAATTCGTTGCTACTGACTAGGTTAACAAATATTATCGACACTAATGCAAGGCTTGCCAAGATTTTGCGTGAAATATCAAATATATTTTACCCAAAAGCCTTGTACATTCCTATTTCCATTCTACTATCTCTTAAGATCATGTAGGCACATAGTAAAACTCTGATAAACCTGCACAGAGCAGCTATGCCACCGAACGATACCCCGACTCCTTGTCATAATCGCAAGCGATTTTAAATTTTATATTTAACAAAATCTCGTTCGACAACATCTCCATGATTAAAGGAAACAGCCTGGAAACACGAGGCCCGCTCTGCCTTTCCCTTAGGTACGTGTATGTATATGGAAATTTCATGCAAATTTTGATTAGCAAAAGTAGGGCCCCGCTACGTTTCGACCCGTCCCGGAGCTAAACAAAAGACTCCGAAAGCAACAATTGGAGGAAGGGACATTCGCACTCTATAAATTACCATATTACGGGACCCTGGAGGAACCTTCAACACGGCCATAAAAAAACAACGTAGTAAAATGACGCGCTGTTTACCGGTTAAGAGACGCGACTTGTGTTTTTATGTAATAAAATAAATGGACGTCGAAGGACCTAACCCCGTTTTTTTTTTTGATAACATAAATCGAATGTATATGTAAATGGCGCTTGTTTTCGGGTCACATACTACCGGGATTTGAGTTGAAGTAAATTCATTGTGGTATAAAAAAATATGAAATGTGCATAAAATTTAAGTTTTCCTATAAGGCAAATAAAAAGTAAGATACAACTTTTTTATATTGGGGATATAGGGATAAAACGCACAAAAAGTTGATGATATTGTCGCGAAACCAGAAAATAATCTACAACGAATTGTGGGCGAAGAATTGTGAAGGCGAAGAATTGTGGAAGCGAAGAATTGTGGGCAAAGAATGTTCCTAGACTCGCTTAGTAATAGTTAAAAGCATATTTATTAAACTCTTTAGCAAAAGCATTTTTTGGAGTAGTTTTAAATCGTTAGTAGGGGAGACCGGGGATAAAAGTAACACGGGTAGGTTGTAACAGTGCCTATAGTTTCTTTAATTTTTGTTTTATATCGCCCTAAACGCTTTTGCAATGTTCATTTACATCCAGCTCCCTACCTACATTGCTAGTTTTCATCTGTCATAGAGGTTAACTTTTTGCCAGCCAGAGTCACTATTTTCCGCCTAAAAGTTACTGCGTTGTCTCATCCGTCGAGTAACTTTTAGGCGATCTCTAAAATAGGAACAAAAAAGTACCTATATTATTTTGTTCTAAATTTAGTTGGCTATTGGTGGATGCAATACAATTTGACGTTAGAATCGTGGTTAATTGTGGATTCCCTGCAATTTGTTTTGTGTACACTTGGGGTCAAAAGTAACAAAGTGTTACAACCAGCCCCAATTAATGTTTTCACTTGCAAATGTTCACTCTTAGCACATAATTGGTGGCTTTCTTCGTAGATGAGAATATACAAGAGTTGTCGGAATAATTTTCCAGTTTGTTGTATCTTTCTGATTCACATTTTTAAATATGTAGGTACTTATAATCTTGGCAAATTTGGTAACTGCAGTCCCAAATTATTAAATTATAAAACTCAGTATATAATATCGGTTTAATGATGGAAATGTATGTAAAGCTAAATCATTTCTTAAAAAGCATTTTAAATTATAAAACCTATGTAAATTGGTAAGATCTGGTACTTTTGGTTTACCTACCAGCCGCCATTGTTTTTATTCTATTACCTTAATATTTATAACTTAATATAAACAAAGCTTTAACCAACCCCACTTAACCTGACCCTCTTTTACTGATTTAATGAATGACGGTCAGTTTAAGGGAGGTTAGATTTTTTTAAAAATAAAACAAACAGTTATTATGATCCAGTATAAATTTAATAATTTGGGACCGCCCTTACCTGGTATGTCATACTGTTCACTTATCATTTTGTATTGTACCAAAAATTATTTTTTTAATTTTTTAATTTTGCTAATGTGTATTTTTGAATAAAATATTAATTTTGTTGATGAATACTAATATATTTACCCACTACTTATGAGCTGTGTACATTATTTTGCCGTTACAACTTACCCCAATCATTGTTACTTTTAGCCCCAACGTTGAGGTTGAAAGTAACAGCTGTCTTACTAAAGAAAAAATTTTTTTTAAACAGTTGCTTTACGAAACGCACGAAATAAATATCTTGGAAGCAAGACAAATGTCCAATCTATCATTAAACCAATTTGGATGTAAAAAATTTGTAATAATCTATGAGAAATTAAATGAAAACAAAAAAATGTTACTTTTATCCCCGGTCTCCCCTATTCGCCAGAAATAAAATACTAGAGCAGTATTCAAAATGAGGTGCTAGGATGCTTCTGTATATTGGAATTTTAGTAAGATTTTGAAGTTTATTACTTAATCTTCTTAGCAAAGCAATTTTTTTAATGATTGCAAGTAGGTACCTATATATTCACTATTACTTAAAAAGTAAAGCTATCTTTCATTATCAAACAATATAAAGAAGCAGAATTCAAAGCGTATCCTTATGTTTGGTTAACTAGAACCATTTTCCTTTCTAGTATGTCTAAAACATTTCGTATTTACGTCCTGTGAGACGAATCTCAGCACTAAATATAAAAATCCGTTCAAATAGTTCGGTTTCTATTCATCCGTTCAACTTTATACACTTTTCGAAGCGCATCAATTCTAAATTCGTAATTTCTTTCTGGAATAAATTGCACTGAAAACGGAAATGGCGGTGATGAACATTTTCCGACGTGCCATTGCGCGTCTGAGCGTGTCTACGGGTCATTTATTTGCTCCAGACGTTTGTCGTCAAGTTTAAATTGGAGTGTTTCGTCGCCCTCACAATTAAACGATGCTGGAAAGTTCATGAAAACATAGGTGGCTTTGAATTTACAACACAATCCCAGTTTCAATGGTTGACTTACATTATTACATGCACAAAAAAGTCGTTGGACTATATGGCTCACAATTTTTACACTGTCCACAAAACGAGCGATTTATGGAATCTTAAGTTGGGGCGTCATATCTGGCTTTAAAAAACAACTTTGGAAGTTAGTTTGCAAGCTCAGTAGCCTGAAATACATGCCTCTCTAGACTACAGCATAAATGGGTTAATGTATCTACAGTTCAATAATTAATTTATGGGTTAAAATAAAAATAATGGAGGAGTAAATTCTCCTCAAAATGGTTTGCTTATTTAATTTACATACGTTTACATTTATAAAAAGGTCGTCACGCTTGGTAGACTAGATCAGTAATTTTAAATCGTCTGAAATGCAATCCCTTATCCCTGTATAATCCATTGCACCCTTTTCATGAGGGGGTTATTCAATGCTGGTGACTTTTCGTCAAATTGTCGAAACGTGCTTCATAATTAAGTAAAATTTAACCAAAATCTTGCAATATTAAATGCAGTTGTATTGCGTATTTGTGGAGAATGAGCAAAAAGTTCGTAGTGCATTTGAATATTTAAAAAAAAATATTACAATACAGTTATATCATGTTTACTAAATACACATTATAATGTTACTTATTTTGATCAATTAGGCTGAAGATAATAAAAGTTCACCTTTATAGATAAAAATTATTGTTGAAAAGATTTATCAAAGGAAAACTTCGAGGCGGAGTAAATAGCGTGGATTTAAAAATTGTCATTTTTAATTAAACTTTTTGAATTACGACCGCCTTCATTTGTTTGAATTTGTGTTCGGTTATCACAATCTCTCTTCTTCTCTGTTCTTGGTGTACAGCTAAACGTATTTATCTAAGTCGACGCGGAAATAAAACCGAACTTAATATTCAAATGAAATTGGTAACCCGGAAAAACTTTTTCGTTTTAATATTGTGTACTTACTTTCTCGAAACAGGCAATAATTATGAATGAAAATCTTCGCAAAACGAAGGTGAATTTTGTGTCTATTTCTTAACAGTATTAATAAATGATATGAACAGTTTATTATGGAAGTGGCGTATACCTAAGTCGATTTTTGAAATAAATTAGGGTAATATATTTAGCACAGAATTAAGTGTAAATTTTGTATTTGACTGAAATGCAAGCCTTCAAGTGTTTGGTATCAAAGAACAATGGACTCGGACCACTTTTTAAATTTCCTTAAATTAAGCCGATGCTAGTTTCGTATGGAAATCGCGAGAAACTTCAAACACGAAAGCATTTCTTTCCGTGCAATTTATTCACGGTACAACTAAAACAATTGATGTACGGCGAAGACGTTGCTGAAATAGCAATAACGTAAAGTAGGCAGCTGTCGTTTTTCTCTTGTTTCTCCACTTTAAAATATGGCTACGTGATTGTGTTGCGAAATGTAATTTTATAGAATTATCAGCAGTTCCTAAGCTGATATGAAAAATTCGAGGAACTGGTGCGTGAAAGGGGTTTCTTGATGAAATACGTTTATACTCCTTAGCTTGCCCAGTGATTAATTATTAGAGTAAAGTGCCCTAATATGGAACAGTTACCTATTATGGAATACATCAGTTTTATGACAATGAATAAGCGATATCTGTTGAAAAGTATATGTACCTATTTGTACGTTGATCACACATTCCCAAATGTAAAATAGTTAAAAAATATTCACTAGATTACATAACAGATTCAAATATATTTTTGACGTGCTACTGAGTTTTTAGGCTGAATCTTTCAGTGCATTATTTTATATGCTAGGGTAAATGATATAAAATATTTTATTGCATGTTTATTTAGCATGAGCCTTTACATTTCAATTAAATAGACCAAAATTTTGATTGGGGCCATTTCATGTTTTACATATACCGATTTTTGAAATGTCACATTGATGCCTAATATGGAATACATAGAGCTGCCTTTTAATGAATATGATTATGGTCACTAAGTAGACAGCAATATGGGTTCAGTGTCAAAAGTGTCAGAAATGGACACACGAAAAATGTGTAAAATACCCACAAAAAAAACAATTCTATTGTCCTACCTACCTACATAAATAACAGAGTTTTGGTTTGGTTTAAGTAATAATGCAAATCAGAAAGAAATAAAAGATTAATCTATGAGCAGTTGTTTATTTTAATGTATATTTCCTATATAATTCTATATTCCATATTAAGAACCTCTAGTATTCCATATTAGGTTCCCCGGGAGCTTAATATGGAATAGCAGTAACATTTAAAAAAAAAATAGCTATATAAGAAATATCTACCGTAATATCGTACCAGAATTCGAGTAATGTGTTGCGTATTCATTACAAATTCCTTATAATTTGTTTTGCCAAAATGTTCTTGAATAAAGGTGAATATTATTGCCGAATACAAAAAAGTATTCCATATTAGGGCACTTTACTGTATTATTATTATTAGAAAAGGCTGGGTATTACATATTGAAATAATAAAGCGCTCTTTGGGGCCCTACTGACTATTATTTTTCGGATAGTCACTCCGCACTTATGCATTCCTCCTCTATTTTTTTCATCCCATAAAGTTTCCTTACTATTTTTCTTTCAAGAATGTTAACATTTTCTTTTTCCTTCCTTGTCATGCACATCGTCTCTGCTCCGTATATCACTACGGTAAATGGACTTGAACGATTTTTATTATAAACGATTAACAATTTAATTGACCAACGAATTTTCAATTGGTCAAAGCATGTGGGTGTTTTAAAATATGAACCACACCAATAAAAAGTTCACGCTAAATTGTTTGTCGCCTCAATTTGTTCCAAAACTGGACTTTTATTCTAAACGGTCTAAGTGTTGAATGGAAAAGCACCCCATCGCTCCAAAACCGTCACAATTCCATCACCCTCGGCCAATTATTCGCCACAAAAGTCGCAAATACGTACAACCGCCCGGATATCCGATAAAACTTCACCGGAAATAAAATACTTAAGCTTGTTTTGTGTGACAACACAAAAATTGGAATTTGAAAGAAAAATTCCTCGATCAGTTACGCGGCGAGCTTAAAATCCGATCGGTCCTGTTTCCATCACAGTCACCAGCTAAGGCGATGCGATATGGACAAGGATAAGCAGACGGACGCTCTTGGGATGGGATAAACGCAGGTCGGCCAACCCCTGGGAAGGATCGATAGGGGATAAGAAAGAGCTCAAGGGTGTTTTGTGGCTCGTATTCATACTTCACTTGAAAGGGTGAAAAGTGCTTTAAAAATGCGGTTAGTGACGTTAGCGTACGAATTAATTAAAACGTGATTTATTGCCACAATTAATTCCTTCAAGAGGCGCGTCAAATAACGTCAAACTAATTTAAAAACGGTTAACAAATGACAAAAAAGGAAAGAAAAGCAACACTGTTGGATCTTAACTGCTGTTAGAAAAACCAATAATTACCCTACGCAAAGTTTCATGGACTTAATACCGCTAATTAAAAAAAATCTTATTGGTTTAAACGGAGCTAATGAAAATTAACACCTAAATAGTTATAATATTAGACGATAAGGTAAATTTTAAAAGTAATACATGTTATTTACTAGTGAAGAAGTGTCTAAGAAAATTAGTTTTCTTGGTAGATTAAGCAGTGAAATTCCAGTCCTCGCTAAAATTGTAATACACAAAAGTATCATAGCACCCCATTTCGAATACTGCTCTAGCAGTTTACTTCTGGCAAACACTAATGATTAAGACCGGCTTCAAAAACGCAAAATAGGCTATGAGAATTATTTTACATTATTTCAGGTACACCAAAATTACTCTAACGTTAGAAACTTTACAATGGCTTAGTTTCTAACAACGGATAGTTCTTAAGACGATTATTTTCATGTTCAAAGTGATAAACAAGCTGTTTCAAATTTGTTTGCTAAAATATAGGTATATCCCAAATTTCTGAGATTCACACATAGCCAACTAGGAACTGTAAATACTTTAAATAGCTATTCAGAAAACCCTTGGTTTCTTTGTTTGATAAAAGATTAAAAGTTTATAACCATCCATTAAGTGGGTTAAAAATGAAAAAAATATAGTACATAAGCTCAGTAGTTTTATAAAGAAAAATTCTAAACGTTATGTACCTGCTAGTGTATGTTATTTTATTTTTAAATAATTATCCGACAGCTAAATAAATTACAGTACTTTTATTACATTATAAGATGAATAATTATTAAAAAAACTTATCTTTTTCCAAGAAATTACTTGTAGAAATGCCAAGACAGTATCTTATAACTGGTCTCGCATTTCTCCAAGACATTTTTTGAAAAGAAAAGCGTTTTTAATACAACTGATTCAGTTTAAAATATCAAATACTTCATAAAACTTTTAATTTCCAAAGCTGACATTCAACATACTGAATGTCTTTTTTATATGTTGTTCCACAACAAATTGTGTTTGAACAGAAAATTGTGTATCATTTATATTTAGAAAAATACGTCTTTTTGCCTTTAAAAATGCAATTTTGCATACGATTATGTTAACCCAAATTGTGTTATAATGTCAAATAGTCTAATAACAATTTTTAATAAAGTTTTAGTTTTCATAAACAAGTGTTGTAAAATATACTAAATAATTTTGCAGAACAGCCCTCTGCTCTCAAGGAATTAAAAATTGCAGCTCACAGTGGACACGTATTCCCTGCTAAATTAGAGCTGTCCAAAAAAATAAAAATACCAACACTAGAAAATTTGTCCAGTACTGTAAAGTTTTTTAATTATTAACACAGCCAGCACGAATATAAAACAAAAGCACCTAAGATAATATAAATTCGTGCAACCCAAAAAAACAAAACAAACCCTTCACTGCGATCGTCAGATGTTTGTTTTTTTTTTTCGGTTTGTCGGTTGGCAAAACAAAACAATATCGCGTTGCGTCATTAAAGCAACAATTGTATACGAACTCAAAGCTTATCAGGCAAGCGAAATTTGATTACCAGGAATTCTGTCGAAGATACATTTTCAAAGCGTCATTCGAAATAAATTTTTCATCCTTTAGGACATGATATTAAATTAAAAACAAATGAATAAGGCGCCCTTGGGGATTTTGTAAGGTGTGTTCAGCCAACATCGGCAAAAAATCGATTTAAAAAAAAAATAAAAACGTCATTCAGAATTTTCGAATGTAATTATCTGGGAAGTTTTTGTTTGTTTATTAAAACTAATTGTGCTTTATCTTTTTAACTTTTATTTTTTTCCATCAAATAAGCTTCAACTCACTTAAATTAAGTAAATTTGGTAATTTATTTTCATCTTTTTTAATTTACTTTAATAAAATCCTCATCAAAAGCGAACTTTTTTAGTCTATTGATGGCCCATATAAAACAGAATATTTTCGCAAACTTTCTGTACCATTTTTCTGATTAATAGCTTCGTCAACAAACTCCCCAACTAATAAAACAACCAATTTTGTATACAATCAGCTCCAAAATTTTAAATCAAAACGCTAATAACCTACTCTGAAAGAAAACAACCTTATATAGAGTCTGACCTACTTACAAAGTTGGCGGTAATTGAAAACAAACTTGGAAACGCTATTTCAATGAGTGCAAAACTTTATTGATTCATAACGAACAACTAAATCGGTAAAAGTTTAAATAAAACACGTTTTAACAATCAGAGCTTGTATAGAGAGCCATGAACAATTGAAATAGAACAAATTTAGGTCATTACATAAAAGATTTTAAAAGCCATAACCTACAATATATACCAGAAAATAAATTTGAATTCTAAGTACAGTTCACAAATGAAACTTTTAAAATGACGTTAACATAATATAGAGGATAATATATATAATGCTCTATTAAAAAAGACACAAGTATATTCCTGCATAGAAATTTTAAATAAAAATGTAAATACAAAAATTATTTAACTGTTTTAAAATCACGAACAAAATTGATAAGAGCTTAACATGTATCAGACAAAATCAAGAACAAGTCCCCAAATTTAACAGATATTTGACTTGAATTTAAAATTTGCAGGGCTAAATTAATAATATTCGCGACAGTAAGATGGGGGGAAATTTAAATTCTTTTGAGGTTATTTTAAAAACGTATTCCATACCCAAATTTATTCAACGTTGTTATTCTAATCGATTCTCCCCAGCTGTCTAGATACATTTACACACCCTATGCATGTTAAATTGAGATCATCGATACCTTTGTAAATTTCGCTATCCAGTATTATGTATTACGCTAAAGAGGTTTTTGTGTGGTTAAAGATGTTATCTCTTGCAGGTCATTTATCACGAGCAGGTTTACACGTGTATTTGGGATTAATGAAGTTCGCTGCAAGATTTAAGGTTGTGGTTGACCTTTGGGGAACTTTAAGTCGGTTAAATAGCAATCGGGACGTTATGTGGAAGTATTCAATCAAAAATAAAGCCTTCACGGGTCAGGTTTTCAAAAAGAACAGGGCTAATAGGTCTAAAATCATTTAGAGTCACTTCAGATTAAGTTTAGGGAATTTAGGCAATGCAAAATGACAACCAGTTCGGTTGTAAACCGACTGAAAATATTTTTTATTGGTCTAATAAAACTCCAAACATTTGCCAAATGTATTGTTATTGTTAAAAGCTCAAAAAATTTGCAGTTGGCCTTATTGTTTGTAAAAATGTTAGAAAAACAATTAGGCAATAGGGTAAGTGGAGGAGAGTTGGACCGGTAGGAGAGACGGACCACTCTTAATAGTTTTCGACTGTGTTCACAGATAGCGGTTTGTCTGTGATGTTTAGGTAAATGGTACCGTAATACATACGTGAGATCCATATTAGCGCGATTGTTAACGTATTAACTAAAATACAAGATTTAATTAAAAATTTCAGAGCTTAAAATTATAAAGTGAAAACATAATTTGTGAATTTTAGTACTTCAGGTAAGTTTTAACTAGTTTTTTGTGAGTTTCTGGACAAGGCACATTGTAAAACATGTACATAACCTTAAAATACCGGTTGAAATAATATTGGGTTTAACATAAATACGATGGTCCATCTATCCTCTTACATGAGGATAGACGGACCACATTTGTGGAGGACAGATGGACCTATATTTAAATTTTTTAAAAACGTTACAGAGATGCCGAACGTGTATAAAAGAAAACAAAATGTTGCCCCTAGAGGCGAATGGACGGAAGAAAACTTGCAACAAGCAATTGGTGCAATAAATTCTGGTGAAATGGGAATTTGTGAGGCATCCCGTAGCTTCGATATTCCAAAAACTACCTTGTTGAGAAGGATTAAAAAGAATGATTTTCAGAAAAAAAAACGTTTAGGGCCAGACTCGTGCCTTGGCCAAGCGGCAGAGAAAAAAATAGCTGTGCATATAAAAAAATTGCAAAAATGTGGATTTGCCCCTACTAGAGACGAAGTACGCATAATGGCTTACAGATTGGCCGAAAAAATGCAAATTGGTCATACATTTAATGACGACGAAGGAAAGGCTGGTTACAAATGGTTGCAGTCTTTTTTGCGACGGCAACCCGACATATCAGTTCGCAAAGGAGAAAATGTGTCTGTTGCACGGTCTATGGCACTGACTAAAGAAGCAGTTGCTAGTTATTTTACCCTACTAAATGAACTGTTGACAGAAAATAACCTACACGGAAAACCGGGAAACATCTATAACGCTGATGAAACGGGCCTATAGCTAAATACTAGAGCTAGCAACGTTATGGCTGAAAAAGGTTCGAAAAGTGTTCCCTTGATTAGTCCCGGCGAAAAGGGTGAAACAATAAGCGTACTGGCTTGCTGTAACGGGGAAGGGGTGTTTCTTCCGCCTTTTTCTATTTTTAAAGGTACAAACAAAAAGCAGGAATTTTCAGATGGAATGCCGCCTGGCTCGGCCATTTGTATGTCCAAGAAATCGGCTTATATAAACGCCGACATCTTTTTCCATTGGTTGAAAACGCACTTTGTCCCAAGAAAATTTCCTGGAAAAGTCATTTTAATATTGAATGGGCACACATCACATACCACTAATGTAGAAATGCTGGAATACGCTGGTCAAAATGATATTATACTACTGTGCTTGCCCCCACATACCACACATTATCTACAACCGCTCGATCGTGCATTTTTCAAGTCTTTAAAATCACACTATTATAATGCTTGCAGCCGTTTCGTAAAGTCGAATTCCACTCGTAAACTCAGTAGGCTTCAGTTTGGGAATTTATTAGGCGAATCGTGGAATAAGGCAGCCACAGTTGAGAACGCAGTAGCAGCATTTCGTAGCACTGGAATAGTTCCTTTCAACCCCGACGTGCTTCCAAATTACGCTTATATACAAAACAATATCTTAAGTGATGCATCAGACTTTCAACAGACTGCACAGATACAAAACGTAAGTGACAAAATTGATCAGCTTCTCTCAGAACAAGCAGCAGGGACTTCCTCAAATGACGGAGGTATAATTAACACTAATTTAGAAAAAGAAATAACTATCGAGGATACACCTGGCAAAATGTTGGATGATATATCACCTGTAAAGGAAACAGTTTTAAATGTAAGAAAATGTGGAAAAAGAGTAGCGGCCATCTTAAATTCAGTTGAGAACATTGAAAAGAGAAAACAAATTAATGATAATAAGCAGAAAAAAGGGCAACGGCAGACAGACGAAAACAAACAGGAGAAGAAGGGAAAAGAAAGTATTTCCAAGAAAAGTGTAGTGCAGAATAAGAACGCGAAACGCCAATGCTTATCTTCTTCGGAAGAATCAGAAAATGAAATAAAACTCGATTTAAACGACGACGAAACAACAGATGAAAATTTAGAAGATTATGAAAACGAATGTGCTGGTTGCAGTGAAGATTATAGATCAACAAAGAGGACAGACGATTGGATTAAGTGCCTTATATGTGGCCGTTGGTTGCATGAAGGATGCACATCCTACCTAAATTTGTGCCAGTTGTGCGGAAAACACTCCACAAAAAAAAAAAAAAAAATTTATATTTCTTTCTTTCCTTCTATGTTTGGTCCGTCTCTCCTATAATATGGAGGAGAGATGGACTTTTGCAATGTTTAACTTTTTTTTAAAAATTTAAATTCAGTCATGACTATTTTTAGTTTTGTATATATAATAGTGTTTACCAAAGTATGTTTTTCGTTATCTATATTTTTAAGTAAATGTAGAAAAATTTAATAAAGTGTTATTTACGTTTTTCCAAAATGTAGTCCATCTCTCCTCCACTTACCCTACATAAAACGCACAAATTCGCCCAAAAACTCATTGGTATATTTTTTATAGTTATTATATGTTTTTCAAAACGCATTTACATTTAAATTATTAAATGACTACATAAGCAATTACTATTCCAGTCAACTAAGAAAACTAAAAAGGTTTTAAGCACCCAATGCTCTATTTCATTTTGTAAAAACAATGACAAAAAAGCGCTATTTAATTAAAATTCCTAATCTTGTGAGAAAGACCGGCTCCCAGAATCTAAAGGTGACAAGTTTCAGATAAAACCGGAGATTGGATTTTGAAGCTGTTCTATCCAACTATAGGATTACCGGTGATATTTTTTTCTCGTGTTATTTTATTAAATCCTTATCCGCAGAAACCCTGAACAGCTTTTCCGATATAACCTATCGGGAGTGACAGAAACTAAATCACAAAGATACTTTTCTTTTCCGAAAAAGCAGGCTGTTTAGTAAGTATATTGGTAAACGATTTTAGCGTAGCTTGTCCCTTGTAGAAATTTTACAACAAAAATGTTAGCCAGGGCTTAGCGAAACCTCGGAAGATTGTTTTAAGGAGTGCAAACTTGACAACTCCTCATTATGTTTCTATTAATAAGAACATTTGGAAAAATCCTCGAATTGTTAAAAAGATAAGTTAATAATATTAAATTGTGTGACATAAAAACAAAAAAAAAGTTCAACATTTCAAGTAGACCATGCGCAATACTAATTAAATTAAAACCCAATTAAATTAACGAAATTTAATAGCACTTAAATGAGAGTACGCTCTTCCAAAAGCCATTACCCGGGCAATTCAAGAAATTAAATAAAATCCACCCACTTCTGTCATAATTTATGAGGAATTCTGCAGTGCCCTCGTGATAACCCAAGCTAGTCATAAAATGCAGCAAAATAATTACCATAACGTTGCAATTAAAATTTTAGATATGTCGTATATATATTACTGAGTTGGATACTTGGAAAACCCACACGAGCGTATATTCGTGACAAAATAAAAATTTATTCGACAATCACGAGCACCCAAGAGCCGGCTAAATGAATTTTAAAACCGGCAAAATGAAGTAAAAAGTATTTTTATCACTTAGTTTTATTGTGATAATATACTGAGTGTTCTGTTTAAAAAATCCAAGTTGGTGTAAGTTTTGAAGACCTTGTAAAGGCTAAAAAGTTTTTGGTTGTCCGATAAAATATTCTAAGAGGTCTCCTTTTAAATGAAGTGTAGTATGAAATTTTATCTTTATTAGAGCAGAAGATATTAAGTTTTATTCAAACTTATTATGTACAGGGTGGCAAATCGAGAGAGGGGGGTCAGTTTTTCCATAACTTTTATAGTTACCTAGATTACCTACGAAAACATCGAAATTTGCCCACCCTGTACTTTACAGAAATGGTGAAGGTGTCGGGTACTAGATTATAAATACATGCAACTAACTTAAAAACTACACTTTAGCTACAATAAACCTTTGACAAAAGTTGCTAAAATAAAATGGTAGATTTCAAAACTGTTATAATATACAGGGTGTTCCATTAAAAAAAAAAAAACAAAGTTAGTGTATCTTTTAAACACCCTTTTAAAGTTCAAAAATTTCACCGCTAGACCCCGCCTTGCGCGTAGAATTCTCTTTGCGCGTAAAATTCTCGTTGCGCAAAAAATTACATTTTGTTTGGTGCACGTTCCATGTCTCTATGTTTCCGAGATATATCCATGAACAATCGATTGGCTCAAATTTTTATTAACAATACTCGATATTGCTCTTTAAAACGGAATAAATCAATATTCGTACTACTAGCGCTGCGCGCTCGTACCCTCCGTTAAAATTTTTATGTGCTTAAAAATTGGTGGATATTCAATAAGTGCAAATAACTAAAAAATCAAGCTCTCTAACTACTGGAAACCCTGTATATACAACAAATACTTCGAACTTGGACTAACCTCCAAACACATTCACCTAAAACGCGACTTAGTTCTTATCATTCTTTGAGCAAATACCAACTTTTAATCACTTTCCGCTAATTGCCCTAAACCAACTTTAAACAGATCAACTCAAAACTGCAAACAAACTTGAAACAGTCAAGGCAGCCCCTTTATAATCAACCCCGAAAAGAAAAACGCCCCTTAAAGAAACATTTCGAACAAATTTACTCTGAAAGGTCAAACAAGATATACGGTAATTTGCGTTAAAGTAAATCAAAACCTTGAAAAACACTCCCGAGAGTGTTTGAACAGAAACGGGATCAGAAAAGTAGGTTCGCGACCCCTCAAACCCAGATAATAGCAGTTAACAGGTCAGTAATCACACGAAACAAAAGATAATCATACCCGGCTTGTCGCTGTAAACAGAAGAACGAACGTCTCGCATAAACAAAAGCAGCAATACGACTCGCAACAAAAGCTATCGTTTTTCGAAGTAGGTAATTAACCCGCTCGAGCCGACTCGATTTTGTGCAGAAGATTACGGATCACGGTTTGATCCGATTCGCGGCACATTTTCAGGGTGATTATGGGCACACCGCGATTGTTTATAACCGAAAGTCTATCAAGTACGTGCCGGTTAGACGAGGCATGGCACGGTTGACACTTGTAGCATGCTCGGCGCGAGCTACTAGGGGGCAACACGCAGGAGGCTCTGCATTTACAAGCCCCGTTCGAATCGATATCGCCATGGTAACATAGTACACGTACGACTATGCCTTCCAAAGCATCGTTTTACACATTTTTGTGGAATTATTCCCGTCTAAGGACCAGTCTATCCCGGTTTTCACACCCCGGACGCCTTTAATGCGAACACTGGATGCAATAGAGGTGAGGAATTGCCGATAACTTGTTTAAAGTGTTGCTCAACTTGTTTAAAAACAAATAACACTTACATGTTCCAACCATTCTTATTTTTTTAAACCATTTGTATTTTTTGTAAATTATTAGAATTAATTATTTAGCTTGGAGCAGCGGTTCTAAACCAGTTTCCAATAATGTAGATACACCTTGTCCGTATTATGAAGCGTCATGTACCCCTTGTCAATTAGTCCATTTTAAAAGAACTTTATTTATGCATAGAATATACAGTGTATAAAATATTTAGTGCGAAAATTGTTGATTCTTGCTTTCCCCAAAAAATAAATTCCGGCCATTGTATTTGACACATACCCCCTGTAGAAGCTCCACGTCCCCCTTGAGGGTGCATCGGTCCCTGGTATAGAACACATGTCTTAGTCTTAAGGAATTAATGTTATAATTCATATATGCGGTATATACCGCAAAAGAGGTACCGACGCTTGGGCGTCTTTTTCTAAAATTGACAAAAGCGGCTTCGACCATGTTAGCTAAACATGCCCAGGTAATTTTAGAACCATGACTTTAATAATTATCTAGTTATTGTATCTTATACGGGGTGTTGTCTTACGGTATTAATGTTATCGTTCATATATGCAATATATATTGCAAAAGACGTACCGACGCCTGGGCGTCTTTAGCTAAAATTGACAAAAACTGCTTCGCATATGTTAGCTAAACATGCCCAGGTAATTTTAGGACCATGACTTTAATAATTTTCTGATTCTTGTATCTTATACAGGGTGTTGTCTTACGGTATTAATGTTAACGTTCATATATGCAATATATATTGCAAAAGACGTACCGACGCCTGGGCGTCTTTAGCTAAAATTGACAAAAACTGCTTCGCATATGTTAGCTAAACATGCCCAGGTAATTTTAGGACCATGACTTTAATAATTTTCTGATTCTTGTATCTTATACGGGGTGTTGTCTTACGGTATTAATGTTATCGTTCATATATGCAATATATATTGCAAAAGAGGTACCGACGCCTAGGCGTCTTTAGCTAAAATTGACAAAAACGGCTTCGCATATGTTAGCTAAACATGCCCAGGTAATTTTAGGACCATGAATTTAATAATTTTCTGATTCTTGTATCTTATACGGGGTGTTGTCTTACGGTATTAATGTTATCGTTCATATATGCAATATATATTGCAAAAGAGGTACCGACGTCTAGGCGTCTTTAGCTAAAATTGACAAAAACTGCTTCGCATATGTTAGCTAAACATGCCCAGGTAATTTTAGGACCATGGACTTTAATAATTTTCTGATTCTTGTATCTTATACGGGGTGTTGTCTTACGGTATTAATGTTAACGTTCATATATGCAATATATATTGCAAAAGAGGTACCGACGCCTGGGCGTCTTTAGCTAAAATTGACAAAAACTGCTTCGCATATGTTAGCTAAACATGCCCAGGTAATTTTAGGACCATGACTTTAATAATTTTCTGATTCTTGTATCTTATACGGGGTGTTGTCTTACGGTATTAATGTTATCGTTCATATATGCAATATATATTGCAAAAGAGGTACCGACGCCTAGGCGTCTTTAGCTAAAATTGACAAAAACGGCTTCGCATATGTTAGCTAAACATGCCCAGGTAATTTTAGGACCATGAATTTAATAATTTTCTGATTCTTGTATCTTATACGGGGTGTTGTCTTACAGTATTAATGTTATCGTTCATATATGCAATATATATTGCAAAAGAGGTACCGACGCCTAGGCGTCTTTAGCTAAAATTGACAAAAACGGCTTCGCATATGTTAGCTAAACATGCCCAGGTAATTTTAGGACCATGAATTTAACAATTTTCTGATTCTTGTATCTTATACGGGGTGTTGTCTTACGGTATTAATGTTATCGTTCATATATGCAATATATATTGCAAAAGAGGTACCGACGCCTAGGCGTCTTTAGCTAAAATTGACAAAAACTGCTTCGCATATGTTAGCTAAACATGCCCAGGTAATTTTAGGACCATGGACTTTAATAATTTTCTGATTCTTGTATCTTATACGGGGTGTTGTCTTACGGTATTAATGTTAACGTTCATATATGCAATATATATTGCAAAAGAGGTACCGACGCCTGGGCGTCTTTAGCTAAAATTGACAAAAACTGCTTCGCATATGTTAGCTAAACATGCCCAGGTAATTTTAGGACCATGACTTTAATAATTTTCTGATTCTTGTATCTTATACGGGGTGTTGTCTTACGGTATTAATGTTATCGTTCATATATGCAATATATATTGCAAAAGAGGTACCGACGCCTAGGCGTCTTTAGCTAAAATTGACAAAAACTGCTTCGCATATGAAAGCTAAACATGCCCAGGTAATTTTAGGACCATGACTTTAATAATTTTCTGATTCTTGTATCTTATACGGGGTGTTGTCTTACGGTATTAATGTTATCGTTCATATATGCAATATATATTGCAAAAGAGGTACCGACGCCTAGGCGTCTTTAGCTAAAATTGACAAAAACTGCTTCGCATATGTTAGCTAAACATGCCCAGGTAATTTTAGGACCATGACTTTAATAATTTTCTAGTTATTGTATCTTATACAGGGTGTTTTTACGGTATTAATAGTATTACCCATATATGTGGTATATATTGCAAAAGAGGTACCGACGCTTGGGTGTCTGACTAAAATTGACAAAAACGGCTTTGACTATGTTAGCTAAACATGCCCAGGTAATTTTAGAACAATGACTTTAATAATTTTCTCGTTATTGTATCTTATAGGGGGTGTTGTCTTATGGTTTTAATGTTATCGTCCATATATGCAATATATATTGCAAAAGAGATACCGACGCCAGGGCGTCTTTAGATAAAATTGACAAAAACGGCTTCCACTATGTTAGCTAAACATGCCCAGGTAATTTTAGAACCATGACTTTAATAATTTTCTTGTTATTGTATCTTATACGGGGTGTAGTCTTAGGGTATTAATGTTATCGTCATATATTGCAAAAGAGGTACCGACGCGGGCGTCTTTGGCCAAAATTGACAAAAACGGCTTCGACTATGTTAGCTAAACAGCCAAACAACTATATTTATAATTAAATCATGTAAATAAATTCTGTACATATTTTATTAGTAAAACATTATTTAATTCCTTTATACTAAAAAGTTCACATCTTTGATAAATTACATGCCGGCCTTTTTTTTGAGGAAACAATGCAATTTTCTCGTGTTATCCTGTCAAAACCTGTACGCCCAGTTATGCAACAGCTTGATGAATTAAATTTCCTGTTTTTTTTTTTTAGCCCCGACACCCTTTCATCATAACATGCAAAAATATACACATTATTTGTCAGTTAGGCTTCGCAAAAATCATTTTTCATGTCAGATCGTACTATGGGTATTAGATTCGGGTCTGGCAGTCATTTTTCATTTTAAATATGGAGGAAAAACATGGCGCAAGTGGTTTCAGACGAAATTCGTATGTTCACTCGAGTGATAAAAAAAGTTATTTGGGCCAAGGCCGTCCGTCATAGTCTATCGTTATACAAACTTATTAAAATCCGCTGTAATATTGGCTGCAATGAACTGAATACTAAATGCGGACTGAAATGGTAAACTGAAATGAGCATCGTGCGTGCGTATTGCACTAGTAAACGTGCTGAATGTCATTTGTTTACGTCAATGGGGATCTGCAATGTTAATGTTCTGCATCAGTAGAGCAAACACCGAACTATTGTTTAATGAAATTGAGCCGATTTCACTAACAATACTGTTAGTTACCACAAAAAAATAGAAGTTTCACAACAAATAATGAATAGAGATACTAGAAAGCTCGTTATATCCTCTTTAATTAAAAATGTAGCTCGACGTTAATTCAAAAATGCAATTTAGGAAACATGTTAATAAATAAATAAACAGGGTGCACCACGACCCTGAGATTCCTCGATAGCTCCTTTATTAATGAAAATATCAAAAAATGTTTAATACAAATATTGTGCGAACTTTGCCGAAATTTATCGTATAAATTGTTCAAGATTATGTCCTTGTTCTACGCACAGCCGTAGACCTTGTCTGAAAGACTCTAGCTTCCTTTATAACATTTCGGGGGTTATACCATCAAAAGCAACACGAATTCTGTTCTGCACATCTTCAGCAGTTGTTGGGGTGTCTTGATACACCTGTTTTATGGGTCCCCACAAAAATAAATCTATAGGGGTAAGATCAGGTGACCTAGGTGGCCAGGAGATTGGTCTACCTCGCCCTATCCATCTATTAGGATATTCTGTGTTCGGCAACTGCATTACTTCCTGTGTTGCTTTTAATGGTATAACGTCCGAAATGTTATCAAAAGTGCTAGAGTCTTTGAGACAACATCTACGACTGTGCGTGGAACATGAACAAGGATATAATTTTAAACAATTTATACGATAATTTTCGGTAAAATGGTGTACATTTTTAGCCTAAAATTAAAGTTTATTCTTTTGTTTAAAAATTCTTTGAAAAATTACGACTTACGTCCATGGCCCACTTTAAAATATTTTAATTGCCTTAGTAATACTAATAAAAATCGAGATAGCTCGAAAAATATTAACTTTAGGTATAGGACATGCTTAATAATTTCGAAAGACAATTAAATTCTCTACAAGAAAATGTAAAAATATACAGGGTGTTGCATTTAAGAAAAATGACTTATCGATGTTTAAAGTTTCACAAGTTTGACCAAGCGTAAAAAACACCCTGTATAATATTTTTAAAATGTATCTAGCGCAAAGTGTTAATTAATCTATTGTCAATATAAATTTTAAACGAAATTTTACCGCTTTTTTAAATAACTTTAATGTAAAAAAAAATTGAAAGTGCTGTATCACTCAAAATTTTCACAAAAATGTAAATTTTACGAAAACGGTTGACTTAAGACCCATATAACCTTTAACATTTTTTAAAGTAAATTTTAAGAGAAATCCAAAAATGTAAAAATATACAGGGCGTTCTATTTAAAAAAATTAAATTTTTATATGTGCCGGTCAAACGAAACACCCTGTATATTTGTAAATAATTTTAGGTTATGTAGAAAATAGGTTCGCACAATATTTGTATTAAACATTTTTTGATATTTTCATTAATAAAGGAGCTATCGAGGAATCTCAGGGTCGTGGTGCACCCTGTATAGGCGATGAAGCTACAAAATAAATCGAGTGACAAAGTGGTTACGTTTTCTATAACTATTTATGGTTACATCACTAAACAGACAAGACAAAATTTATATAATATATTCTATTTCTGTTATAGAAAAAGTCCTAGAAGAAAGAAAAGTTTGTTCTACCATCATTCCATAATCCATATTGAACTAATGTCTTTGTCAACAATGTGATCGTTATAAACGATCATGAAACTTTTGCAGTCGAAATAAATTGTTACCCTTTATCGAACTTCAAATACATTTTATCCATCACAATAGCTGGGCTCGTCTCGAGTTTCAGTATAAATTCGAGCCATTGTAACGCTGTCGATTTAATAACAATAAAGTGGTGCAGTAACATTTCATAAAGCAAATGCTAAACTTCAAGCTCATATCGATTTAAGTCTTCGAAAATCAGGTCAAACGAAACAATACACAAAGACTGAAGAACACAAAGGCTGAAAACCGAAAAAAAACTGGCAATATACATGACCTGTTGCTCCGTTTTTCCAATTTGTTTCCTGCTTGCCTTAACTGACAGTTTTATTGTGTCTGGTACGTCAAACAAATAAAAATTCAAATTTCCCATTCGGATTTAGCCGGGCGAATACGCCTGTAAAGGTTTCTTTTTTAACATTATGCCACTGTTGCGAATAAGAACGGTCACGAAATGGCTGCGGTTTTTATTTTTGCTGAGTATGGTGGTCTTAAAAAATAATATAAAAACGAAATGAGTCTACGCATACGAGGGGCGCATAAAATTTACTATATAAATAGCAAATTCTTTAATATAATTTACAAAAAGCATATGCGTTTCCCTGATGTATTGTTTATGCTTTTTTAGATAGTGTTATCGATTATGAAGGCGTAATTATAATTGTAGGCGACTTTAATTTTGATTTAAGTAAGACTTCTTACTATGCCAATAAATGTAAGGATATTATTTATAAATATGGTCTTAAGCAAATTGTTTCAAATTATACTAGGATTACAGAATATAGTTCAACTTTAATTGACTATGTAATAACAAATTCTAAGGAATTAACCCATAAAGTGCATTTAACTCCCAAAATTAGTGATCACTGCATTATATCGTTACTTATTAATGACAACAATCTGTATATTGATCAGCAAAAAATTACAAAACGATCGTACAAAAATTATAATTCAGAAACATTTCAAAATGCATTGTTAACTACAACATGGAATAACGAATCAAGTGATGTAAACGCTTTATCAACAACTTTGGTTAAGTGCATACGCGACATAGTTAACGATTTTTGTCCAGTAATCGAATTGCAAATTCCATCTTCACATTATAATCATAAATGGTTCAATGCGGAAATACTAAATAAAATTAAATTAAGAGATGCGATGTATAAGGATGCTACTACTAATAAAAATTTATGGAAGGATTACAAAAAACTACGCAATGAAGTTGTTAGCCTAATAAATCGAGAAAAGGATAAATATTACAGGAAGATGATTGATAACAATAGACATGATGGTGTAAAACTATGGAAAAATTTAAAAGAACTATTACCTGGCAATCGTAAAAATAACATACCTAGGGAAATAATATTTGATCAAATTGGTTTAACAGATGAAATAGCTATTGCGGAAAAGTTTAATTATTACTTTATAAATAGTATTGATGAAATCGTAGAAGGTATTGACCATCATAAAAATCATAATAATGTTATTGATAAAATAAACTACTACTATAACTTTTCGAAATTTCAACCCATAGACATGGCAGAATTAAACCAAGTTATCAAAAGTCTATCTATTACAGGACCAAATGAGGAAGGAATATCATCTAAAGTATTTAAAGATTCAATGTGTGTAATAGGGAATAGGTTATTAGAAATAATTAACTTGTCGCTGAGAAAAGGGATCTTCCCAGAAAACTGGAAAACATCAACTATTATACCTATCCAGAAAGTACCTAACACTAAATTATGTCAAAACTTTAGACCAATCAATACAGTGCCCGTTTACGAAAAAGTTTTAGAGCTAATTGTTAAAAAGCAAATCCTAGAATATTTACAGATTAATGATGTGATAGTGGATAACCAGTCGGGTTTTCGCAGTGGACATTCTTGTGAAACAGTGCTTCAGAATATTTGTGATTTGTGGTTTAGAAATATGGAAAATGGTGAAATAACACTAGCCGTATTTTTGGATTTTGGTAGAGCCTTTGAGACGATCAATAGAGAATTATTAATAAAAAAATTAGAAAAAATAGGGATAAGTGAGGTAGCATTGTCTTGGTTTAAATCATACTTACAAAATAGACATCAACAAGTTAAATATAATAGAACTATATCATCTTGTTTAAAAACCACACATGGTGTACCACAAGGAACCGTTCTGGGTCCTCTGCTTTTTGTTGTTTATATAAACGATATGGTTAAATACGCCAAACATTGTGAAATAAAAATGTTTGCGGACGATACAATGTTGTTTGTTAGTGGATTTAAAACAAGTGAATTAGTAGATAAGATGAATTTAGATCTAAGTAATATTTATAAATGGCTATGCGATAATAATTTATGTATTAATGTTGATAAATCCAAATTCATGATTTTGGGAACTAAACACATTATCTATAAAACAGATATTTATAATGCTAATCTGGATGTAAAAATTAGCAACACTAATTTAGAAAGAGTAACCGAAATTAAATACCTTGGTGTTATATTAGATGAAAATTTAACGTTTAAGTTACACGCAAAATACATGATGAACAAAATTTCTAAAAAGATTTTTCTCTTTAAAAGATGTAGCAAACACATGAGTATGTACACTAGAGTTTTACTGTATAAAACAATAATAGCTCCTCATTTTGAGTTTTGCGCTACATTACTTATTAATTTAAATAAAAATGAACTTCAACAATTACAGAAATTGCAAAATCGCGCCATGCGCACTATTTTAAAGTGTTCAATTCTTTCCCCTATCAAGGTTATGTTAAATACACTTCAATTTATGAGTATTAATCAGAGAATAATATTTAGGACATTAGAGCTAGTTTTAAAAATTAAACTACAAAAAACACCAAAATATCTGTATGAAAATGTAAAATTAGTCCATGAGATACACAGTTATAAAACTAGAAATAGGCTTAATTTCGTTATAGAGAAATGTACTAAAAGTCAAACTGCTCGTTCATTATTTTATCAAGGTTTTAAAATATTTAATAATATGCCGCATCAAATCAAAATATGTAATAATTATAAGAAGGGTATTAAATCAATTAAGGAGTACGTATTAGAACGCTATTAAACTGTTATCTTAGATACTTAGAATTTAGAAGATTTTTTAGATTTTTATTTTATTTCATTCTATTTTTATTTTTATTATATTTACTATTATTAAATTATGTTACAATGTAATAGCAATTGCTAAAATAAAGCTAACTTACTACTTTTCTACAAGCTGTTTTAAGGCCTCTACTCATTAGCCAACTTGTCGGAGCCGTCGGGAACTCCGTGTTGGGTGTTGTCTACACACCTCCCGACCAGTCCAACCAACACAGCATAAACGTCATAACTTTTTTGATTATTTTGGCTTGATGCCATTTTGTGGATAACAAATTTATAAATAGCGTTAAATTTTCGGTTTAATAGTCCTTATCTAGAGGAATGTGGTGGGGCGGTTGGCTTGTTGGATGGTCTGGCCACCCGACCGTTCCAACTTGTCCAACTGTCGGGTTGGTCGGGTGACAGACTACACATTAAAAAATTTATCGGAATGGTCGGTCGGTTGTACCGACAAATTGATTGGTGAGTAGAGGCATTTAGAGTGTATGTATTATCGATAGCCGATATGCTTTGTAGGAAACCATTCTGTTCTTCTAGTTACATTGTATCAACTACATACTTAAGCCTGTTGCATACTAGTTTATCTCAAGATTAATGCTACATAATTTGTGCACACAAACCGCATTACTTATCTCATATATTAATCAATATACGTCACTTATATTCAGTAACAAGAAACAAATTGATGAGGTACAATTTAGGTAATTGCTACGCATAAGGCAACTGTCATAAATAAGTTGATTGCCAGAAAACCCATGGTAAATGTAATTTTCCACAATTCAAGTGTACAGTCATTACAGAAAAATTCCTCTTAGGTGGGGGACACTTTAAATCTGTTACGGTCGAAGCAAATTCTAAACAAGTGACTCAAACAACGCATTCAATTTTATGGACCAATTTAAAGTTATGAAGCTGCAGTTTCCCAACAACTGAAGTAAAACCATCGAACGTATTTGTGTAACGTTTTCCGAGCAGATTTCGCAATAAAAGTCCATTTAGATAATGCCAACTTTTAAGCTAGCGTTTAAAAAAGTCTTTGCAAACTCGCATCTTCGGCTAATCCCGGTTGGGTCGTCATGCAAAATTCATAGCCGACTAGAGCACGGATCGATCAACTATTTATGGACAGGGGAATGTCGACCGAAGAGGATCTCCAAGATTGTTGGTGTTCTTACATATGTGGTTGGCAAGTGGTCGTGGACACACACATTGTTGCAAACCTTTGTCGAAGCTGCTTTTTATGTCAAAAGAACTTCTTTTGTGTTCGTTACAAGAGACTTATTTTAAAGTCGGTTCATTCTCGAACCTCTACACATTAATAAGATACAATATGAGCGTCAATATAAAAAAGACAATTGTTGTAAAAATTAATCATGGAACGGTTTTAATTAGGTTGGACCAAGAAAGGATAGAGCAGGTATCAATATTTAAATACTTAGAAACGACAAATGCAGACAACGATAAATTGGAGAAAGATCTGAATAACAGAATAGCTGCAGCGATGAAATTCTATCACACCACTAATAAATGCTTGATAAGTAAGAATATCTCAAAAGAAATTAAGACGCAAGCATTTAACGCAGTGTACGAGGTGAGCGCCAAAATTTCCCAGCCCGACTATGAAAGAAACGCGTAGGCTCAAAATTAAAATTTGTTTTTCAATATAACCCCCCCCCCCTGACATCAATGCAATTACATCGTTGAAGCTATAATTCGATACCCCTAAAAAAATATGCCCGGTTTGTCTGCAAAATGTGCCCAAACTGCAGCCTTCACCTCTTGGGCGTCACTGGAAAGGCGCCCGCGAAGGTCCTTTTTCAAATTTCCAAACAGGTAATAGTCACTGGGGGCCATATCTCGACTATATAAATTTTTGTTTTTTACAAGGCTAATATGACTTGAATCAATGCGTTAAAAAAAAATTGACCCGCCTGCGATACCTAGATCTATGTCAGGCAGGGAAATTTTGGCGCTTACTCGCACGTACAAATTCTTACTTATTTTAAACATGTTAAAGAGGGCTAAGGAAAAAATTACATGAACGTGGCGATTTTTTGTTCATTTTTTTAATAGATTCAGCTAGGTCCTTTAGTAAACATAGTTTTTGGAACTCACTGTACAAATAATGAGCGAGCTACTTGCAGTAATTCAATAAGTAAGTAGGTAAAGCTCTCTGTATGTGGAGCCATTTACATTTTACATTATTTTCAGGGCACAATTTTAAACCGACCAAGTTAAACGAATACTTCCGAGTTCTAACCATGTGTGAAGCAAACAGCCCAGCCGATCGCTAAAACAAATCAACCGTTCTCTATCTATTCCCCGAGAATGTCTGCTGGGAGTTGATCATGATTCTTTATTTCATTTAATGGAGCCATAGCTGGCGCTAAATTCTGGCCCGCGATTAATCCACTTCCCTCCTGATCTCTTCAACAAAATTGCTACTAGTACTTATTGGAGAGTTTTATTTATTTGTGTTCCTAATCGAATCGTTTGTATTTTATTTTGCCGGTATCTTCAGCACAGGCGACGAACGTGAGTAAATAAAATAAGTCCACGTTCATCTTTTCAATAATATTGAATTATTGATTGTAAACACACTGAATGAAGTGTTTGGTGTAATATACAGTGTGGCTGATTTTTTATTGTCCAGCTTATATCTGCTGAAATATTAAAGTTACCAAAAAAAGTTAAATGAGAAACTTATTAAACAAAAGCTGGTCTACAAAATGGTGCTAAAAATTTTGTTCCATAGCCTACCTGTTTTTTGGAAAAATATCCAACTTTTGTTTTTTAAATAGAACACCCTGTGTATTTTCACAGAATCACATTCTAAATCAATTTCTCTTCACAATGATATTATCATAAGTACCATTTTGCTTTTAAATTATGCTCAATATTTCAAAAAAAGAGAATTATTATAGTCGCTGTGATATTGTTTTGTTTATTGCAAATACCTGTCAAATTTGTTTACGTTAGCAAACACTTGTCAAATCAGACAGAAATAAGTGTAATAATTATAATTAAGAAAAATGGACTATACAAATAATGAAAAAGTTGATATGCTGTGCTGTTTCCACAGCCAACTATAATAATTCCTTTTTTTGAAATATTGAGCATAATTTAAAAGCAAAATGGTACTTATGATAATATCATTGTGAAGAGAAATTGATTTAGAATGTGATTCTGTGAAAATACACAGGGTGTTCTATTTAAAAAACAAAAGTTGGATATTTTTCCAAAAAACAGGTAGGCTATGGAACAACATTTTTAGCACCATTTTGTAGACCAGCTTTTGCTTAATAAGTTTCTCATTTAACTTTTTTTGGTAACTTTAATATTTCAGCAGATATAAGCTGGACAATGAAAAATCAGCCACACTCACTGTATACTGAGTTATCGTTGGGAAGAATTTAATACAGAATTTTGTTATATTCGCTTGGAGTTTTTTAACGCCATCAATATTTTTGATTGGTAACAACTAACTGATTGCGCCACGCGCCTGCTTGTAAGGCCTTTAGGCCTATACCTATTAATACTATTCGATTTTCTGTTTATAGCTATTTGTTACCTACATTGTGTAGGAGTGTACAAGATAAGGAAAAAAATATAGAGACAAACTAATTAAGATGTCTGGGATATCTGCTACTCATGACAGAAAGTATGTACGCAAAAATTGTATTGATAACGAAGATCAAGAATAAAATGGGAAAAGGAGGTGAGACAGAGACTAGAAGAAAAAGGAGTCAGCTGGAGGGATGTGCCACAATTAGCTAACAATAGACAGGAGTGAAGAAACTTAACACAGAAATACCTCGACACCGAAAGGTAGAAGAGGATTAAAAAGGAGAGAAAAAACACTTAATCTGCTTAGAAATTTACAGCCGCGGAATCTGCGCTATCTCTTCCATTCCCGGCGCTTCCTAGAGCATACCCATAACAGTATCGGTAATGATTTTAACACAACCATCGCGCGACGCCCGTAAAATTTTCCCCGAACAATGCCCGCCCGTTAACATTCACCGCCTTTTGTGTGTATTTATATTAATCGCACGCCCGATCTCTTTCGAGTTTTAAATCGCATGACTCGGCTTAATTTGTACTAAATGTTACAAGTAATTCGAGATATCGAAACGAATTAATTAGTACGCGCGGTAATGCAAACGATCTGACTGTTAAAAAAGAGTCAGTGGTTATAATCCTTCGGGACGGAATGGTCCTTCGAGGTTATATCATAGCTCACTTTTTGTTTCAATTAAAGTTATCTTTAAGTTTATCTTGGTTTTATTATGCAGCCGGTCGGGTGTTGCGTTTTTGCGCTTTGCTCATGCATATAGTATGAGATAATATTGAATTTCTGGGCCGCCACGGAACTTGGCATGTTGTAAAATATTTTATAGTTGTTTGAAGTTGGTTTTCAAGACCTTGCCGTTCTAATTAGTGTCTTAAGTGTAACATTTACTGCTTCATAAGGTTCGCAATGTACAGACATTAAAATTTGTACAATTAGTAATGTATATTAACGCTCCGGTTTTCCTAACATTAATTTGAAGTAGCTGAAGTCCAAATTCTAAGTGTTTGTAGACCATTTCAGGCACCTAAACTAGTTATTGGTACTCCAATTTGTATCTTTGAGCAAATGTTTTAAAACAATTGCGTCTGTTGTTATCAAATTTTCAGTAACCCTGGTCCCCAATAGATATAAACAGGCCTTATCAGAGGGTGGGGGGGGGGGACAAGACGGGCAAATGCCCCAGGTCATTAAGTGTTAGGAGCCTCAATTTTGAACTTGATCTGTTAGAAAAAAAATACCTTATGTTTATGTACTTGAAATAACATTTTTATAACATATCATCGAACGACCATTAACATTCTATATTTTTCCCTCATAGTTTTGAATTTTGAAGGGCCTCATTAACATTGTTTGGCCCGGGCCTTGCGTTTCTTCTGAAAGGCCCTGGATATAAAGCGTAACTTTCACAATTATATTAGTTGGCCATAAGTTTTCTGTTTCCAAAAATTGAACATAACGTTGGAGAAGTTTTTAACTGTAGTTATTGGCAGTAATTAGGTCATTTAAATTTGTTTGACTAGGTATCTCCATTTTTGAGGTTTACAGCAAGCTTATAAATTTGTAAATGAAACCCATTCTAGACCAAGAGATAATCAAAAAGCCAAATTTTTAGCAAATCTATGATAATAATTTATTCATAACAAAAGTAATGAAGGTGTAAACCAAATTGATTTATTAAAAAAATAGATTTTTTTAGCGATGAGTTTCCTGTAGACTTTTTAAGGCTGTCTGTTTGTTAGGAGCTTTTTAAAATGTTATTTTATTCATCTTTGTTATCAAATTGACGAAGAAACAAGAGTTTTAAAACTGGATTTGAATTTCTAAAAGAGATCGTCTATGAAAAGTATCAGTCAGTAATTCTTTCACTTATTTTAAAAGGGTCTAATAATTTCTCTATTATATAAATGTTTCTTAAAGTTTGGTAGAGCCTCAATATTACATCTGGCTTGCAACAAAGCCAATTTTCTAAGCTGTACCACTTCGCATGTAAACTTTATATTCTCAAAACAAAATTAAATACAGATGGTATCTACTTTAAAAATATTTTAACGCGCTCTAAAAGTATTCCAATACAAATACAAAAGATCTCAATGCTGCCAGTGTCATAAGCGTAACGTAATCAAATTTTTGATATTAGTTTCAAGGCATCGCACTTTCTCGGACCGGTCTATTTCACGCATGTCCTTGAACAGGACTAAACGTAGCACGATCGATATAATGCAGGGCTAAAAATAAAATTATTTTATTTGGTGCACCTTTGTCGTATTCCGTAAAGTATAGTACAGTCAGAGGTCAGCTAACTTTTTCCTCATTACAAAACGGTTGAATCAACCATATAGATTGTTTAAATAACCGAATTTTAAATTAACTGTAAAAATAATAATTGAGTTATTTGATAAAGAGCACGAAACCAATTAATTGGAGCACATTTTTATGGAAATTTGATGACCTGATAGCACGCTTTTTGGTACATGAATTAAGACAAAACTAGCTCTGTTTTTAACCAAAGGATTTTGAAATTCTAAGCGATAAATTATTCGAGCCCTGGTGGAACATATCCACTCCCATTAAGAGCAAGTCTTAATTCTCCCTACATAAAAAACTTTCATGAAAGAGCACAAATATGCCTAAGTCACTGTTAACATATTTTGGGTGCATATGTGTCGTCAAGAAGTCAAACTGAACATAAACAAACATTTCAATAAAACCTAGGATTTTTCATTCTCTGAGCTTTCCTGTGACGTTGTCTTATATCCTACCTACTTGAATTTTAAGAATTCTCTTGACTATTCTACATATGTTCGACGCATTGTTAACCGGGCGAAGCACTACAGTTTTGTACGCTTGTAATTCGAATTTTAAAAACGTTTAATGTAAAAAATTGGCAAGACAACGTAATTACATGCGTATATTAGCCAAAAAGCCGTTAAAATCGTTATGTGATCGTAGAAAAAGGAGGCTGCATAACACGAGTTGCAAAGCAATTACGCACTAGCCGCTACGCGACGTGCATAATATGCTTCTTACAACTTTTGTCATGTAATATACTATTTTCGCATCATTACCTGTGAGCAGAACGCCCTAACCCGGTTTGACTATGTAAAAAACAGCCTCCTCTAAAGCCATCTTCTCCCCCACAGAACCCATTTTTGTATTTAAATGATTATTTACCGCGCATACGATCTTTTTCTCTCGTTTCCCTGCATAAGTTTAACGATTGCATTATTCAACGACGGAGGCACCTTATTCCGTTAATAATTCTGAGTCGCTTGCTTCATTTCTTGTGGTACTACAATCTCTTCCGTTGTTTTAAAGTGCTTCTCATGTAAAATGTGAAGACCTGGTAAAAGTTAGTTTGTTGAATGGATTAGCTATTCAGCATTATGTTTCTCTTATCGCAATGTGATTTACCAACGAATTTTGAATTGGCCAAAGCATGTGGACATTTAAAAATATCAACTATAAATTGATTACAAATAAAGAGCTCACATTAAAGTACCTACATTTAATTTATTTGTCGTCTTTTCCAAAACCACGTTCATAACATCAGTCCGAATATTAAAAGTTACTTATATAAATATATGCTAATTCGTTATTATTTTAAGTTTAATTCTTAAGATTCTCCATCGCTAAGATGTCAACTAAAATTGCAAAGTTAATCCACTGACAATTTCGGGTTATTTATCTTTAATAAGCAAGTTGACACAATTTTAAAGTAATAACTTTCTTGTTGTTCGTTTTAATTAAAAACATATCAGTTTAAATTAGCAACAGAAGAGATTCAACGCCACGAACTGATTAAGCGAAGAAAAGTTAAAGACACTCAAGCCAAACCCAGTTTTGATGTTATCTTTGAGCGATTCAAGACAGAATACTAAATGGGCGAACGTTATAGGAGAAAATTTAATCCAAAAACGTTCAATTTCCACCTCTTTAGTAAAAAAAAGGGTTGTCTATTCTACTTGGTGAGAGTTCTGTTGCCAAACGGAATAGATTGAGATCATTAGATAAGTTTTTATAGCACTATTTTTTTCAAAAACGTCCCACGAAAGCACTGCTAGAAGTATATTAACAAAATTGGCAGGAGTATTCCACGTACTAAACAAAACCCTACGAAATTTTTAAAATTGGGGCTTAGATCTCAAAATCTAATTAATGTCTTAATAACCGTAAAGGAAATATAATTGCTAATTTTTAATACAATCCTAATACAATTACATTACATTTTGTGTATCTTAACACAATAAGCAATTTTTAATTGTTGACTCTTATTTCTGTCTCATATTTTCGCCAATTGGAACAAGGAACATAATTCTGTGTTATAATTAGGTTTAAAAATCGACTTTTTTTGTGGATTTTCAGATGAAGATATTTTTATTTTAGTACAACATAAAATAAAAATAACAATTTCAGAACATTAAAAAAAGTAAATGATGCAAAATTAACCGAATTAACTTTAAAATATAATCACATCTTCTAAGATAATATAAAAAGTTTCTGTAAAAGTTTTTAAACTTGTATTTTGTTTTGCTTGGGGCATTAACAATAGAATTGAAGATGAAAATACAGATTTTTCTATTCCTAACTTTTGGTTTTGAAACAAATAAATAGGAGTAGGCCGGCCTTATCAGAGGAACCTTAGGAACCTCAATTTTTAACTTGATCTGTTAGAAAAAAATACACAAAGTTTTTGTAGTTGCAATAAGTTTCTTAACATATATTATCGAAGGACCATTAACATTTTATATTCTTTCCTCATAGTTTATAATTTTGAAGGGCCTTAAAAACATTGTTTGACCCGGGCCTCGCATTTCCTTTGAAAGGCCCTGGGAGTAGGTGATATTTTTGTATTTTAATTGTTATGGTCGTTAAGATAAGTAATATTTTAGTTACACCTAAATGCCGATACATAAACCAATCGCTTAAAAAATTTAATCACGTAACAAAAGTCATTTTAATTAAAGATTCACCCTGCCAACCAATCGCGTCGCATTTGTTTCAAACCCAAAGTTTCGAGTTCATGCATTTGTTCTCTCAAGCCCTATTTCGTTATTCGTTATTCGATATCTATATTTTGTAAAGATGACGCCCGCTATGAATAAAAGATTTTTAAACATTTATCTTCCGACACAAGCGCTGCGCCGTCAACTCGTATTATAAATTAAACAGAATGAGAATATTGTTTCCACAACGTAATCGGAAATTGATATTCAATGCTTATTATAAAAATTGAAACACGTTTTCCATTATGCCGTTGTAATCTATAGTATTCCGGGGTTATGGGCTTTATTATATAAAACACGCACTCGTGCGGTTGTGAATTATTTTTCGGTTCTAAAGTCAGTGCAGTTTTGTACTGTCTGATGTTAGGCACTTTTAACCCTTCGTTATCTGTGAGCTACGTTGCACTGAAGTTTTTAAATTCGTGTCAAAATCTGAGCGTCCAGTTAACCCCTCTCTGTACCTTAACTGACTTGTCAGAATAGTTTCGATTGCTGTATGAATGAAAATATAAAGCAGTTGTTATATTCTTGCCGGATTTGTAATAGTATATTACATAACAAGAGTTGTATGAAGCATATTGCGCACGAGTGGAGAAGTTGCGCACGGAGCCGCACAGCGGCCAGTGCGTAATTGCTTTACAACTCGTGTTATGTAGCTAACTTTTTCTACGATCACATAATACCTACGGTTTTAATGGCTTTTTGGCTAATATACACATATAATTACGTTGTCGTCCATTTGACGTAAGCCCACTTTGACATTTCTAGACAAGTGTGCGTTTTACCAATATTTAAACATTTTTTGGACCAATGTTCATTATTCAATGTATCCCATTTGAGTAATTTTGTAAAAAAGTGTGATGTTTTAGAACGATCATTAAAATAAATCACCAGAAAAACCTATTTGTTGGCACATCCTTCCGGCACTTTCCGTTAAGTTCCTGAAGAGTTTGGCCTTCCAAATTAGCCCCATTAACAACGGGGTCAAATGTTTCCAACATATCCGTAAGTACTTCTTGCTAATCGCCCTAAGGGGTCGTCGGTGGTGCACCATTTGTGACATCAACGTTTTCCAGATTCAACATTAACGTAATTACAAATGCAATCTGCAAATAGGCCATGGTTATTAGCAAATGCTCGTTAAAATCGGAGTTTAGATAGCATTAATTAAATGTGTAACTTGCAAGAAGCACGTTAGGTAATTAGTTGAGCTATAACTATGTGCCGTGATGTGTATGTAGGGGTTTTGTGTTACAGTTTAGTGTTGCACATTTGCAGACATTTCTAGGAGATGGGGAAATCTAATTTGCGACAGAGCAGAGCAGGAGACTGTTTGTTGTTCGATTGTAATCATAATTTTTTTAAAGACATTGGTCTAATGCATAGGTTCCCAAACTTATTGATCCTAAAAGCCCCTTTTCAAAAAAAAAAGAATATATGGTTACATATTATTTTCCAAATTTTGTATATTTGTTTAATAAACCCCTTGTGCAGAAACACTTATGGTATAGGACAACCTAAAGGTTTTCTTATATGAGTATATGCCCCAGGAAAATAGCATGCAGGTTTTTCCGCCCAAACCATTGCATCCAAATATAACTTCTGATGAGAGGGTAGCTTTTAATAGTACATAATTTATGTACTCCTCTCATTAAAAACATTGACAGAATACCAACATATTCAATTAGCATTGTATACTACAGTGAACGTCTAAAATTTATGCTTGTTGGCTCGTTTGACGATAAAATTGCTGAAATTTTAGTATTTGGTCACGCCCCCGCTATGAATACACACGCGAACACCTGTTACTAAATTCATGATCGAAGTTATCTTTTCAAGCATGTGTTATCCAAACCAAATCGAATCGGCACGCATGTAAATTGTTATGTAACAAGCATAGCCCTATGTTTTTACATAATCTGCAACGCGAAAATTTGTTTAAAATACATTTGAATAGGCATTAAGGTTATTCGACAGCTATTCTAGTTTCATTGCAAAAAAATGGATCTATTTAAAAAGCGTTCTTAATAATTTTTCTGGTTAAAAAGAAACAAGTTCTGGACTGACACAAAAGTGTTCCTTTTCTAATAAAAATACATTTGTCAAATTAGACCAGTGTTTCCCAACATGGGGTGTACACCCCACAGGGGGGCAATATGAATATTATGGGATGGGGGGTAATAAAAATATTTTGAGGGGCAATAAAAAAAGATATAAACTTAATATTTTTTTTATATGAAGCCCAAATTTCAATGAAAAATGTTACATTTTGTGATGCAGACGGTGCTCCTGTTACGATGGGCTAGAAATGTGGCTGTTTAAAATTAATGAAGGATGACAATTCTGAAATGTTGCTTGTGTTGTTCAAGACAATTTAGTTCCCAAAAAACTTTCACCTGTTCTAAATGAGATATTGAATTCAGTTATAAAATCTATCAAAGCTAATGCCAAACGTAAGCGTCTTTTCAAACAATTTTGTGAGAATAAAAATGCTGACCATGTTAGACTATTGCTTCGCACTGAGGTAATATGGCTGTCACAGGGTAATAGCTTAAGAAGATTCATTGAACTATTTAATTTTCTTAGTGAGTTTTTAAATGACAAACCTGAAATTAAACTCCTACAATAAATTGTAGGCCGTACATTTGCGAGTTATTTGTGACAGATATCTTTAAAAAGCTGAATACGTTAAATAAGCAACTGCTAGGAGCAAATAAGACCCTTGTTGATACAAAAGCTAAGATATTTGGCTTTATTGCATTTTTGCAAATACGCCAAAAAAATTGACCAATTTTATTGTCTAAATAGGCGAGACTGTGAGGTAACTGATGCTGCTGTACTAGTTATTGCGGATCATCTGAGCAAAATGTCCTGCAATTTAAATAAAAGGTTTTCTGATTTAAAGAAAATTGATTTTCTATCTTGGATAACTCAGCCAATGCTAGTAAACTTGAGCGTTGTAGCGATGCAGTACCAAGAAGGACTATCGGAAATGCCAAATGACGAATCTGTTAGAACTTTATTTAACATAAAAGAAACAAAGGCATGGCTTTGCGGCGACACAGAAACCAAACACCCAAATTTAACTAGTTTTGCAAGAAAACTGCTGTTACTCTTTCCATCGTCATATTTATGTGAATTTAGCGCTACAAATGACTTGTTACAGAAAAAAAGAAATCGTCTGGATATCACAAACCCTGGAGATTAAAATTGACTGAATTATTACCTCGAATAAAAGCTCTTTGCAGCAGACGTCAAGCTCAAAAATCACATAAAATAAGATTTTGTTTTACCAAGTTAAGTACGATTTATGTTTTTTAATATGCAAAGTGTTAGATATAATTTGTGTTCATTTAAAATTAAAAACAGTTTAACCAGTGTTCCTTTTTTTATTGGTACTATCTATTAAATTGATCCTTTTTCGGAATTTGCTCGACTATTATGATAGGGGGACATTGAAAACTTTTGAGGTGTTGATTCAGAAAAGGTTGGGAAACACTGAATTAGACCAAGGTTCTCTGAAATGGAACAAACCGGGACAACTTCCATGTATTCATACACAGCTTATTTTAAGAACGTCAAAGTTAATCTTTGAAGTTGCAGGATAAATATTTTTTCAAAAAACGTGCCTCAACCCATACTTTTCAAATGTAGCTCAAAGAAATTACTTATTAATATTCAACACACAAAACGTAAAAGAATATACAAAACAAATGTCTGATACCGTGCTCATATTTCACGGCAAAATTTAATGGAAATTACGCTCGGGCCATTTTGACTTCATCATCCAACATTTGCATGTTGATGAAAAAGCATTATGAACAATTTGGTTTTATGTCTTTTGGATACACGGAACAACTGTAGCGAATTTACATAAATATATAAAGTTGCAGTCGCAATTTTGAATTAGTTACCGTTGGCTGGGTTAAAAAATAAAAACAGAACTACTCCGCAAACTCGTTGAATAATTAATTCGGAGCTCAAATTAACACTTTCCTGAGGCGATTTTATAGAGGAAAATGATTTAAACAAATATTGGATTTATATACAACAGTTTAGGGGGGGCAAAAAAACTAGAAAATGTTGTTTATCATCGTTGATTTGTTTCGGTATATATCGATGCCAATGTTTTATTAGTAAATGGTTTATAATTAATCTAGCAAACATTTTAATTTATTGTTTGGACACCCCAAACCCCCACACCAGTGCAACGAAGTTTGTATTATGGTCCCAAGTGCTAACTACTCTAAATCCCAGTTAGCAGAGCAAAAACTCGACGTTCAGTTGTTGTAAACGATCCGTTACGTCATTCCTCGAATTATCACGTTGATAAAAACATTATAGTGCTTTCATGACAAGTACTTGGCTGTCGTACGAGCGCCCTCCAATAAAAGAGCTTCTGCAAGATGAAAAATGTCTTACATTTCGCGAAGTTCACTCAATTGGAAATTTCGGGAGTTAAAAGACGCGGTTTCTCTATTTTAGGGGACTCCGCACTTATAACAATGCATTAAAAATAGTTTTTATTAAAAGCATGAAAGAAACTTGACGTGGAAAGTTAAATGTATTTTTCTATTGTGCTAAATTTGCGAGCTTTTTTGGGCTTCAAATGGACAACAGGGGTTCTTGCAGACCCCAAGCCTTTATTTATGTTGAAAACTATTTAATCTTTTATATCTGTAAATATTGCTTCTAGGACATCTTTCCTTAGTGTTTTAGCCATCTTTAAGTGCATTCATATTTGTTGTTAAGTTTACGTAACAACTGTTAGGCTAACGCAAACACAGTTACGTTACTGGACATTCGGGTTGCTTAAGAACCCCAATGTTTTGATATGCTATTTCAGGTATTGTACCCATATTTAGGGGAATCACCCACTTGACGATAGATGAACAATTATTAGGTTTAATAGGGCGTTGTTCTTTTTGGCGATTTTATGAAATCGAAACCATCTAAATATGGAATTAAAATTTGGTGCATGTGCGATGCAGAAAATGCCTATCCTCTGAAAGGACCAATCTATCATTGAAAACAGTTTGGAGAACCACGAGATGTAAATCAGGGCGTAAGAGTTGTACGTGACCTAATATCTAAATGAAAAAATTCTGGAAGAAATGTCGTAACAGACATTTTTTTTACAAATATTCCACTAGCAAAATATTTACTTGAAAACAGATTAACTATAGTGAGAACAATGAGAGAGAATAAGAAGTAAAACCCTCCTGATATGCTCCTAAACAAAAATCGGGGAATAAATTCTTTGGTGTATGGCTTCTCCAATAAACTAAGGTTGGTGTCCTATGTACCGAAAAAAAATAAAGCAGTAATTCTACTTTCAACTATGCACAACCAGCCTGCAAGTATTGAAGAAGCCAACAAACCAGAAATAAAACAACATTATAAAAGACGCAAGGGGAAGTAGACACCATGGACCATTTAGTGGCCAATTATTCATTCATATTAGATGTGTGTAAGTATGTAATTTAAATTTGAAAACAAATTACATGCGAATCTTTTGTACAGAGTTTACAATTAGCAAAGTTAACCGCATTTCACTGTACCTGAAGCTACCAAAAACTCTTTAAATGTTCTTAAGAACATCAATTTCTCCTTTAACTTTTTTTTGTAAGTACATTTGCCAACTTCACGGATATAAGGATATAATTAAGGCTAAAAACATTTGCCGACATATCAAAAAACCACGCCCCTCCGCATCCAGAGCTAGCTTTTGTCTCTAGGAAGTCGGTCGTATCATTTCCGAGCGCAAAGCGTTGGTCACCTTTTTTTTGTAAAACGGTAATTAACGAGACAGGTAACGGCCACAGCCTTCCTGTTCGTGAGCTTCCGTTTCTGGATGGGATTGCACACGTGCAAGAACTGTTTTAGGACGTAAGAAAACATAACATTTGGCCACGCAAAACTTGAATCCCGTGCGACCCAGATGAGTAGCGACGGGTCGGGACGCTACAGCGCGACGAATAACGATTTGGAAGGCAATTCGGGCCGTTTGCTCCTAGCAGCTTTGCAGAACAGAGCACATAATCATTCCAAACGACCATATCAATAAATTATGCGCATTTTTGCCACTAAACGACGTCCTTTACAGTCAAGGAGCGTATTATATGCAACACTATATTTATTTACAAGGAAGTTTTATTTTATTTACGAATAATAAAAACGTATGCACGAATATAGAAGAATTTCGCTTCCCAGCATATCTTTGTCACATTACTACAACAATTTTTGTTTAAGGAACCAACGCATATCTAAATAAAAACTAGAAGCCATTGTAGAGCACAGAAAAAGGTTGATCCAAATCACAATAACAATTTTGCGCTGTTAATAAAACAAATTTGTTTCATATATTATTTTACAGAAATGAAAAATCTTTATAGAGGTACTTGGTTATATGTAAGTAAAAAATACAACTTACTGTAGCGATTCTTAAAAATTGTGTGCTTAAGATAACTGTATGCCATTTAGCATACTGTGTGGCGTCATAATCCCATGTTGGACCATTCCCTGCCACCATTTTTAAATACCTTCACACATTTGTAACAACCCTAATAAGTTATGATTAAACATGATTAATATTAGCAGCAATAATTAATGTATCGATATTTGTTGTGTGGTTTAATTGCCATCACTGGAAAATGCTAAATAACGTTAATAAATGGCGATGAAAATCTAAACTAGAATTGGGCACGTTTAATCTAGAATTATAATCCATCACTAGCCAAAAATGTATAACATAATAAATTTTCATTACATTAACTAATAAATCAAAGGAAATTTAAAACTATTGAAGCTACCACATTAAAGAAACAGCGTTTATCATGCAACTTAAACGAAAAATTGAAGACAAGTTTGTATTGAAAAAAAGTAAATTTGACCATTTTCCCAAAAATGAGGCGCCCCCCGTGAAATAACGAATGAAAACAAAATTATTTTTTTTTAAGTTAAGTGTCTTTCTATCATAAATAAACCAGTTTCTACAAAAAAAAAACTAAAAAGTTCCTCAAAATAGAATTGTGGCTCTCAATGGGTTAAAACTCCAAAGTGATAGGGGTGCCCTGTGTATTTCTTTTACATTCCCAATTTCTGTGCTACGAAATTCTCCTGCCAGCTCGTAAAATTGTTGTCACTCCAACAACCAATGATTAAGATACATTACCGCCGCATATTTACACAATGTTAGAAGTGTTCCATTACCTCATGTGCCAGGGTATCGCATCACATCTTGTCCCACTAACAAAATTGAATAGAAATGCAGCAAATTGAAATAGATGGATGGCTTTGCGCGAAGATAAAAGCTAGAACATATATACACTAATAATTTTATTTGCACGGCGCATATGGGCACCTTTCCGCTCGATCGAATTACAACTTTAAAATAATGTGTGATCGTTTGTGAAACTGCGAATTGCCGGAATTGAAGCGCCGGACCGTTATGGAAATTAAACTTTTTAATGCGGAGTTGTAGTCGTTTGGCTTGCATTTCTAGACCATTTTAACGTCATTTGGAAAACGCCACGTACGTAACTTTCGAGAATTGCTCGATTCGCTTTGGTTGTTTTTGAAGTTGGTCGTAAAAGGTGAGGAAAATAAATAATCCATATGCAACACGATTGAATTAAGGTTTTATTATCATGCAATAACCGAATTACGAAGTCAGTATAATTTTAAAATCATTTTTGTAGTGTGTTTTCTGGCTTTGCATATTGCGAAAACTTTGTCAGACATCTTTTTATTGGATTTTTTAATTATTGGACTAACCACCGACTCCCATGAACGAGCTCCAACGCCCTGAAGATGTTTCGTATTATCAATCCATTAAAAATTAGTTACACATTAAATAAACTATATCTCAAAGTTTTGACATTTAGTCCTTTAATAAGCTTTATTATTTAATATTTTTTAATGAAAAAGCTGCAATTTGGAATAAAAATAAATTTCGAATAATATTTTTTCCTAGATATTGTGTTCTTCCTTTTAAAAATTGGTGTTGAAAATATGTAAATCACTGATTTGAATGAAAATAATACATATGGCAACATTGTCATTAGCTGTCATCTCTGTTTTTCTCGTAATTATTTCTAGTTTGTGTTTTACGATACCCAAAAGTTTGCAGCTATGTTTACGAACTGAAGGCTTTCAGTTCGAACAAAAATTGTAAATACCTAAGTAAAAATTGTTGATAAAAAAATGTCCAAACGCAAATGAATGTATGCAATGTTGCCCATTTGTTTTTTCTTTAAATGGTTCCTAAGGCCATAGGAAGCATGGTAGGTACAACATTTTTGTATCAAGATTTTCGACTTGGAATTTTACGAAGAACATCGTCACGTGTAGCGCTTCCGCCAATTTCTACACACCCTGTATATACAAAAATGTTAATCCAAAATGCTAAAAATTCAACCACGTTCACAGAGAACTACTAAATTAACAAAATTAAAAATGGACGATTGATGGAACACAATACAACAGCGTATAACACGCTAATTTAAATATATGGTACATTCATGAACACAACACGTCTGTAAGCATTCATAACACGTTCTAAATTCGTTTTATTTGTTTGGTACAACAAATGGAATAACCAAACGTCGACACACACATATACAAACATCTAATTAACTAATGGACGATATCGACCTGACGATTAGCTCGGTTTTTGTTAACGCGATTCTGCTGTTTTTAATCATATCAATGTGAATAATATATCAGTGAATAGGGAAATTGCTTTTTGGTAATATAGGTTTGTTCCAGCAGACTATCTTGTACTAGTTCATGAACTGGTTTATATTAGGGTGGATCGCTCTTATATGGGAGAAATTTTTTTTTCGAATTTCCATTTCAGGGGGTGCGCGATTGATGCCCTGGTATCTTTTAATTAATCATGCAAAATATTTAAAAAAAATAATAATTGGAAGTACTGCCCCAAAGTCGTCAAAGTTTTCGAGAATTTAAAAAAAGTTACTTTAAATTAAAATGTCTTTGTTCTATTTTTAACAACGAATTTCACGACTTTTTGGAACATTATCACAGTTTATGCTTTTAATTATTAAAATAACAATGTAACACACCGTTTTTCTTACTTTCCCGAGTAATTTTATTGTCACGTGCGCGTGGTGTGCACGGGTAGTGCAGCGGATATGTCATTTAGCGTCCCTTCGCTTTGTAGTTTCAACTTTTTTTTCAGGAAGAGATCACGTTTCGTTCTGATTTCGAATATTTGAGATTTGATAGTGTGATTTTTTTGTAATAAAAGTACAAACGTTTACGTAGCAGTGATACAAACTGTCCTGGTGTTGGCAAAGAATTCCCTAATAGTTTGTTACCGACGCATGAAGGCATGAAGGCATGATATAATATTTTATTTACGTCTCCAAACCTTAGCAAACGATTCCAGGATTTGGTAAGAGACACTAGTAAAATAGTTACCTACTACTGACATAAAACAAATCTGGAGAAGAGCGTCCTTACCTACAGTAGAGCATCGAACAATCTTAGCGAGAATAAAAACATATCACGTCAAATACCGTGCAATCCTAAAGCCCTATCAATGTAGAAAGAATAGTGACAACTACAGAAACAAATTGGAGAAGTTCAAAATGGACTCTGTTTGACATTGCCACGCAAATGTAGTTCGTTCGAGACTAGTTCTTGTGACAAATCGCGAAAGATACTCATTAAAGAAAGAGAATTCTTGTTAGACCAGCGAGGTCAAAGAAAAATGATGATGTGTTCCTTAGATAGAGAGACTACAAGGAAAAACGAAACCAATATTTCCAAAAAATTGTAACGAAACTTTTATGAAGAAGCTTCCCAAACATCAAAGTCCCAAAGATTCACGGCTCAAACTAAGGGTTCAAATTCTAAGCCCTTAAAAGCATATGCTGATATGCATGAACAGCAATGAGGACTATCGCAGAAAAGTTGTGTTCGAAGAGCACATTAGTTTATTAAAAAAACCTGGCTCACAATATATTGACCATATTTCTATGAAATCTAGTGACGCAAAAACAATTGCCAATTGACTGTTCGCATCATTTCCGAAGCCATCGCAAATCTGGACAAAGTCGAAACTGATATTTTACCTATATTTTGTTTGATACTTTGCCACACACAAACCACTGAAAGATGTGTCAAATTGGTGACGGGTCAGAAATAAATTAGAATCTTGTCGTATCATACCAAGAAAGACTACAAAACCAAGTTATTAGCTTAATTTTGGAGTGATCTTAATTTTTTTTAAAGCTGTTTTTGTGTGATTCTACAGTCTGTTCTATTTTCTTATTCTTTTAATTGTCCAAAAAAGTTATAAAAATTTAGGAGCCTAACCTTGAATACTTTTATTGGGCATAAACTATAACCTACATTCAGCAAACTTTGTTCAAAATTCAGCAGGCTTGGGGCAGTACTTGCACTAATAATATCAAAATATTGTCTTAATGACTTCTGATTGTATTCCCCTAGAGCATCTTTTCCGCACCCCGCCAGAAAAAAAAAATAAAAAAATAAAATTCGATCCACTCTAGTTTATATACATGCGCCAACTATAGACTAATAAATGATGGTATGTATTATCCATGTGTCATGGAACTTTTTTAAAACATGAAAGCACCATTAAATAGATCTCCGAAAATGGAAAAATTTGACTAATTTAAACTTCTTTGTAGCTCTTACCCTTTACGAGATCCCAATAGTTGCCCTTCTATGTGGACCACCCCGTATACACTAATTTTTTACTATTTTGTACAAGATCCCTTCAGGGGGCCTTTAAATTTATAGAGACCCAAAATAGGGCTGTGTGAAAGTTCCAAAATACATTTTAAAGACTTCCTGGCCAATAAAATCTACTTAAAAATTCGTTTAAAATTCTTGTATTAGTCATAAGTTCATGCAGAACTCATAAAAAAGGAAATAAGACTGTTGTAAAGTTTTTCCCTAGTTAAACTATGATATTTAAGTGTTAATAAAAGGCCGGCCGGTTTTATGGACGGCCAGAAAAACAAAATCATTGTTTAAATGTCGACAGGCGATTGTTTTAGCGCTAGCCGAGGTGTACAATCTTAAAACTTTCACACTGTGCCGGGTCTAGATTGATTCGAGGCGAAAACGAAACCGAAGCGTCTTAAATTCGCGTACATTTTTCGGAAAATTCTCGGGCAACTATTCCCAGAGCTACCAGCTTTTAAAATTACAGACCTCCTTGCTCGCGTTCGTTCTAATTCGTCCTTGCTGCGTCTGTTATACCCGAGAAGGATAATTTATCGCTTATTTCATTAATTAAGCAAATTATAAAGGAGGCGGTCGCTTCAGAAAAAAATCCGTTTGTTTTTGGGGCTTCGTGTTGTTGGACGTACTCACCAAGACGGTCTGTAATTTGAAATGTGTCACACGGTTGGTATTCTATGCTTGCTTTTGTCGTTCAGATTGTATTCAAACTAACCTGACGTCTGCCATCAAGTCATAATGGTCTTTTGTTGTTCGCATGCTCTGTTTAAATAGTTGACTGGTTGGTATCGACTGTTTTGTGACTTGTACGCATTCATGTGTTTTGTTAATGAATGGATGTAAGAAATTATTAAGCAAGACTTTTTAAACACATGTTAAAAGTTATAGATAATATAGTTATAACCAGTTTCTATACTAACGTCAATTTTAATTATCAATACATTCAATTAATTTATCCAAACACAAATTTGTTTGTACATAAAATAGTCTGCAATAATATTTTGAGCAGATAAACGCACAGCCCACAAAACCAAATAGGAGTAATAGGCATTGGCCAAAAGTAATCACAGCATTGTGTTGTGCTCACTGACAAAACAGTAGATTAACAGGATTTCCATGGATATACACATTGCAGTTTGATAAAAATAACAGTTGCATACGAACAACAGAAATGGGGCCGCCAAAACCTGGGGTGATTTGTGTACTAAAAATTAGATAACCAATTTGGGAGTTTGAAATTTTTATGACTGGCCACTGGACACAAACAATATCAGATTTTAATTCTTAATTTGTTGTAATTGGACTTTTCCAACAGGAAAGTTTAGACTTGTGAATACCCAATAAATATAAAGTGATATTACATCAAAAAAAAAACTTTTTAAAAGTATTCAAGTACTTTTCCAACAACCAAAAGATGTTTTATTTCTTGTAAAAGTTCTGTGCTAGGAGCAATGAAATTGTAGTTAGAAAATGCACTTCTCGTGCAATGGAACTTCTGTACCTTTGCGAATGTAATTGGAAAATTGTACATCTCGACCGCCATAATTCAACCTAGTTAGTTTCAAAATCGTATTCCGCTATTCAAGTTTCATAACCCAGAATGATTTGTTGCCACATATTCTTTCTAATCAACCCGCCCGTGAATTAAACCGATTCACAGCCAACTTCCGCGCGATTAGCTTGTTGGCCTGCCATCAAAAATCGCAACGTGACGAAACTGGGCTTGTTTCGATTTGAGGAAGATCCTGCTCTATTCAGTTCATCGGTTTTGTATGTCCTGTGTTTAAAAATGGCGCTTCTAGTTCGTCTATTCAGCGCTGTAATTGCTAATTTTTTGCATCAAAAGGGACTCATTTCCCGGTTTTTCGTGAATGTAAGTAAGTCTTGGAAAGCGATGTACGGCTTTAATGTGTTTGTTAATAATTAATGCGGGTCATCTAAAAATAAACTGCCCTTAGATTAAGCAAGGCTCTGAGTATGTCTGTTTGAAAATGAACACACAACAGCAACAAAGAAAACTACTTAAAAATTACCATTATGTTAGTATAGTTGGGTGCAAAATAATAAATAAGTAAATGAACATTTTATTATCAAAGTGGAATTAAGTGAGGAGTCAAATAATTTAAGTATAATTTCGTATAAACTTTACATTTGTAGTCAATTTACAGTTTATACATTAAAATATTCACAAGTTTTGGCCAGTTGAAAATTCGTTAGTAGCAAGCCTTGTGCTAATAGGTCAAATAATTACTTTTAAATTGCGTTAAAAACTTCATCGTTTCTATATCCAAAGATATTTGAAGTCAATTCGATTTTTTTTACATACGTTGAAGAAATTGGTGAAGGTGCTGGATTAACAAATGCAATAATAAAATAAATGTAGGTAAATTCTTAACGAACCACTTTACTTATAACAAATCCAAGATAATATGACGTTAAAATTCTCAGTGTAATTAAAAAATATAGTAAAATATGTGTGTTAAACTTAAAAATACAAAGTTGAGGTCTATTTCAAACACCCGGTATATACCCAAAACTGTTTTCATTCCTAAGCAAATAGCATGGATGTTTAAGTTTTGAATGCCGTCTAGAACAAAATTTTGTCTTAACTACCACCAAAGTTATTTGAGTTTTATCGAATCTTTTTAATCTTTAATTACACCAAATATAACTACTGAGAAAAAAGCAAAACAAAAAATGAGACCGTTTCACCTAGGCAACTTGAAAATGGAAAAAATAAACATAACGGAGTTACAGTTAAAATTGGTGAAGGTGCCGGGTACAAATTTTATAATATAAACGCAAATATCTACACAACCATACACTTTAGCCTTTACAAACCTCATACATAATGACCCAAAATAATTAGTAAAATCCAAAATTGTAATAATACACAGGGTGTTCCATTTAAAAATCCAAAGTATATTTGCGCTTGTTCGCTGACTATTTTCGAACAAAGTTTTGCTCATTTTAAAGTTTGGTTTAAACATCAAAAAACTGGGATATAAATATATAAAACTAATTTATTTTTTAATCCCATCATATCACAACAATCTATGATGTAAAGGAGCGCGCATTGCGTTCACCAAAACCGGTTGTAGAGGCACAATCCGATACCGCGCCCAAACGGAACAAATATAAGCGAGGAACCCAACTCAAACCGAATCGGTTTAAAATATCTGATCTCGCATGAACGTTTTCCACAAATTTTCACGGAACCTACACTGCCGATAAATTTGCTACCTAACCAAACGGAAATGCATTTTCGATTAGCAACTATACGAGTTTTCCAGGCAAACAAAAACCAACAAAATAACAAAGCATAAATTTCTTACAAAGCTGAATTCTCTAAACGACTTCACACGCGCGTGATCCGTTTAATTCGTGATTAAATCGCCGATATAACCTCAATCTTAATGAAATTTTCTTTTGTTTTATGAATTACCGACGCCCGACTGTTCGAAATTGGTTTAAGTTGTATTAAACGGTTTATAGTTGGCTATTATGTCCTATATTCTGTCTCCGGGCGATGTTATCAAGTCCCATTGCGAAAGGAATGGCAATTTCGGGAGATAAATGATATATTAGGGTCAACAGTCAATAGCTATCGGTATTTCAAAGGAGCGCAATTTATGTGTGGCCACGATTACGGTTTGAGAGCATCACTGGATGCACTTGGGGATATTTTATTCTGCAGTTAACGGCGTTCCCTTACGGCGTAATTCGAAAAGATTATAGTTTGTTCAAATATCTTAATATTTCAAAGAAAATTTATACGTAAAACAATTTTACTTCGAAGGACCAAACCTATTTGGGCAAACAAGAGCTTAAGTGCGCCAAATAAAAGCATTATTTTTTTTTTAATAACGTGAAGCTACAACTATTAGTCTATTAAGACTATCCAGCAGCTTATTTTCAACTTAAATTACTACTTTCGGTTCCCAGATGAATGAAAACATTGTTAATATTTAATAATAATTTTTTTTTCCCGAAAAACGCATTAGATTCCTTAGATTCTTGCATAATTTTGCAGAAGACAACCAAAGCGATGAGCAGTGACAATTTTGTTACTTGAAATACCCTGCTGGAAAATCAATCCGCAAAGGCAGAACAAAAAATTGCAATGTTGTCTAAAACAAGTGAGCAAATCCGCGCCCACGCGATAGCGTTAACACAAAAACTAACAAAAGATATGGGAATACGCAGAACTAATAACACATTAAATATTATCGCATGCTCGCTTTACAGAAACATAACAGAACTGCACCTAGTAAGGCTTTTATCGACATTTTCATAGTTATTTATAAAACCCTGTGTCACCGAGTGACCCCTGTAGTATTTATTATTCAAAATACCTGTTACAAGTTCCACCCACATAGGTTACGTAAGGGCTTTTAACGTGAAATCAGTTTTGGGCTGGACTTTATCAACATGAATTAGTTGTAACATTTCGTAAAATATTCACAAGTGCATTATTGTTAAGCTTATTTACTTTATTCCATAATAAATTGTTAGAAACTATTGTTTTGTATTAGGTAGTAGTACCACTAAAGTACTTAGTACTTAGTAGTCTAAATTGACTCTTGAGAGGTGAACTGAACTAATTATTATTCTGGAAACTTGGAAGCATTTCAGCTATAAAGCATTATGAAATACAAATACAAATAAACTAGTGTAAGTCCATTTATGGCCCCAAAACCAAAGAAGTGGTTAGGTGAGTTCTTAAAAAAATTATTTGCTTAATTAATTTCACCTATATTAAATTATAGAGACTTGAGCAAACTTGGTAGTCTCTATTAGTATTTTTAAATCGACTGAATGCAAACCTTTATACAGTGTGTCCAAAAGGTATGGAATATGTTATACAGGGTGTCCCAGATTACATTTCCAGCATAGGGATCTCGCTTATTATAAGAGATACAGGTTTGTTTAAATTAGATGAATTATTCCTTAGTATGAGAGGAGACACAATCAATTTTTAAAAGTACAAAATTTGTCGTGCTTCAGATGTTATAGCAAAAAATATGAAAATGTCCAATTTCTTTTTTCTCTCATAACTTTTTTGTCTTAATCATTAGAACAATTTTATTTGTACTTTCTTAAGGTACTTTTTTAGGCAGAATGTAACTGTTATTTTAGATTATTTTTAACACTTACCATTTTCGAGATATTACCCCTAACTTAATTTTTTCTCATGGGCCGCGAAGTTGGCTATGGAATAGTTAAATGTGCTTTTTTTTCCTCTTTAAAATGAGATATTACTTGCTACATTTATTTTTATAAGTAAGTCACAAAATGAAAAAAATCGTATTTTACCCATCACTTATCAAGCTATCTATAAAAATAAAAACAAAAAACAACTAATTAAATGTCAAATGACAGTTACCATTTGTCTGCGGTATCATTTATTAGCAATTCACATTATTGTTGTGTAATTCGATAGTCTTTGTAGTAATTGTTATAATGATGGCAACATTTAAAAATAGCGAAAAATTTGCCATGTTGAGATGCTACATTCTTTGCCATCAAAACTTTGTAGAAGCTGAGCGAATATACTTAGAGCTATATCCCGAGAAAAGGCAACGAAGGATGCGTAATTACAAAAATTTGGAAATAAATTTAATAGTATATGTTTTTTTCGACAAACCAACCAAAATTCCAAAACAAATCAATGATTAATTAGAATTATTTATTTTACACAGTTTCTATTGCAAATAATGTGACATTTCAAATATAAAATTTTTAATTAGTTGTAAATGTGCTCATAATTATATGATAACAAATTTGCTACAAAGACCATCGAATTACACAACAATACTAAACAATTCTAATAAATGATACCGCAGACAAATGGTAACTGTCATTTGACATTTAATTAGTTGTTTTTTGTTTTTATTTTCATAGATAGCTTGATAAGTGATGGGTAAAATACGATTTTTCTTCATTTTGTGACTTATTTATTAAAATAAATGTAGCAAGTAATATCTCATTTTAAAGAGAAAAAAAAGCACATTCAACTATTCCATAGCCAACTTCGCGGCCCATAAGAAAAAATTAAGTTAGGGGTAATATCTCGAAAATGGTAGGTGTTAAAAATAATCTAAAATAACAGTTACATTCTCTATTAAAAAGTGCCTTAAGAAAGTACAAATAAAATTGTTCTAATGATTAAGACAAGAAAGTTATGAGAGAAAAAAGAAATTGGACATTTTCATATTTTTTGCTATAACATCTGAAGCACGAGGAATTTTAAACTTTTAAAAATTGATTGTGGCTCCTCTCATACTAAGGAATAATTCATCTAATTTAAACAAACCTGTATCTCTTATAATAAGCGAGATCCCCATGCTGGAAATGTAATCTGGGACACCCTGTATATCTCAGTAAATAACCACTTTAGAAAAAATTATTTTGAATAAAAGTTGTTTGGTACTTAGCTTTCCACACAGACAATTTTTTTCGAATAACAAAAGCGCAATGAAAAACAAAAGATTTTTTTAAATGACATACATTATACTCATTTAATAGAGAATTGCTTTCTCTTTTCAATGAAGCAAAACTTAAGTACCCTTACTTAAGCAACTCTCTGAGAAAAACGCAAAAAATACTCTCAAATTATTTTTTTTTCAAAAAACAAAAGGGGAGATCACTTCGTTTTTAATTGGTCCAGTTTTTTTTTAACTTGAATTTCAAGGCACCTTTGGTTGCCAATTTAAATAATAAAACTGGACGCAGGATCTTTATACGGTCCATAAACAATATTTATTTGTGGTTGAAAAACATGCAAAGAATGTATTTGCATTTTACCTTTGCATATTCATATAAGTCGACATAGTAAACCTTTTAAAAATTTTAGCACAACTAATCGTCAGCTTTAAATCTAAATAACAAAAAAACTTATTTTTAGCTGTGTTAAATTTGCATCAAAAATACAGCACGAGTATAACGGTTTCTTTTTCCGTTGTCCAAAATAACCGATACGGTCTTAAGCCGTCTCTACACTAAAATACGCGATTTATAGCTGAAAGCGAAGATAAAAAAAATCGTCTTATCCAGAGACAGGGCCTATTTTTTAATCTGATGTTGTAAAGTGCAAAAATAATGGAGGTTTCCCAGGCGGGACTGTTTTATAAAAACCAGCGATATAATCGACAAGCAATGTATAAATTTGCCATTGGTTATCATTTATTTCCGTGCATTTCGAAAGCCTTTTAGGAATTTGGCAACGCGATAAATAATTCCAACTCGTTTAAACTCAAAACCTAGAAAAAACAGACGATATGCTTAAAGGAATAGATACATAACACAAAACATAAATAAATTAATAGCCATTTGGTACTAAGGGTGCCCAATAATTAACTTCTTGACAAGTTTTACATTTAATGGTAAAAAAATTGAATTAATTAAAAGGTTAAGACTTAACAAATAACAAAGTTAGTAGCAAAATTACAAAATTTTCTTTGAGATTTTAGCCTCGTTGCAGTTTGAGCTAAAAAAATCCAGTGAATGCTTACAAATAGTTGTACAAACGTCACTTTTGTTGAAAATATTCGATAAGAGTTATAAATACTACGTTCTGCAAATTCTAATAAACCATTTTCGCCCAATATTTGACGGTAATTACAGTTTCCAAACTTAAATTTACACGAAAATTAATTATGCATGTTTTCAATCTTACTTTTTCTATTAAGATCATAAGTCCATGATCTTCAAACTATTACTTTCATCTGCAATTTTTTTTTATGAATTAAAAGCTCACCCACTTCCAAGTTATAATCGTTTGATATCTATTTATGTGGCTTTTTAATTGGGAATATTAACAGAAATTGATTTTGTAATGAAGGACCAATTTCTTTGAATTGTCTAAAAAAAATCACTTAAAACACGATTTGCAAACTCAAGCTATAAACTTAAATCCTGAACATTAATTTTGCATTTTAACTGGCAGGAAATTAACGAAACCTTTTCTAATTTGCTTTTGACGATATAAACCTTAAAATCACTATTTTGCGTTTAAAGATGAGTAACAAATGGTAGCATACATTTTTGGGGGGTATTTTTGTGTTTAAAAGGACTACCTATCATTGAAAAATACAAAGATTAGTGTAATATTTCACGAAGTTTTCTGTATGAAATTTGCTGTTCGAATTTTGAGCTTAAAACCTAGTCAATACCTACAAAAATATATATTTACCGAACTATTTGATTAGGTACTCAAACATAATGACTAAAAACCCGTTTTTTGCATTGTACTGAGGAACTCCTACGATTTTGGCTGTAAATTGCATTTTTTAAACTTAAAGTTTCATGGAATTACATTTTATTTGGTCTTGCTGTCACGTTTATCTGTTAAATATTAAAAACTTTAGGTATTTAACCACTAATTTTATCTTCAATTATGTTTATAACGACCAATGTCCACCTAATTTTTAATTATAGTTCGGTTAAGTCTTACTATGTAGTTTTTAAAGTGGAAGTTTTTGAAGCAATTGATGTAATTTTGCTTGTCAACTACACTAATTCCAAAAAACCTGACAAAAAATAGCTAGAAATTTTTTTAAACTGTAAATTCGAAGTGAAAACTTCGATACTGCATCCAAATTTTGCACTACAGTTTTTTGGAAATCTTTAGCAAGTTTTCTAGTTTAATTTTCATACATTTGTTTCTCAAAGAAAATATGCTCAATAACTTATTTTTTTGTTCTGGACACAAATAAATTTGCTCCTGCAAACTTTTGCTTCCTAATTACTACAGCAAAAGTTTCCTAATAAAGCCCGACTCGTAAAAGGACAGTAATGAAAAACAATCGAAAGCAGCTCATACCCTAAACAAAAAAACGTGTTAAAACAACCAACGCTCAACTCGCATTTAACGTGTGTACACCTTCAATTTTTTTGTTACCTTATAATCTGTTCACAGTTATTAACGACATTTGCCATAAAGAAGTACATTTTAGCAAGGAAACATCATTTAAAAATAAATGCAACATAAATCGCGACGTAAGTTTTAAAACTCGCGGTGCACAACCGCCCGTACCTCCAACAATTGCCACCAACCACCGAAATCCCGGATGAAACTGAGCATCGCAGATACCCTTGCTTTTCAGTGGCAGCGTCGCGCCGAGCTACGACCTACCCGGCATCGCTTCATCCCACCCGGCACGCTCGGTGCAACGCGTGAAATCAAACACGTTCCCATAAAGAACGTATTCCGGGATCAAGCGACGACGCGCTCCACTCCGGGCGACGCTCTTGCGAACGGCAAAACGCGTCGGACGTACGTCCGTGATGACCGCGTGCGCGCGTAGTAAAATAACGCCATCTTGAATAAAATACTGCATCATCTTTGTCTCATTTATAACGAGCAAGTTCTTGTCCTCCTTTGCTTATCCCTTAGGGAATGCAGACCTTCCTTTATATATTTAGACAATATTGGAAAGTTTTTTCCTCCTCTTTAAAAGCTTTTTGAAATTTACCTCGCGTCGTAGTGTGCTGATAAACACGGCCCACTCGGTTATTTACTATCAACAATTAACGCGATGCGGGAGAGCCTTTGGTAATTGCTAGGCGTAAATAATTCTCAAACGTAAATGAAAACCAATTTATAAACAAATCTAAAAATCACTACAATTATTTAGCGCATTCTCGTTTTGTTACAAAATGTAAGATCGTGATTGAGGGCAAGATCTTAAATAGTTCTAAAGTAAATCAATGATTAAGGCATGTCTTCGATTTTTTTGAATTAGGCGCTTGAAAAGGTTATCAGGAAAAGTAACATAAAAAAAGCCCTACATACCACTGTAAACAATTATGAGTTGCTTACGTTGATGATCTAGTATCAATACCACGAAAACCAAGATAATTATCTAAAAGAAGTGTTTAAAAGACTAGAGAATAAGCCAAGAATTACGTCTATCTACGCACAAAAAAAAGATCAGAGTTAATAAGCATCATATCAGTGATGTTTATAAAAAAACATCCAGGAGAGAAGAGAAATATGTAGAAATTAAAGTTCGGAGAACATAGGACTGTCGTAAACAAACAAAAATGGCAAAGACAAAGACAGTAATAAGTGATTGGGTAAAGGAAAAAGAAGTGTTTAAGCTCGAACAACGATGCTAAAGTCAAATGTTCAAAGAAACAAAAATTAAAACTCATAATGCAGTCGTCCGTCCAACAGTGTCCCATGCATGCGAAATTTGGATCCCCAATAAAGACCTAGAGACGAAACTGGAAGTATGGGAAAGAATGATACGTAGGAGAATATAAGGATGCGTAGAAGGACGCTGGTGAAGAAGAAGAACAAATCAGGAAGGTCAACGAAAAACAACAACCATTGTAAAAATACAAAAATTACGATGACTAGATCATATCTACAGAGATGGGAAGATGGAAGAATGACAAAGATTTTTCTAGAAAATATAGTGAGCACGAAGAGAAAAAGAGGCACACCACGGAGGATATGGATGGAGACAGTAACAAAACACGTTACGTTAATTATAAGCAAAGAAGAAACTTTTAGAAGGCAAAAAGAATAAGAAAAGAATTATCGAAGCCAATGCTTTAAGACCTATAACAGGGGGTGGCTAACCTATGACACGCGTGCTAAAGCTGGCATGTAAAAAAAAATGTAATGGCACGCGGGAGAAATAGTTGCTTTTCTAAAATTTTTGGAAAATTAATTTTTTTTTAAATAAATACATGCATTTTGTTTCGAAATTATGCGATTTTTAAACAGAATTGCAAGTATTTAAACGAGATATTGCTTCTCATGTCTTCAAATATTTTCCAAATTAATTTTTTTTTATAAAAATTTCGAAGACATTTTAAGATTCATAATTTATTTGGACATAGTCAAAGTTGATTGGCTTGATTTGGGAATTTTTAATGGTTAAAATTAGAAAATTTTGAAATGCACTGAATTGATTTTCAATCAAGTGCTATTTGGAATCAAAAGTTTATTGACCTAGGGGAAAATTTAGAGATTATTGAAAGGGAACTTTTGGAGGAAAAAAATAAATAATAATGCTAAAAGCTAAATTATTAATGCCTAGCAAAAGATTCCAGAAGAGTTCAAATCTTCAAAAAAATTAGCTATTTGCACAAATTAATTTGATAAAAAATAAATTCAGAAATACCAACTGATGAATCTAGTTCAGCAAGCATTTTATTAGAAGCAACGAAATACCAACCTGATATAAAAAACTTAACAACTGGCATTCAACAACAAAAATCGCATAAAAAACTTATATTTCAATTCTCATTGTAGGTACCTACTTAATTAATGTTGTTTGAAAAGTAAACACATGTAATGTGCTAATATTATTTTTGTATAATTATATCTTTCTATTGTTAAAATATTTAATATTTCTTTCAAAATTTAGCTATGTATCTTTAGTTGTTGTTTAATTACAAAATCAGTAGTCAATAAACAATATTCATTTAATACAAATATTGTAATATTTACTCTTCATCTCCTCACAATCAGTAACGTTTTTTTTTCATTCATTCCAAAAGTCAGCGTTTCAAAATGTGAAAGTTTTAAAAAAATTGGCATGCGGACACATCGCCACCCCTGCTCTGGGACACAAAATTTAACAGGAAATCCAACATAAACAATCGCTTACATCCACATCCCAGGCCTTTACAAAAAAAATTACGAATTGAAAAAAGTAAAGCTGGTTTAAAAAATAAAAAATCAAACAAATAACCGTAAATGTATTAATTTTCATTTTCTGTTGCTAACAATTTAAATTTCCTTCAGTTTAGTAGCTATTTCTTGCAATCTTACTAATTTTCATGCCGTCATATCAAGCTAATACGGTAATACGGTAATACACAACGAGCCGTCTGATTCAGTTAGCAATCCTTGGTTATAACCAAGAATAAGAGGATCTTTATGTAATTAAACCACTACCAGAGATAATGCAGTAATATAGTTTGACCTATATTTTGGAAATTCTGCTCCACGTCAATACAATTTTCAGTTACTACGCCTCACAAACAAAAATTTATTTATCTATATATATAAAAGAGCTTGTTTGTTTGTTTGTGTGTTTGTTTGTTCGCTATAGAATCCTAGGTCCGTTGACCGATCGGGACCAAATTTTGCCCAGTTACTATTTAGGACCCGACGGATCAAACGTCGTATAAAGGACGGCCGGGAACAGCCGGGAACGGCCGGTAACTTCCGCAGAGGGCGAGCGCGCAGCGCGAGTATTCTGTGATTGATAATCTGGGAACGTCCGCCGGGCGCGAGCGCGGAGCGGGAGTAGTCTGTGATTGATAAAAGATAATTGTTATCAGTTATCACCCGTGCAACGCCGGGTAAATCGCCTAGTTCTTTATATTTCCCTAATAAAAACTGCGAAAAGAATATTTCTCTAGCTTTTTCTCGACAGGTAAAGAACTTTTTATTCCACCGAGACTGACCCAACTCTCGCCTCTTCATGTTTAGCGTGTTCGGAGAAACTTTTATTCTAGTTTTAAGTTAAACCCAAGGTGTCTCGATCGTATATTACCGTTTAATGCGCGTATTAAGTTACTGCTGTTAGTTACAATCATAATGTAACCGCCCGAATATGGATATAAATTGTCGGAGTCGCCGGTTAAGCTGTTGAAAGTTTATTTAGCAACAGCCAGCAAACTTCGGCAGTAATTTTACCCGCACGGGCGCAGGCAGAAGGACAAAATAAATTATTACGAGAATTAATTTCGGAAGTAAACTGCGAAGCTAGAAACGTAAACGCGCGTAGTGTGTCTTGGCAAACAAACGCCCTCTTTTGTTTAATAAATGTCCTTCTTGGTAAAAAAATCTAGACTCTTGTTTGTTTTACAGTTCTTTTATCAAGAATCGGTTTATGAAGAAACTCTATATCAAATTTTGGGACTGCCATCTCTCTGTTGATCAATACATTAATGTATTTATTCGTTTACAATTAATTGTGAAAAACTGCATGACAATGCTCGAACGGACTGCTATAAAACACCATTGAAATATACTGATTTGGGGGTGTATTTATCATCTGTAACGTTAGTCTATGTAAATTTATTTTTAGTTACCTGAATTTTTCCTTCATAAGGACCACGTTTGTAGAATAAGTGTAATTGGGTATAAACAAATTAATTTTTGCTACGATTCTTGCGAATTCCTGCGCAGCCGAGTGTAGCGTTATGGACACTGTTGATCACTTTAGCAAATTAAATGCACGCCAGCAACAAACATTAAACTCTTAATGCGACTCCGGGGAAAACGCACGCTCTCCTGCAACGGAGCGCACAATAAATACGTATACTTGAAATTTCGCGGCATAATGGCCTAAACATCAAGCTTTAATTTAATGAAATTGTGAGTTATCTACATTAAACGAGCTAAAAATAGAGTGCGGGATGTTTTGAAACAAAAGCAAACGCCACGAGTTTCAAATGTTTATAGTGGGAGTCTATTGTTTTGGTGCTGTGAAGGAATTTACGTCGTGTTTTGTTTTAATTTGTTTGCTTGAACGCTATAGCATTTTTTATTTTTATGATTTTATTTTAAAAACCGCACATGTTCAGCTTGATTTGGCTATAGGAAAATTCGATAATTTAAAATAAAAGTGTAGTTGTTTGAGATGGATTTATTTCTAACTTGCTAAATTTTGCAACATGCGCCCTGGTTCATATTTCGACGCCCTTCAACGTCATTTTTGCCGAGCCAATAATCTCCTGCGCGCTACTAAACAGCACGATAAATGTTCGCGGAGTAAAACTTCACTACAATAACATTCCCAGTTGATTATGCATTGTGTTTGGGGGAACTTGTTGCATACTTAATGTGCCTTTTTCGTTGAACGATTCCCTGTAGAAATAGGACGCGAGCGGGGAGGAAATACGGCGACGCAGGAAGCCGGTTTCGGATCCGGCTGTAGGCACGTACCATGCGAGCCCGCAAAAATCACAATAACAATACGATACCAACCATAGCTTTTTGCTTTTTCGGCTGGAAATTTAGATTCACGATACGGGCTACGAAAATAGTCGAGAAAATTTACTTGGCAGGGTAACGTATCTCCTCGATCGTAGAAGTTTGGTCGTACAATTGTGTGCACTCTAAAAAGTTTAGTTTTTTTCAGTTTAGACTTTTATACGCTGGATTAAAAGCAGATTTCGATCGTTGGTCGATAAAAAATTGCCTAAATTTCGAGGAATAACGTAGAAATATCGCATATCGTGAGAGCTAGAGCGCTGGTTTGAATATGTCACATCGCAAAATTTTATGGTATATAATAATATCCAAATAAAATATAGATATCTGCGATAATTTTTACAAAACCAAAAAAATACAAAACACAAACTTATTCTATTTCGCTGTGAGGGTGTTTTTGCCATTTATAGAAATTATAAAGACCAATACAAACTAACGAATTTTTGCCAAAATAAATTGCAATGTTATACCAATGGAACTTTATCAAAAATTTTCGAAAAGCTGTAAAAAAACGTTTTAGGCCGTATTTAAACAAAATAGAACTTAAAAATCATTGCTCATGGTTTTGTTAAAATTGTTATAAAATATAAAGCGCTAATATCTAAAATTTGTTCAAACTATTGTAAGGTTTTACACTTTGAATCTTTTTAAAAATTTGGAAGAGCTGTAAATAATTCTTCTAGGCCGTTTTTAAACAAATTAGAAGTTAAAAATCATTGCTCAAGGTTTTGTTAAAATTGTTATTAAATAAAAAGCTTTAATATCTAAAATTTGTTCAAAAAATTGGAAGGTTTTACACTTTAATCTTTTTCAAAATTTGGAAGAGCTGTAAAAAATAGTTTAAGGTCGTTAATGCATTATAAAGGAATATAGTCGGTGAATATATATGTGAAAATGCATTGTTTCGAGTGTCTTTAATATTGTCAGAAAATAGAAAGCCCATTCGTTAGTTTTTTTTTAATTTTTGCCATAGGAAAATGCAAAATAGTACAATTACAGCTTTTTCAAAATTTTGAAAAAACATAAAAAATGGTTTTAAACCCTTTTTAAATAATTTAAGGGTGAAAATGGACAGTCTATGGTGTCTTTAATATATTCAGAGAATAGAAAGCCCATTCGTTAATTTTCAAGTATTTATAATAGAAAAATGCAGGATAGTACAATTAAAAGTTTTTTGAAAATTTTGAAAAATATAAAGAATAGTTTTGGGCCTTTTTTTTAAATAATTAAAAGGTATAAATGCATAGTCTATGGTGTCTTTAATATATTTAGAGAACATAAAGCCCATTCGTTACTTTTTCAATTTATATGATAGAAAAATGCATGATAGTACAATTAAAACTTTTTCAAAATGTTGTAGAAATATAAAAAATACATTATTTAAGCCTTCTTTGAATAATTAAAATGTAAAATGCATAGTCTATGGCGTCTTTAATATATTTAGCGAACATAAAGCCCACTCGTTAATTTTTTTAATTGTGATCACAGAAAAATGCATGATAGTATCCACAATTAAAACTTTTCTCAAAATTTTGAAGAAACATAAAAAGTTGTTTTAAGCCCTTTTTAAATAATTTAAGGGTGAAAATGCATAGTCTATTGTGTCTTTCATATATTGAGAGAACATAAAGCCCGTTCGTCAATTTTCGAATTTTTGTCAATAAAAACTGCCACGTAATACACTTGAAGCTTTTTCAAAAAAACTATAAAAATTAGTTTAAGACCATTTTTTAACATGTCCAATGTCTAGGCTAGGATGTCTTTAATATATTCAGAAAAGATAAAGCCAATTGCTTACATTTTCAAATTTTTGTCAATCAAAACCGCAACTTGTATTTTTTTTTTTCAAAATTTTACACAAACCTTGATACTCTAATTGACCAAAAAGTTATTTATAAATAAGATTTGCTTTAATGAAACAAAACTTAAGAAATTATGTTTCAGGTTTACTAACTAATTTAATTTTCTTTTTCCGCACGAACTTTTCAGAACTTCAACTCGTATTTTCACGTAGCAACACATGCTGTCGTATATTAACGTAGCGGTGCATCGTAGACGAACCCGCATGTCATAATCTACTGCAATTTTATTCGTTTACTTTGTATTTTACGACGGAACGATGCAACAAAATTCCGTTGCGCAAAAATAACTCACTTTTTCACAGGCAACGTCGGTTCGAAAAACGCGGTTGCTAAATTAGCAATGAGGGGTAAATATTTACACAGAACTGGACCGTTACGACAACAGAGTCATTAAAATGGACCGCATTTTGTTTTTCTTTAGAGGTAAAACCGGGGATTTATTTGTAAACAATGAGTTCGACCAGCGACGCTTCATTGCCGACCATTTTCAATATTTAAAAAGCAGCTTTTTAATTTTCAGGCGTGTTCTATTTGAAGCCATGGATGATTTAATGTAACCCACATCAAATATTTGATGAAAGTTTGTAATTTCTAAGAGAAGAAACAGAATCATTATAAATAAAGGTTACTGAAACAGATAAGCTAATGCCTGAACGTAGATTTTCTGGTTTTAATCCTTGTAATAATATGATGTTATCATACAAGCAACATTTCATGATAAAGATTGGGCCCCGGTAAAGAAAAAACAAACATTAGCTGTAACACCGACGTTATTGGTGTATAGGGAGGGCTTAATCGTTTAGACCCACCTGGTGTACGTTCGGAGATAAAAACTAGAGGCGATTTTATTAATTTGTAACAAGCGAACCTGATAAATCGAACGGAAGCGCCGGCAAAAACTTCTGCAACTGATCGGGGCCGTCCGAACTAACGTTTACACTAGGAATTAGGCCGAAACGGCTGTGTCATAAAAACAAATGAAAATAACTGAGAACATTTGAAAACGATGCGTTTATAAGTGTTCCGCGAACAGAAAAATTACAGCACACAAAAATAAATGATCATCGTAGGTTAGTGAACTAACACAATTTAATTTGTACGAATTAGAATTAGTAAAAAGATTTTTACAACGACCACTATTGTAAAAGTACATTACATAACAAAAGTTGAAAAAAGCATATTACGCACGAGTGCATAATTGCTTTACAACTCGTGTTACGTAGCTTACTTTTTCTACGAACACATAATGCATATGATTGTAACGGCTTTTTGGCTAATATACACATGTAATAACGTTGTCTTGTCAATTTTGACGTAAGCCTACTTTGACATTTCTAGACAAGTGTGCGTTTTGCTTACCGTGCGTTAAAACTCACTTACTTTATGCATGCAGGCAGTGTTTGAGACGTAGGCTACTTCGACCTTTCTAGACAAGTGTGCGTTTTGCTTGCCGTGCGTTGGGCTCACTTACTATGCACGCAGGCTGTACAGTAAGAAATATTTACAGTGGTCGTAGAAAAATGACTATTACTGAACTGTACTGTATCAAACCCAACCTGCATGCATTGTAAGTGGGTCTTTACGCACGTTAAGCAAAAAGCTCACTTGTCTAGGAATGTTAAAGTAGACTCAAGTCAAACGTGACAGTTAACAGCGTACGAAAAAGTGTTCACTATTAGCCAAAAAACCGATAAAATTTTCTGTTTTATGTGATCGTAGAAAAAGTATGCTGCAAAACACGAGTTGTAAAGATTTGACTTCAAAACTAAATTTCCCCAAGCTAAGCAACTTTTAGCTAGCAGTGTCGGACTGGCCAGGGTGTCAGCTAGCCCAACGGCAAGTGGGCCACTGATGGAGTGGGGCCCCGTAAACATTAGACAATATATTAAAAATGTTAATTTTTTTTAGTAGCTTAAAAATGTATTAGAAGTATCAATATTATTACTGAATGGAAGAGCCCCGTTTGTCTCATGGCAAACAATATTTTAAGACCTAGTCCGGCACTGCCTGGTAGCACTTCAGATCTAGAACACTCTGTGTGTTAGCGAGGTATTCCAATTTTGCTGTACACATCAAAAATGCATTTTATTCCCCTGCTTCAAATATTTTAACAGCATTTTTGGGCGCCTCTCGGTATTAAATAAAAACTAGTGAGAAAATTTGCAAGTTTTGCGAATTCGTGTCCAGGGAGCTTTTAGTTCTGTGTGCCAAGATGGCCGAATTCATAGCGGGCCTCTTTTTTTATGCTTTCATACCCAAGATGCTAGTTCACGTAAAAACAGGTGATATCAGAGACGAAAATGTATTGCCTTAGACAAGCATAAACAATACAAAATAATAAAATGGACCGCGTGTTATATAAGTGATCCATTTTTGGAAAAAAACAATCTTCATATTGAGCTTCGAATTTGAAACTGTGGTTTGCAAAATTTTGTACAGAATTATACGCAGATAATGAACGTACCGTGACACACTATGCTCAACTGGGCGCAGAACGAACAAGGTATAAAACCCCTAGTTTACTGTCAACGTTATACCAGATTTATAAAAAGAAAATTGCCATTTCCATCGCGTTGACCTACTAAGGAATATATTTAAAAAATAAGCACGAGCTTCGAGTAAGCGCTGAATTAGCATATAAATTACAATAAACTGCTAAACAACGATATAAAATTTATAATAAAGTAGACTAGTAATTGCGCTTTTAAACTACAAGTCTATTATAGACCGGTAATAAAGCTGATATAAGTTTATTTCTTTGTGTACCGACGCGACGCTGGGGGGGCTCTTTTTATCTTAATGGGATTTTAAAATCGTATCGCTAAAACCATCTCACGCGAATTAACGTAAGTAAAGAAGATTTCATGTAGAGAAGGAGCATTATTTTAATTTAAAATTTTCTTACGTATGGGTGGAATTGGTCCAAAAGTAGAAATGGTACTCACCTAAAACAAAAAAAAAGAACATTAATACAACTGACACAATAATTATAAAGCTATTTTAAATGGACAAAAAATACAGCTAACTAAAACTTGTAAACGATTTTAAACAATGAATAAAACGAAACGATAAAATGCTTGCAAAATCAATATGCAACTTTACTATTTTAAATAGAACACCCTGTCTATTTTTACGTTATCTTGTAGATAAATTATTTGCCTTGAAAAAATTTTAAGCATGTTAATATTTCTAGAGTTATTATTCTGGTGGATGCGTAGGGTCAAAAATTAAGCTAATTTTAAGAGAAATTATTTGTTATCTCTGTTATTAGGGTAGCTATAAAAAAGTTTTTGCCACAAAAGTTGTTGGAATTTATTAGCTATATAACCTACAATTATTTTTAAATGCACAGAGTATTTGGTTTTCGAGAATGAATATGCAACTTTACTATTTCAAATGGAACAACCTCTACCCTGTATACCTATTTTTACGTTTTCTTGTAGATACATTATTTGCTGATAAAAAATATTTAGTATGTCCAATGTCTAAAGTTAATATTTTTCGGGACATAATGAACAGTTCCCATAGGATATTCGTTTTGTAAACAAATACACATCCCGAGAGAAGGCCACATATTGCGAGTAATTACAGAAATATGAAAATAAATTTAAAAGAATATGGTTCCGCTGAGAAACCAACCAAAAATCCAAAACAAATCAAAGAATAAAAATTATTCGGTTTTACACAGTTTCTATGCCAAAATTTTCATCAGTTGCAAATCTGCCCAAAATTATATGATAACAAATTTGCTACAAAGACTATCGAATTACAAAACAGTTCTGTAAAATAGATTATAGCTCCTCTCATATTATATAATAATTCATCTAGATTAAGCAAACCTATATCTCTTGTAATAAACGAGATCCATACTGAAAATGTTATCTGGGATATATGAATTTATTTCACAAATATCGTCGTTAAGTGTTGGTAGCCAAAGCATGTGTTTAATGCAATTTATTTTATGAAGATTCAACAAATGTATAATTAGATTATGTAACTTATGATTTCCAACAGTTTTTGTGCAAGAAAACTTTTTTGTAACTACCCTAATAATAGGGATAATAAATTATTTGCCAATTAGGTTAATTTTTGACCCCACGCATCCACCAGAATAATAACTCTAGAAATATTAACTTAAGACAAAAACATGCTTAATATTTTTTAAAGAGAATTCATTTATCTACAAGAAAACGTTAAAATATACAGTGTTCCATTTGAAATAGTAAAGTTGCATATTGATTCTCAAAAACTAAATACTCTGTGCATTTAAAAATAATTTTATAGCTAATAAATCCCAACAACTTTTGTGAAAAAGACTTTTTTGTTACTATTCTAATAACAAAGATGATAAATAATTTGTATTACAATTAGCTTAACTTTTGACCCGGCGCATCCACCAGAATTTTTCTTTTAAAAACAAAAACCCGACACAGGCCTGTGCATACAAAAATTACTCGACAATGAAAGGGCTAAACCGCTATATTTAGAACTTTTATCGATACTCTAGGCAGGCTAAGATCGTTCTTGCACGACTATAACCTTATATTGAAAATAAAAATGCGTGATAAGCAATAGGAAGTAGATAAGCGATCATAAACATATATAGAGTTATAAAGAAAAACATTTGATAAAGCTTTGATAACCATAGTTATTAATATAGGTAATAAACAGAACATTTGCTTCAAAATGAAAAACACAGGGCTTGCAGAAACCGATAGAGATCAAAGCATGGTGAAACTTTTGCATGCCTCTTAAGGACCTTAATTAAAGATATCATGTTCCTTGCGTCTAGTTCCAGAATTATCCTAAAACAACTTAAAAATTCCGATTTTAAATTTTTGCAGTAATAACTGCATTTAACTAACTTTTTCCCTATTAACAGATACTAATATTAAATGCCCTTTTATGGCTGCAGTCGTTACCTGCGCGCCGCATTTCATGGGTATCGTGATTGCAACTAAATTACATATCATGCGAATTTAATATCATAAACACGGGCATAACTTTTTTTATATTTATAGTCGCGATAAAGTTATGGCCTGAAGCTTTATCTACGTGGATGATACATCATTGTTATCACCCCCACGGTTATTCGTTTTCTGGCAATTTTGTTGCTTATATCTTTTATCGTACACATATTTTATAATCGTTTGTATCTAATAAAAACTACGAGTCTACAAAAAGACTTGCACAGGCCGGCAAAAAAAAACCGGCTCTTATAGTGCTGCTAAGTTTGTGAATAAGTTATTCCCAGATGTACGACTGTATAAATTTTCAATTAAAATTTAGACCGACATCGCTGCTACCTGTGCCATCTAAACTGTATGAAAAACTCCTCTTAAACAGGCTCAAACCTATAAAAGAAGGAAAGTGCATAATTCCAATGCATCAGTTTGGATTTAGGAACAATCATGCAACCATAGACCAGGTACATAGGATTACTGATATCTTGGAGAAAACATTAAAACGTTTTGTGTATGTGTACCAAACCAGAACAACCTGAAAAGGCCAGGGGAAAACTCAGTAAATTTTAAGCTTAAGGCCCTCTGCACACGGAGCAACTCAAAACAAACTGATCACCGACGCAAATCACCAACCGGTCCGCAATGAGTTTCAACCTGTGTAATTGAATGGGACACTGCAGACGGGGCAACTCGTTACAAACCAGTCGGCAACGCGTTGGCAATCAGTTGTAGGCAACTCAACCTGTCAACTCGTTTTGGACTTGAATCACCAACCAGTTGCTTGTTTGTATTGTTGTATTGTTTTTCTTGTACAGATTTCAATATAGAATTCCAAACGTTTGAAACTGTGTGTGACACGGAGACATATTTTATATACAATTTACTAACCATGCACATGCGCCTAAACAGTATAAACACAGATAAGACCCAAACAGAATGCGAGAATAAAAATTCCTGAACAGTTAATTTTTGGTAATCCGAAGTAGGATGATGTTATTGTTTAAAATGGCAATTACAAGGGATAAATACCTTGTTTTAGAGGGAGTGCATATAGGTAGAAGTACAGATTACAAAGAAAGAATTGATAGGGGTGGTAGTGGCATATGGCTCGAATGAGAATGCGGCAGAAGAGGATAAGAGTAGTGGTATACTACGGTTCCTGCGACAGTTCGATGGCATATTCATCCGGAGCTTACTATGATCGATGTTTAAAGGTCGCGAAGAAGTCTTTCAAGGTCATCGACAATGACCAGAGGGTGGTTGCTGAAGGAGTCTTTGAAATGTTTGAGGGTGTGTTTTTTGGGGTTGCCGAAGAAGTCTTTCAAGGTCGTCGACAATGACCAGAGGTTGGTTGCTGAAACATTCCAAAGACTCCTTCAGCAACCACCCTCTGGTCATTGTCGACGACCTTGAAAGACTTCTTCGCGACCTTCAAACATCGATCATAGTAAGCTCCGGATGGACATGCAATCGAACTGTCGCAGGAACCGTAGTATACCACTACTGTTATCCTCTTCTGCCGCATTCTCATTCGAGCCATATGCCATTACCACCCCTATCAATTATTTCTTTGTAATCTGTACTTCTACCTATATGCACTCCCTCTAAAACAAGGTATTTATCCCTTGTAATTGCCATTTTAAACAATAACATCATCCTACTTCGGATTACCAAGAATTAACTGTTCAGGAATTTCTATTGCTTTTATTTCCTTTAGCTGCAGATGTTCAAAATCAGCCGCTATTATTCACGAACTGAATGCGCATCTGTAGCACGCACTTTCTGTATCAAAACTTATATGGAAATAGGAAAAGTCGTATAGTATTTTCTGTGCAAGAAACTATACAGAATTTTGTACGAAAAACCTGTATGACACGATATAAGATTTTCTGTTTAGTATTTGGTACAGATTTCTATATAGAAAACTATACCGTACCGTGTCACACGGGCTTAAGAATGTTTTAACCGAATTTTTAAGTCAGTTTTGTTCAAAATAAGATTCCACCCAGTGCAAGCAGAGGTTCTTAAACTTATCGCCATCTAACGAATTTTTAGCCCACAAAGTTTGTGATGTTCCACCATCCATGACCACACACCACACAGTTGCCCCGTGTGTGGAGCTACATCACTAATGAGTTTGTAACCGGTTAGTAATTTCAATCACAAACCAGTTGCGTTTGTTTTGAGTTGCTCCGTGTGCATAGGGCCTAAGATACTATTAGGAAAAAACTGCTCGTTAATCTTATACCAGATTAGTTGTAATCTAAAACACCAGTAGGTGTTTTTAACAACTTGGTTTTCAGTGTTCCTTGTTCAGGCGCATACCGTATTTAGCAATAAAAACATTCTGTAATAGCGCATAACATATTTTGACACAAAAATTATGTACTACTGTAAGTAGCCACTTCGTATGTAGCAATGTGTTACATCTTTAATTCCGCTATGTTAATTACAACAGCGTGCGAGTTATTACTCGCACTACTAAGTTAAACATGTGCAGAAAACTAAAACAAAAGCACGGCACGGAATCAGAAACACAGCAGAATTATCCACGGTCTAGCGAAACGCGACAGTAGACCAGCCAAGTTCACCCGGATTCGGTTTGGAAAAATGGCCAAGACTACGTGAAACCGATGTAAGTAGGTCTTATAAAACTGGATGATGCCGCAATTATACAACAGCCAACAAATAGGAGTACGCTCGAGGAATTTTCATCATCCGCGCGGAGACTTCGGGCACAATTTTCACCCATTTTCAGACGACGCGTTTTTTAATATTGTCGGATAATAACAGTTTTCGGCGCGTTAGGAGCGCACTTTCCCGGCGTGCGTTCGTTGTGTGAAAAATAATGGGCCCTTTGTATCTTGTCTCGGTCGTTTGTCACCTTGTGTAAATAGGACGTTAGCAAACAGGCCGCGAGATATAAATTTTTTCGTGTAATTTCAGTACGAAAAAGGACGTATTACATCAACTTTGTGTAAAAAAGGCGATTTTTTATCACTCCTGATGTTGTTTACGGCAGAGAATGCCAGATTTGTGTCTTGGGGAAAGGCGGACAGGGTCGGCTTTAGGGATTTTGTGTCAACACGGGAATTCCAAGACTTTTTGGTGTCTCGATTCCCGGGAATTTCAAAACAAAAACCGGGACTCGAGACTTTTCGATTCAAATTTTATATAATATAGCAAAATGTATTGTTTTAAAATAAAACCTGTACCGTCGAAATCAACCCATACCCAGCTTATATACGAGCAGGTAACAAGTGAACAGTTAAACGGTCGGCAAAGTTGTTTTTAAAACAGATATTATGGCAACAACTAATGGAGCAAGCGCGATGAAAAAAATTGGACGTGAGAGTCCTGTCAAAAGTTAACTCTGCTTAAATCACGCAATTAATTTGGCCGTGATAAATGTCTTATATCAAAAAGAGGATGAACATCAAACACCTGAAGATTCTGACGATAACGATGGTGATGACGAACAAAATATCGAGAAAAATGACAGTAAAAATAATAAGGGTGTAGAATTTCAAAATGCAAACCTGTGTATAAAACGGAGCTTTAATAAAGCCCTAAATAAAACTCGAAAAATTATCAGATTGTTTTGAAAAAGTGGATTAAAAAACACGACTTTACAAAAACATGTGAAGTGTGAATTTGATGTTGAGCTTAATTTATGCCTCGAGGTGAAGACGAGATGGGATTCTCATGATCGACAGATTTTTTAAACTAAGAAAATCTTTGATTGATCTCGACATTGGCGATATCTGGAATGAATCAAATATTTAATTTTCGGAAAATATTTCTAGAGTGCTCGGTCCTATAACACTGGCAGTTGAAGCTCTGAGTCGCCTAGATGCCACTTTATTGACGGGTTATTGTTAATTTCTTGTTGGAAAAATTACCTCAAATTAACAGAACTTTATCTCAAGAAATGTTTAAGAACCTGAAAGCCAAAATTGAAGTAAGAAGAACCTTATTGGTTTAAAAATTTTTTTACGAAAGCCCGATTATGTTGTCAAGTTGTGCCAAAAAGTAGGGCCAGATTTTAGAACCAACTGGGAAACGAACTCCGAATCTAAATGTTTTATAGGAATCATTGCTCACAAATAAGCCAACATCAACGGAAACTGAGCGAACTTTTTCTATTGGAGGAATATTCATCTCCGGAACCGTTTAAGATTTTTTCAAAAACTTTGCACCAATTTACTTGCAGAGGATGCGCGCATTTGTTAAATCGAAAAATTTCGATTTTATCTCTGACGGTTTCATGGCCAACGCGATCTCAAAAATTACCCTTATTATCCAACTTTTCAGTTTTTTCCCCATTTTTGAAATGGCCAGTGGCACGTATAACTCTGCAAAACATTTAGTTTTGATGTTCTTGATGCAATAAACACAGCCTTGATCAGAATCTAGCGACAACGTATCGTGACACTCCCTTGTAAGTAAAAAAAAATTTAGTTTAGATTTAACCTGCCCGAAAACCAGTACGTGTAACAAAAAATTGACTACAATAGGACGGTTAAATTAACAAGAAACAGTTTCGGAAAAGATTCTGAGATATATGAAAACAAGAATCAGTTATTTTGTATACTAAAACTTGGTTTATTATAATAAAAGCAAACAACAGAATAAAAATACTATGCGAGTGTTAACATTGCAATATTCAGTAAAACCACAGCATAACATAACTTTGACGCTCCTTTAGGCGTCTGTACGCTGGTGTAGGTGGCGCGCTATTATACTAAACATCTATGCTCATTTGTTAAAACAGCCTCGCTCGCATATTCAGTGAATAATCACCCTGCAAACCGATTGTTCTAAACATCTTCATATAAAATAAACCAAGCGTGTATACGTTACAACTAAGTACGAGACGTGACCTTTACTCAGTGTACCAACCACCCTCACAAACTTCCCCATTTCTAATCAGAAATGCGTAGCGCGTTATAGACTGGAGCCAGGGACATCACTTGTTAATTTTAGATGGCTACTCTCGGCTACTTGAAAGTTAAGGCTCGTCCAAACGTTGTTAACCCACACAACTGGAGGAACTTGCTGAATGAGGAACGAATTCTGTGCAGGTTTAAGTTTTCACGAGACGTTCTCAAAAGTCAAACAGACGTATTATCAAGGGTAATGCCGGAAGAGGTGGTAATTTTTAAGTATTAGTTTCCATGGAAGCTTCCATACATTTTACAACACAAAACTTCACGTGAAATTTGTTTACGTGCAGAAAAATTGGCCAGGGTTTTCACGTAAAAAATAAGCGATTATTTAAAACGATGTATTACCGATAAAGTTTAAAATCTCCCTGTATAACGTTAAGAGATATCCTACGTTACTTTAGTTAGTATCCCCGGTCAAGAAATACGAAGTGCAAGGTGCGTATACCGGGATCTCTCATCAAGTAATTGTACAGTAAGGCATTGGGTACGTGGTAAACAAAAAATGGACATGGAAAAAGGGAAAGAGAATATGATGACGCGTTTGGTGAGAGCAAAAAAGTTGGAACACCAAAAAAACTGCATCTCCGAGTAAGCTTTATGATAAGAATGACGTTAAGTTGGATGAAATGATGGAACTGTTACGGGATATGAAGTGTAAGTCAGAAATAAAAGTATTGGCAGCTGAGCTAAAGAAAGTAAGAAAAGACTAGAGGAAATGTAAAAAAAAACAAAAATTTAAATTGCAAAATTTCAAGTCTCCAAAAAGTTCTGATAAAAAAAACAACAGAGGTCGCACTTTTTAGCCACTTGTAAAGAGGGGAGATAATTAAAAATTATTACTATGGGAAACCTTTCAATAAGTATAAAACATCTACCAAATGTCATTCTTCTACGCATCTCCAAATTTGAGAAATAAAATAAAAACCTGATTCTACCCATCCCCTTTAGGGAGTGTAAGTCCGATAGGAGACGTCAAAGGGAAAAAATTTACATAAAACCCCCCTTAATTTTCAATAAGGAATTACCTCCCAAAGTTTTTCGCAATGTTTAAGAAACACCTCGTATATAAACTCATAGAAAGGTGCACAAACTTAGCAGACTTTATCAGTATTTTTAAATCGACTAAAATGCAAACCTTTATATACATTTATACAAAGAACAAAGAGCTTACTTCACTACATAATGAACAGTCCATACAGGAAAATGATTTACAAATGAAGAAACTTGTTCCTCGTACACTATCTACCAATAACAGTACTAAGTTTAAAAAAATTGATGTTCAGAGCTCCCTTTTGATCGTGACCCTTGACAAATGTCTTTTTTGCCGACAGGATAACGCGCCACTGTGCGGCCCATTATCCTTCGCTGTAATAAAACAATCGATTTACGACGGCGTCCGTCATACTCTCGTAAATGCGTCGACATTTAATCCATACAACGTTCGGAAACATGGCGAGGTCCCAACGCCACCATGCGTGCCGTGCAACAAGTTACGCGCCGCGACGCCACCAGCCGGCGTCTCCGAAATTCGCGAGGATAACAAGTGAAAACCTGTTGCAGCGACAGTCTGTTGAATCGGGGCGCGTGTAGCTGGCGCCGAGCGACGGGAAACTGCCGCACTAAACGGTGCAATATCGATCCGAAAATTTCAGGTTTGAGCGGTCGGAAAGGAATTTTTGAGCGGCGCCTGATAACGAGGTCTATAGGTCAAAATGTTATGCAACTATTTCGCACGTAAAAAAAACTTCTGAGTAAGACAGTGGCGTATCACGGATAGGGCACCTTCGTAGGGAATTGGCTTAACCTGGTAAAGAGCTTTTTTGCAAGTAAACTCATAACTTGAACGTCTATATTAACTACAAGACAATGCGCCTGCTTATCAATCTCACTCGACGCAGCAAGTTTTACAAGATCTAAGAGTCCTGCCCCATCCGACGTGTTCACCTGATTTGACCCCGTGTGACTTCTTTCTATTTCCAGGAGCAAAGAAACGCCTTAGCGTACGGCTTTTTAAGTGTGATTAGAATATAAATAACACTGTAATGCGTATATTGATCAGAATTAAAAGCAAAGTTTCTCAGAGGCCCTTCTAAAAACGGTTTCCCCTATGTTAAACGCCTATGCAAGTCAGATAGATTTAGTTAAACAACTTCTCAAATCATAGCGCTTTTGCAGGGGTTCCGTTTTTGACGTTTTTCTCCGGAACCGTTTAAGATGTCTTGAAAAACTTTGCACCATTTTACTTGCAAAGGATGCGCACATTGGCAAATAGAAGAATTTCGATGTTATCTTTGACGGTTTCATGGCCAACGCGATCGTAAAAATTACTTTTATTATCCAACTTTTGAACTTTTCCCCTATTTTTCCGAAGGAAATGGCCATTGGCACGTATAACTCTGCAAAACATTTAGTTTTGATGTTCTTGATGCAATAAACACAGCCTTGATCAGATTTTAGCGAAAACATATCGTGACCTTCCCTGGTCAGCGCAGAATATTGTTAATAGGAACGTTATATAAAATCTATTTAGCTTGCTGATTCACAAATGACGTATTGGGCCCTCTTTTTATTAAACAGTTTCGCCTAAACTCTATCGCTTGACTCAAAAACAGGTAACTAATAAATTTTTTCGTTACAGATATTCCCCAAAGCATTTCCCAGTAAATAATAAAATCGCAGTTTGCTCTTTCACGAATAATTCAACGTTCTTGTTAGGCCACATCACTCGGTGGTCATTTAAAATACGAAATTTATAAAGATCAAGGGTTAAGTGCCATGATGGCCAGCACTTACGGGCCTTAAAAGCCAAAACGACTGCACAAACCCGGATGCATGGAGAATTATTGGTGATGTTGGACGTTTATGGATGGCTGTGAATACGAATTGGTTTTTTCGAGAACTTCATTGTGAGAAGTGGCTTGTAAACTTATGGGGTGCAAAGAATATTTGGTGAAACTAAATTGCGATTTTGAAATCGGTCTGAATTTTTAAATTTGTAAACATTTTTTTAAAATTCCTTATTTTGTTTACAAAATTAATTATAAGTCCAGGAAAAAACAGCTGTTAAACGCAAATTTTAAATTTTAAACACCCCCGAAAACTGTTTAACACTTAGGAAATCTATAATATCTGCTGATATAATAAATAAGCTGCCATAAAATGAGTGTAAGAAAATATAGCAATATAAAAAAGTTACACCTTCGATATGTTTTAATGAAAACATAAAAACTCTCCACTATTTTCTGTATTTAATGATCTTTATCTAAGTGTACATTTATATTATAACCAATACAATATAAAACAAACTCGTTGTAAAAACGACTTGATATAAAGACAGTTATAACGGGCTCTCAAGAAAGTCGAGACACAACAACTAATAGTGCTACTAAGTATATTTATGGCAGCCATAATCCAGTGTGAGTTAATGTTTATGTCATGCCATGAAAAAAAAAATGACTGCTTTGACCTTTTCGAAACATCCCCCGCTAAATGGAGCTCCCAACATCTCTTCACGGAGTCGAGGTGAACATCAAACAAACTTACAATACGCGCGATAATTATAACATGATTTTGAAACTTAATAACAGGAAACCCGTGGAACGCTTACAACATTTTCAAGCAGTTAATTGGAGTTAATTTCACAAAGCGCAAGCTTATAAACTTTTAAACAACTTGCAAAATCGCTAATAGGAAGTAAGGCCCAAAAATTATACGCTTATACCAGCTCCAAAAGTAACAAGTTTTAAAAAATTGTAAATATTGTTTAAGTTGCTGAGTACTAAATATAGGTACTAAAATTAAAGAAAATCAAAAAAGGAGTCCCGCAAGGATCAATCTTAAGCCCCCTCTTATGCACACTGTACAGGTACACTAATGATCTTCCAGATTTTGCCTTAACTTCCCTTATACAATGACACATCTGCTATTATTAGTGACTCGGATTCCAAAAATTCTGAACAAAAACTCTTTGACTGTTTAGGTCAACTTCAACATTGGTTCACTTCAAACAATTTAACCTCAACGTCAACTAAAATCAAGTTATAAAATTTCTACAAAGTGAAATAACCTCCGATTTAAAACTTCAAAATAATTCCACATCTATAAATGTTGTAAATAAAATATCATTTCTTGGTTTATCTATTGACTCTAGACTGTACTGGTCATACCACATCGAACGCCTGTCACAAAGCCTGTCATGGTACCCTTTCGCACTAAAAAAAACCGAAAATTGGTCAATACAAACGCGGCCAAAACTGCATATCATGCATATGTTGAATCTAGGTTACGCTATGCTGTAATTTTTTGGGGTGCTAGTGGCTCTAAACGTCTCTTTATTATACAAAAGCGATGTATAAGAAATATTTTTGGTCTAAACTACCGAGATCACTGCAAAAATACTTTTCGTGACAAAGAAATATTAACTTTTTACGGCCTATTAATTCTCGAAGCTATCCTTTTTGTAAGAAATAATGTTGATCTGTTCGAAGAGAATATAAAAAACCATGCAGCAAATACCCGACATAACAAAATCTAAAGCCCAATTGCTTCAAATATACCTATCTTCAAAAAATAAATTTGCCTCCACAATTATTGCTATATACAACAAATTCAACACATCACCTGAGAGTATAAAAAATCTTTCCACCCATGACTTGAAGAAGAAATAAAGAAATGTTTTAATTTCGAAAGCTTACTATAGCGTTATTGAATACCTAAATGATGCTTGTTTTAAAAACTCTTATACGTAAATATAATTTTTAGTGTTTTTGTTAACTATGTGTATTATTAGTGTGACATGTTTCACGCCTTTTTGGATAATTAGAACAAATAAAGATTATTAATATTATTTTTATATGTGTAGTTTTGAAATAAATGTATGTAATTTGAAAACCAAGCAATTTAAATACAAAACCAGCGTAAGACGAATTTAAGATTACAAAAATATAATAATATAAAGGATGTTGTATTTAAAAATCAAGATATCTTTATTGAAGCATTATTGTCCATTCCACTTAGCTTGATTCGCGCACTGTATATGTCCTTTATAATAACTGAGAAGACCAGCAACATAAAATGTTCGCCTTATAAAAAAAAATAGCATGCGATTTATCTTTCCAAGATTAGAACCTCAAGAGAATTCACCTAGAACTACTTGGCATTAGACGGGTATACTCGGGAGTGTTGCTTAATTTCTCACTGTACGTTTGTGTTGTACATAAGAAGTAGCGCGCCATGACAAATAAATAAAGCAGAATTTGGTGTGAATCCAAAGAATTTTAGACGAGAATGGTTGTGTATACCAAATAATTGGTAATGTTTTTAGAAGCTATTATTTAATAGAAGAAGAAAGTAACGTAAACAAAGCACGTCTTTACTTATTTTGACAACCGATATAGCTTGTGAAAGAAATCTAGTTTTAAGTATTGTCTTATGTGTTTAGCTACAGGCTTGGATAAACAAGGCAATTTTATTTAGGGCCTCACTGAAGACAAAACGCGGCCACGTTAATTTGAAAAGTTTATCAAACTGGTACAAAAATTTTGTCTTTGTATTTGTAGTCAGCAAAAGTAGAAACAGTCCTACACCTAACAGTAGAAGGACTCATGACTAAATAAATAAAAATAGACACAATAAAAGTATTTATCATAATTTGCAAAACTAGAATAGCCTTCCTTAAACAAGCGTTCGGTTCGCGTTATCAAAAAAATAATGGAGAAAGTTTCTTTGCAAACAAGTCTAATTTTCCGTGCGCTCCTAAACTAATACAACAATCATTAATTTAATTTTTAATTCTTTCCACGAGTGCAAGTCTTGACCGGCTAGGAAGATTGGAAAAGTTTTACCATCAATTGTTGAACTAAAAAAATCTAATGAATACAGTTTCTACAAAGCTAAATAAAGTAATTTAGCTATTTTCTCATTATTATAAATTTTAGCTGTACATTAACAAGCAGTCAAAAATATGTGTGAGATAATAGAGCACCCTGTATATCCACAGACATTTTTTTGTCTATTATTGGTTTATTTAACACAGGGATGGCAAATAGGTGGCACGCGTGCCAAACTTGGCACCCGAGAGATTTTCGACGGCACCCTAAAGAATTATTCTATGAATAAATTTGTTTTTAAAATTTTAAACTTTTTCGAAATGTTTTATTTATTTTTAATTAGTAGGCTAATTATCTACAACTACATGTTATTTAAATATCAAAAAATTAAAAATACCAGAAAATAACTCTTCTTATATCGATACAATAATTTGATCATTACTATACATATAAAATACCAACCGTAGCGATGCACGGAACTTTTGATTGCATATGTATTTAGTGACACATAAAATCATGACGTTGGCAATACTGAACGAAATAACTGACGATTGTTTCTGGTAGGTAGGTTAGGTTAGGTACTGGCACGGGGAAAAATTTTTATTAAATTTTATCTTATTTTGGCACACTGATCAAATCCTATTTGCCATCCCTGATTTAACATAACCGATTGTGTACGACTACAATATGACATCGATAGCATCTTAAAATGGAGCATTGAGAATAAATTGTATTTTAATGTTACTAAATGCTCTACCGTATCCTATCACAGACGAAACGAACCAATAGTATATAACTATACTATGAATAATGTAAACTTAATTAAAAAACAATCAATTAAAGATTTAGGTGTAACATTTGATCGAAAGTTTAACACAAAAAAGTCTTTACAATTTCCAGTTGGATAATAATTGTGAGGATCAAAATTTTGAGTTATATATTTCAACAAAAATTTGGAAGCAGGTTTGTAATGACTTTGTAAATGAAAATAATCATGCAACAGTGTAAAAAAAATTCTTAAGGTCCCATTTCGCAGTTTTGAAAGGCGGTTTAAATCGTTAGTATTCGCCAGAAATATAATACTAGACCAGCATTCAAAATGTGGTGCTATAATACTACTGTATATCAGAATTTAAGTAAGGATTTGCATCTTACTATTTAATTTACTACACGTTTTGGTGTAAGATATTTATTAAGAATGAATGGGGAGTTTAAAATTGATGCAGGACTACGCTTTTTCTTCTTGTCAAAAATGTATTTAACTTCCATGGCAGGGCCGCCTTATTCTTCGTTTATACATTGATCGGTGCCCTATTAGCATTCCGCCCGTTTATCTGAAATACCCGAGATGTTTGCCTTACAGCGAAATCATTCGGGAAGTGCAATATTGTTAACGAACACGACTCGAGCTTAATTTACCGCCAAGAATAGTTGCTCATAAATCTTATAATACACCGAGACATGTTCTCAACAATATGAAGTTGATCCTGGCAACATAATTGCAGACTTTGTATACATATGAGTTGGCTCAGGTGGAACTAACGATAGTTTTAAAACGAAACTAGACATATAAATCAGAAGTTTGTGATGTTATTGTGCCGAGTGGGTGTCATTATAAATATGTTTACATTAGACAACAAGTTTTTCAAAGCAAATGGGATGTATATTTTCATGCAACTATTTCACCTACGTATTTTCATTTCAGAGAGTTTAGAAACTTTATTATTATTACGAAATTTAGTTACAATAATTAAATTTAATAGTGAGGTTGACTGAGTCACTCCTATAACTTCGTAATTAAAAGAGAAAACCCCTATGTATACCCTATACATATTTTCAGAAGAATTACAAAAAACCCTATGTACACCCTATACATATTTTCAGAAGAATTACATGTGTTTGCTACAATGAAGTGGCGAAATCAACCCTTTTTTTTCATCCGAATTGGTTTATAATTTAATTCTTAATTCGATCATGCATTACAAAAATGAACATGCCTTGAAAAATAACTGACAAGGGAGGATCGCGATATGTTGTAGCTAGAATCTGATCAAGGCTATGTTTATTGCATCAAGAACATCAAAACTAAATGTTTTGCAGAGTTATACGTCCCACTGGCCATTTCCTTGAAAAATTGGGGAAGACCTGAAAAGTTGAATAATAAAGGAATTTTTGAGATCGCGTTGGCCACGAAACCGTCAGAGATAAAATCGAAATTCTTCTATTTACCAATTCGATCATCCTTTGCAAGTAAAATGGTGCAAAGTTTTTGAAAAAATCTTAAACGGTTCCGAAGAAAAACGCGAAAAACGGGGTCTTTGTAAAAACGGTTTCCCCTATGTTAAACGCCTATGCAAGTCGCATAGATTTAGTTATACAATTTCTCAAATCATAGCGCTTTTGCAGGGGGTTCCGTTTTTCACGTTTTCCTCCAGAACCGTTTAAGATTTTTTTTCAAAAACTTTCCACCATTTTACTTGCATAGGATGCGCGCATTGGTAAATACAAGAATTTCGATTTCATCTCTGACGATTTCATAGCCAACGTGATCGCAAAAATTACCTGTATTATTCAACTTTTCAGTTCCGAAGTTTTTGCGAAGGAAATGGCCAATGGCTCGTATAACTCTACAAAACGTTTAGTTTTGAAGTTCTTGATGCAATAAACATAGCCTTGATCAGATTCTAGCGACAACGTAGCGTGACCTTCCCTGGTTTGCAATCACTATGTTTTATCTTTGTGTCTTGTACATCATGAAACACGTAAAAATTTAACATCTACTTCATGTAATCAGAAAACGTGCTTAAAATGTGTTGAGAAAAACTCCAGTGCCAAAGCGCGCGCGCATATAACATAAACTACAAAAATCTAAAACGGTTCTGCTTGGGGTGGAACAGAGCAATGTTTGCTTATAAAAAGTTTAATAAAAGCGGTGCCAGAATGTATCAGAGGCATAAGCGTCTCTTGCTAAACTTATGCCTACCTTTTGGTAGCGGAGTCTTCTGCTACGCTACCGCTGTTTCTTTTTCTAACGGATCCTTCTCTGTTGTATGTGGAACAAAAAAGGACAAAACCCCATTAGTAATGTAATCGCAAACCGTGTTAGGCAAGCTTTTTAAATCATTGCTTAAAACGGTGTGGGAAGACTACGAAATACCTACTTAAAAGAAATTTGAAAGCTGTTTGGATAACTACATAAATAAAGTTATTAATTTAAGTAAAATTCGATGGGTTTTTGTTCTCTCCAGAAATAAATAAAGGTGCATTTCTAATCTTAAATTTTAACAAGACATCAAAACTAATTAATTGAATTTACGTTTCAGTATATAAGTTCCTGTGAACATTTTCTCTGTTAGGTTTGCAAACATGCATAATAGGGCTCTTAGTAGATAGGTACGCGTTTAAAGCACTTGGTTGAATCAAAAATTGTAAAGCATTAGGCATTCATGTCCAGAAGTTTATTTTTTAATTGTTTTTCTGTGGTTTGGCACCAAATTATATTTAATTTTTCAGTACCAATTTTGTTTGTTAGTATACAGGGTGTAATAGATTACATCTCCAGCATGGGAATCTCGCTTATTATAAGAGATACAGGTTTGTTTAAACTAGATGAATTATTCCTTAGTATGAGAGGAGCCACAATCAATTTTTAAAAATACAAAATTCCTCGTACTTTAGATGTTATAGCAAAAAATTTGAAAATGTCGAATTTTACTCTCATAACTTTTTTGTCTTACTCATCAATTTCATTTGTACCTTCTAAAGGTACTTTTTTATGTGTCTCCTATAATAAGCGAGATCCCCATGCTGACAATGTAATCTGGGACACCCTGTATATTAAAAATAAAGAGGGCAATGATGTTTTAAAAGGATATGTACAAAATAATATCAGCAGGATGCAAATTATGTAATATAAGCAACAAAGCTAAATAAATATTGCTTAATATCGTTAGTGGGGTACAGAAAAATAATAGATATTGTACTCCTTTTGAGCTTTCTGTATTAATCCTGTGAGAGTTAAATTTAAAACTATTTATAGGCGTCTGCACGTGTTTACCAATCAAAACCTTTATTGTGCTTATCGTACATTTTAAATCATTAAATTAGTAGCCAGAAGGACCGGTCATCTCTACTTATATCGGGGCCCAGAAGCAAGCACTTTTTTAGGGGTCCCTATAAGCAAATTTTTGTAAAATAAATGCGCGTCACAAAATTTAAGTACATGCCCTAAGTCGAAAGTCAGGGTGCGTTGCACCCAGTGCACCCCCCACCTGACCGGCCGACCCTACCGCAAAAGCTTACACCCGTTTTTATCACAAGACTTTAAAAACATTAATTAATATCATACCAAACAAAACTAAGTTTGTTTCAAAGGAAGAAAACTATAAAACATGGCAATTACAGTTTGTAAATCAGCCTAAATCATTCATAAACGTATTGTAAAAATATATTATCGATTTATAATTGAAACAAGACGCTTTTTAATTTTCTAGTAACATAAAAATTATTTCAAAAGCGCCTTCATCAAGTCAATCAGCTTAAAAGTACAAGATTGAACTTTAAAAATAATTTTCAACTCTAAATTGACCTACCTTTGATCAAAATATTCAGGGTACATCATCAGAGGCAACGCCATTTCCGAAAAAAGCACGTAAATGTTGCCAAAATCACACAATACACGCTCAAAATACCATAAACACTTTAAAAACTGGTTTTGTCTCATCATTTCCTCAACTGCCCTAACTGATATTGTAAATTCAACGTCATTTCACTGCATTTAGCGGTCAGTGTCGCTATCCTGCGAGCAGGAAAGCTCTAAGCCGGCTTACCGCAGGGACGCCGGCGTCAGCTGATTACGGCAATGTTTATAGAAAATGAGTTATTTCGATTTTCGGAACTATACGACTTTTGCAAACACTTCCTACCGATAATTTAACACTCCGCGAGCAATTTTCACTATCACAACAAAGTTTTTGCACGCGATTAACATTGATTACGAGTAAATCAATTTGACGATGATAAAAGTGTGTGTAGCTTTGACAGATGAGACGCAATGGCGCGCGCCACCTATCTAAGTGAGTTGAACGAATAACTCAAACAGGTGTTCCATCGGCCAATCACTTAGCCATAGCGTAATATTATTACACCCGCGGTGCAAGGTTTGCAGAAATATAAAATACGGAATATTCTAAAAATTACGGCCCTCTAACTAACCTTTCTTACTGAGAAAATGGCCGAAAATTCAGCTGGCACAGCAAACCTGTAGACAAGGCTTGTAAGTTATTACGGGTAAATGAATATTTAGTGTTACATGAGCATCTAGCCCGATATTTAATAACAGAACTAGTAAGCTTTCGCGCAAAGACGAGTTAAAAATCGAAATACCTATGAAAGAACGAAGCTGCTTCGTGTCAATTTTGGTAATATTTGGCTGGAAAATTAAAAATTTATTAGCGAAAACGTACGCGAACGAAACTGCTGTTTTCGCGATTTTCAGTTTTTAAATATTTCCATCAAATATGCTAATTTAAAAAAAGCATAAGCTGATACTAAAGCTTTAATACTCTACTAATTTAGGTTCCTACCCCAGACAGAGCATCTATATACCAGGGCTTGGGTGTAACAACTCTCTTGGGGGCGCTATAAAAAAGTGTTTGTAAAATAAAATAATCTATGCTTTGTGCGTGTCACGAAATTTGCAAAATTATTTAAATACATGCCATTTTGGGGCCCCTAAGTCCCGGCCCGGGTGCACTGCACCCATTTCAACCCAGGCTTGACCGGCCTTGGTAGCCAGACACTAAAAATTATATTGCATTGTAATTAAAACTATTTTTACCAAGTATTTCAATGTAATCTATTATTTTGTTCAGCTTGGAAGTCTGTTAAAAGTTTTAGGAGCTATAACCGGTATCTTTGTACTGCTGGAAGCTCCTCCCTCGGGCACGCTGCCGGTTTTAAAGCCGTAAAATGCAGGTCCCGGGGCGCATAAACCCTGTGGATGAACTTGACGACATTGTGCGCTCCGCAAATAAATTTAATCAAGATTTGCCTCTGGTACGTGTTAGTCGAATTGTTGACCTATTTCGGCATACACCACTACCTCACACGTCTGTTTATTGAGCCATTCCGCGCCCCGTATATCATCCGTTTCTAATAGATACTTTTGTTTGGGTATGTGGCGGAGATTCTACAAGTAATGCAGTCGTATATTTGCAAGTTTTGCGGTGGGGACGCTTTAGTTCGTCTCGGGGAACGTTGCAGCAATTTCGCGGTTACGATGTAATTTTAATCAGGCTAAGTACTTTATTACTTTTGTCTACATTTAATGTTGGTTGCTTCCTTGACGTTAAATAATTTATCTGGTGCTTGCGAGCGAACATGAAACAATCTAGGATACTTATATTCGTGCTTATTCCTTGCACAAGCAATTTAAAACGTTTGTACGAGAACAAATTATTAAATCATCTACCTGGCCATGAAAATCAAGAGTGGAAGTTTTTATTTTGTACTGGAACATAACTGACTTTTACTTTACTAGGTAACTTCTACAAAAGAAAAGTTTATGAAGTGGGGACTTACCACCTCTCAAAAAGGCCAAGACTAGGTCTGGCTACAGTTTTCTGCGAGGCGCAAAGGGTGTTGACCACGAGATAATTCTAACGCAATAATTAGAACACTATGGTATACAAGGGACCTTATAAAACCCTATCTCTCGGAAAGAAATCAATATGTTGCCGAAAAAGACTCGTCAGGTACAATTCTAAAATCCAACAAAACGAAAATCAAAAAAGAAGTCCCGCAAGGATCAATCTTGGGCCCCCTCTTATACATACTGTACACTAATGATCTTCCAGATTTTGCCAAAACTTCCCTTATACAACTTGCCGATGACACATCTGCTAGTATTAGTGACTCGGATTCCAAAAATTCCGAACAAAAACTCTTTGACTGCTTAGGCCAACTCCAACATTGGTTCACTTTAAACAACTTAACCTTAAACGCCAATAAAACTCAAGTTATAAAAATTTTCACAAAGTAAAATAACCTAAGACTTGAAACTTCAAAATAATTCTACAACTATAAATGTTATAAACAAAATATCATTTCTTGGTCTATGTATTGACTCTACACTGGGCTGGTCATACCACATCCAAAGCCTGTCAGGGTACCCTTTCGCACTAAAAAATCTAGGTGACGCTATGCTGTATTTTTTGGGGTAACGCTAGTGACTCGGAACCCTCTTTATTTTACAAAAGCGATGTATAAGAAATATTTTTGGTCTAAACTACCGAGATCACTGTAAAGTTACTTATCGTGACAAAGAAATAATAACCTTTTACGGCCTATTCACTCTCGAAGCCATCCTTTTCGTAAGAAATAATTTTGATCTGTTAGAAGAGAATATAAGAGACCATGCAGCCAATACCCGACATACAAAAATCTAAAACCCGATTGCTTCAAACACACCTATCTTCAAATAATGTTGCCTCCACAATTATTGCTATAGGTATACAACAAATTTAGCACATCACCTGAGAGTATAAAAATCTTCCCACCCACTACTTGAAGAAGAATTTAAGAAATGTTCTAATTTCTAAAGCTTACTATAGCGTTAGTGAATACCTAAATGATGCTTCCTTTAAAAACTCTTTGACGTAAAGAAAATTTTCAGTGTTTTGTAAACTATGTGTATTATTATTGTTACATGTTCCACGCCTTTTTGGATATTTAGAACAAATAAAGATTGTTATTATTATATTGATTACAAATATGCAGGAGGGTTCAACATTTTCAAGAGAGTTTTAAGACAAAACTGTTCAAATTTCGAAATTGCTTTACGAGTCAAAACGCCAAATATTTATCGGCTACAAAATCTGCCACCTCACGACAACTGCAATGTAAGGAAGGCTCAGAGATTTCAACAAATTTTCCAGGATTCTGGATTTGCCGAGCTGGGACATTCTCCTCACAGTACTAATTTTGCACCCTGCAAAATCTCAAAAATAATCTTACAAGAAGGCGATTTAAATCTGATAAGTACTTGAAGCTGCTGTGGATGAGTATTGTATATGCCTCCTAATAGAATGTTTTTAGAAAAGAAAAGATTGTTAGAAAAACGATGGAGTAAGAAAAATAAACTTCTGAAGGAATTACAGTTCAAAAATATAACTTTGACCTACCCCGATGTCTTTTTTTTTTCATCCACAGATTAGCTATTTTAGACATAAATAAGTAGTACATATGTTGCTTATTTAAAAAAAGAAGATATATCATCTTCGTTATATTATTATAGTATATTGCTAAAAGTTTGGGCCTAATTAATGAATAATTTAAAAAACTAATCTGTTACTAACCACAATTGTCTGTAATTTTGGACAAGATTTATATAGCTACTTCAGTTGGTATGGTCATGGCAAAAAAAAATACCACATCTCTTGGGAACTTATTATCGAGTTGTCAATCCTCATTACTTAAGGAAATAAAGCAATTCAAACCCATTTAGGTGTGAATTATTATCGTTCAATATAATCGTATTGGCAACAAAATTTTTAGAGCGATTTTGATATTCCACTTAAGGATATAAGTACCTCTTAACGTCCTATGATATTATATAGAAAAATATGTAATTGGCAACGAATTTCTGCGGAGGTTATATAAAAATACATTGCACTAGGTTTACGTTCAGATTTTATCATCCTAATAAATCCTTACAAGGGCGCATTAATGTAGAAAATGTTATAGCGTTTTGCAGAATACTTTATCTAGTATTTGGTTTCCATGGGTAAAATTTTTCATTCTGATAGTATTTGAATTAAATGTACTTGATAGGGAGATGAGAAAAATGAAAACTTTTTATTGAGTTAAGTTTATTAAGTAATTCTTAGCAGGAATAATTTAGATGTTAGCATAAAAACCTCATTCATGCCACAAAAACTTAAGCTTGTACATTATTTTTTGTGATAATATCCAACTAGGAGCTAGGTAATAATTGTTATTAACAATAATTTCTTTTTATGCTATACCTATATGAAGCACTACAAAAAAAAAGAACAATTTCATATTGTCTACGTGACTTTTCGACATTGCCTATCGATTTGCTTCCACAAACAAGTTCAAAAAAGTGATAAGCGTTATTAATTTTTCAATCTATATGGAGATACAAGGTAATAAAAGAATACGGTTAGGTACCGTACAAACAAATGACAAGCGGCGTACCAGATTTTAAAATAAATACAAAAAAAAAAACAACTGCGAGCGATGGTTTTGATGCAAATTCAGTTTTATTCCGCTTATAAAATGCGCGACCTTTTTTTCATGTAAACGTTTATGTAACAAATAATAATAAAAACAAATTCGTTTTTATATAATCGCGTTTGTTTTATCTTCTAGCCGCATGTATGCATGCAATGGAACGGGCGATGACAATTAGTTTTCATAAAAGCATCAGATAAACTTGTACCATATTAAAAATAATTATAAAGTCTGCCTTTTACGTGTGGCTATGAACATTGAAATAAATTATTGGCCTTCTTACAATACACTTGAAGTACCATATCTTTGTTATTTATAATAATCTTCTAGCAACAAACATCAAGTTTGGTTCAAAAATACTTGGACAATAATGATGTAAAATAGTAACAGTTTTAAATTTTGTTAATCAGTATATACCAACGATTTAAACCGATTTCAAAAACTGCAAAATAGGGGTATTTTTTACACTGTTCCAGATACACCAAAATTACTCTAATGCTAGATACCTTACAGTGACGTGGTATCAAACAACGAAGAGTTTTCAATACGATTGTATTCATTTTCAAGATTATAAATAACCTGCTTCCAAATTATTTGTTAAAATATACAACCCAAAATTCTGAGATACACAACTGTCCAACTAGAAACTGTAAAGACTTTAAACTGCCAAGTCAGAAAACGAAATAGCATTCTCTGCTTTCTGAAGGACTGAAAGTTTAAAAGGATCCATCAAGCGAGCTTAAAAATTAAACTTATTTTGTGGGGCTCAGATATCAGCTCAGTAGTTTAATAAAGCAAATGTTTTAATGTCCTACACCAATACAACTAGTGACCTGTAATTGTAAAATAATTAGCCAAACGCTAAACAAATATCATCTATTTTGGATAATGAGAAATACAGAAAGAATAAATCGAGTCACGATTTGCTAGTCACAAACCCAGAGAATACAAATTTTTGTAGTCCCCCATTAACTGCAAACTAACAGTATACTATCTTGCATGTAAATTAAAGCCCGTTCCGTTATTAAATTATCTCAATTAAGTTGATCGTGGTTGGTGAGTAGATACAGTTAATTTTCGTATTTCATTGCAATAATTACTGTAAGCAAACTAGGCTATTAATTTCACAGATGAATGCACACCAAGCACGGTAATATAGCCAGGAACTTGTGTATTATATGCGAACTAAATAACGGAGAAGATTGTGGCAGATATAATGAGAGAAATGGATACGACCAAAGGAAGTTCTAATTATAAAGCAATTCGGTGGTTTTATCGCACAAGGAAGAAAGGACGATTTATAACAACGCCCAGACGGTAGGTTTACGTCTTTATTTCATGTAAAATCCTATTTATGGGTAATTTATTTAATGCAGGAACAGCCTTAAATTCAAAAAAGATATTTTTCATATAATCTGCCCCTCTTCAGATAATTAAATCAAAATTGAAAGTATGTTTCGCTCGATAGAATTGTTTGGGAATGTAAATAACATTTTTTTAACGTCGATGCGCTCCAAAATAAAACGCCCTGTATGAGAGGACGCTGATAACAGACGCAAACAACCCCAGGACTGTAAATGACGGACAACCAAATTGATAAAATAAATTAAACCCAGCCTGCTTGATTTACAGTTGGCGAACGTGACTCGAAATCTTAACTAACAGGACCATTATTTATCAGTAAAAAAATTCTGAGGCAAAATTGAGCCTAATTTATGTTCGCAGGCGTCTCCGAACGTCCGTGTAATTGAAGGCTGGCAGGAAAAGCAGGTGAATAAATATCAAAATATGCCCACGCGTGAAACATGTCACCCACTCGGCTGTCATCAGGCCACAATTTAACGTGAAACTCGACAATTCAACTGCGTTTAATGTTGTCAAAGTTGCTAACAACAAAGCCAGATCGTTATTAGACAGGTAATTTATTTGTACACACGCGACAATAGGTTATTATTTGAAAAACGTGCACAAGGTTTCGCGAAAATGTGTGAAACGATATTCTAACAAGCATTTTTCAAGTGGATTTTTATTAGTTTAACCCTGAAATAGTTTCCGAGTTTTTGTAACGCAAGCACTTTCATAGTTTTGGTAAAATAAACACTTTCCAGACGCCTCTGCGGCGCTGGTTGACTTTACAAGTAGTAAATAGTGTGAAGTTAAATTTTTACTTGCAAGTATACCCCCAGGACCGGTCATCTGTATATCAGGGCCCAGGTGCAAGCATTTTTTAGAGCCCCCATAGAAAAAGGTAAAATAAAATCATGTGCGTTTTGTGCGTGTCACAAAATTTGCAAAATTATTTAGGTACATGCCATTTAGTGGCACCCCTAAGTGAGGGGTTGGGGGGCATAGCACTGCAACCCCCACCCCCACTTGACCAACACGGTTTCCCACCGCAAACATACAAAGATAAGGCATAAAGCTTACTACACTCGTTTTTATCACGAGACTTCAAAAACAATAATTAATACAGGGTGTGTAAAAATTGGCGGAAGCGCCATACGTGCGATGTTCTTCGTAAAATTCTAAGTCGAAAATCTTAATACGAAATGTTGTACCATACTTGCTGTGTCTGCAAGAGGTCCTCAAAGTTTTGACATTTAGTCCTTTAATAAGCGCTATTATTTAATACTTGCAAATGAAAAAGCTGCAATTTGGAATAAAAATAAATTTCGAATGGTATTTTTTCCTAGATATTGTGTTCTTCCTTTCAAAAATTGGTGTAGAAAATATGTAAATCACTGATTTGAATGAAAATAATACATATGGCAACATTGTCATTGGCTGTCATCTCTGTTTTTCTCGTAATTATTTCTAGTTTGTGTTTTACGATACCTAAAAGTTTGCAGCTATGTTTACGAACTGAAGGCTTTCAGTTTGAACAAAAATTGTAAATACCTAAGTAAAAATTGCGAATAAAAAAATGTCCAAACGCAAATCAATGTATGCAATGTTGCCAATTTTTTTTCTTTAAATGATTCCTGAGGCAATAGGAAGCATGGTACAACATTTTTGTATTAAGATTTTCGACAGAATTTTACGAAGAACATCGTCACGTGTAGCGCTTCCGCCAATTTCTACACACGCTGTATATTACCAAACTAAACTACAATTTGTTTCAAAGGAAGAAAACTGTAGAACATGGCAATAACAGTTTATAAATAAGCCTAAATTATTCATAACCGTATTGTAAAAATATACCGATTCATAATTTAAACAAGACGATTTTTAATTTTCTCGTAATGTACCCCTCACTTGACCGGCCCTGTATACACCCTAGCAGGGATAACAAAGTGTTTAAAGAAGTTGATTGATATTAAAAATGAAACAGTAATTAATCTTTGAAATTAATTAATAACAAAGACCAATTGTAATAGCGAAGAAAATTACCAATCAACCGTTATTCTACGCGGGCATTACCCCATGAGGGTTTAACTTATCAACGCAATTATCCCAGAAAAAAACTGTATTACAAGACTAGATACCCTTCAACAAGACAAAGCCGTCTTCGATTCGATTATTGCGCGTAATCTGTAGATGTCAGCAGTGCAAAGTGGGAAGTCAGGAAACAGCCGCGCAATTTTCCCGAGATAGGGTTGCTAGATTTTGTCTCCGAGTACAAAAAACCGGCGACTTTCTAGACCCATTTGACACGGCCATAAAGGATCAAAATAAAAAATGAGCACTGTTCACGTGAAATTGGACGTGAAATGGGTATATTTAGTTGTGGCGAACTTTGACACTGGCTCCTTTGGTTATAATTTACGGCGAAGGTAAGGATTTTGCTTGTCTTCGTCTTGTGATATGTTTAAAAGACGATTTCGTTCCTTACATGGTTTTTGAATTAACTCCTGACATTCGCAAGTTACAATAAAATGTACCAAATCCTTTCTCGTTGACAAAGTTTGGCAAAAAGGATTACTAATGAAATTAAAGAAAATGCTTGCTGTTCAATATAGTCAGCTCATGGAGTCATATCTATCTCAGCGAACTTTTAAGGTCAAAATGGAAAACGAATACTCAGAACTTGGGTTTATAGGAGCAGGTGTACCTCAAGGAAGTGTCCGTGGGCCGGTATTGTACACATGACATTCCAGAATCACAAAACGTAAAACTCGCCACATTTGCTGACGACAATTATGGGGCTGTACCAAAAAAAGCAACTACAGCTGTCTTCAAAAATTCCAAAACCGTGTTTTAAGGAGCATAGTAAATGCCCCTTTGTATGATTCATTAAAATTATTTAAAAATCCTTCTCATTACTAAAACTTCAAGTACGTGAGGACTTTTTTATTTGGGTAATTTTCTGCGCCCAAGCAGGAACGAGGTGAAATTTATTTATATTTAATCCTCCCGTTCTGTTTTACAGTCAACGGTTATATCTGTGTCGCGCTTAATATTTCAACGTTTAAAAGGTAAAACGAGGAATGTAAACTTTTCATTCCTGAATTTTAATGAGGTCGAGTCTAAGGGCGAGGAAGAAATCCGAAATGATGCGATAATTTCGGTGCTCTACAAGACGAACGCTAATTTCATTTTATTTCATAAGTAAAACTAAGGTAAGAATCCCTTAAGAATCGAGTGATAATAAATGAGAGTTACCTGACCTTATGGAATGGAATATCAAAGAATTACAGGGAGAAGTACTCACCTAAAACAAAAAGAAACAAACAATAGTACCTACAAATATTATACAACTTTAGGTATACGTTTCGACGTAGCATAATTAATTTGTTATTAAAAAAATAATGAAACCAAGGTACATCGATACGTGTCCTGCAATTTTTCGAAATGTTTAAAACGAGATAACAAATTTTGCTACAGTTTATTCATCATTCTGATATGGTACGCTTTTTGTCAGTCAGTTAAGCAGTTTTAGATATGCAAAATAGTACTTCAGTACCAATAATTACTCTTGCTAAAACATTTTAAGCTAATTCATTTAAAAACAAAGTTGTTATGTTTAGTGCTTATCTTAGAAACTTCTTTAAACTTTGATTAATAAGACTGATGAATATTTAGATTAAAATAAGACGTAGAATATTTAAAGCGTTCGGCAAAATGTTTGAGTTTGGGATTGAAGAATATTTTACCCAAAAATCATAACAGAAAAATACAGAGTTGTCTGTTAACATTATTTAGTTTTTTTGCAGCTTTGTTAGTAATACATTGGCAGGAGTAGTTCTGGACAATAAAAAAACATTTAAAACCATTTAAGACCCGCGTATTGAAGAAGAAATTAAGAAAAGTTCCGATTTCTAAAGCTTACTATGGAGTAAACGAATATTTAAACGATCTGTGTTTTTTGTTTTTATTAACTATGTATATTATTGTAATGTACGTACATTATTATTGTGACAAGTTCTACACCTTTTTTGGGATATTCAGAACAAATAAAGATTAGAGTAAAGTGCCCTAATATGGAATAGGTACTTTTTTGTATTCGGCAATAATATTCACATTTATTCAACAAAATTTTGCAAAACAAATTATAAGGAATTTGTAATGAATACGCAACACGTTACTCGAATTCTGGTACGATATTACGGTAGATATTTCTTACATAGCTATTTTTTTTAAATGTTACTACTATTCCATATTAATCTCCCGGAGAACCTAATATGGAATACTAGGGGTTCATAATATGGAATATAGAATTTTATGGGAAATATACATTAAAATAAACAACTGCTCATAGATTAATCTTTTATTTCTTTCTGATTTGCATTATTACTTAAACCAAACCAAAACGCTGTTATTTATGTAAATTACATTATAATTCAAGTGTCATTCGAACTAAATGTTGATAATTTATTTATTTTTTATAGGTAGGACAATGGAATTCTTTTTTTTTGGGTATGTTGCACATTTTTCGTCTGCCCATTTCTGACACTTTTGACACTGAACCATATTGCTGTACTTAGTGACCGTAATCATATTCATTATGGCACCTCTATATATTCCATATTAGGCATCAATGTGACATATCAAAAATCGGTATATGTAAAACATGAAATGGCCCCAATCAAAATTTTGTTCTATTTAATTGAAATGTAAAGGCTCATGCTAAATAAACATGCAATAAAATATTTTATATCATTTACCCTAGCATATAATATTTTGCACTAAAAGATTTAGCCTAAAAACTCAGTAGCACGTCAAAACTATATTTGAATCTGTTATGTAATCTAGTGAATATTTTTTAACTATTTTACATTTGGTAATGTGTGATCGATGTACAAATAGGTACATATAGTTTTTAACAGATATCGCTTATTAATTGTCATAAAACTGATGTATTCCATAATAGGCAACAGTTTCATATTAGGGCACTTTACTCTATTATTATTATTATTATTATTATTATTATTATGAGGTAGAAATAGAATAATTTAAAAACTAGTATAATATAGCACTCTAGGAAACGAAAAAAAGTAATTTAGCCAAAACTATTCAAAACTAGCCCAAACTAGCTACAAGCCATACACAAAAGTTCTAGAAAAGAGACTAGGGGAACATGTAGAATTAAAACCAGTAGAAGAACAAGCAGCTTTTAGATCAGAAAGAGACAATTTATAACATAAATATTATCGAAAGAAAATAGAAGAACTTTACTTAACATTTATAGACTTAAAAGCAGCCTTCGATACGGTGAACCGAAGAGAAATATGGAAAACCCTGAGAGAAATGGAAATACCAACATTTTTATAAACGCAATTAGAAGCACATCACATATCAGACAGTTAGAGCTTAAGTACAAATTGTAGGACAAATATCAGACGAATTAGAATGAAATTTTTTTAATGAATTACCTGTGAAACTCAACCAAACGACGCCTATTTCAAATTCCAAAAGTGTGTGTTTGGAGCACAATTTAAAAGTAATTTTGTGCCCTAATATGCAACAAAAATTGTACAGATAAAAATCTAATCAGGATGTAAGTTCAGTGGAATCATCCACAAAGCTAAATAACGTTTTCTTGTTATTAAATATACTTTAGCGATTAATCTCATCAACATAACTAATAACATTGCCTAATTGACGCTTCTTGTTCGTGTACCGAGTTCAAAACAGACGATACACGGGGAATAATAAGGAAACAGAAGCATTTTCCCCAAGTTTTCAAAGTTTGGTAACTTTGTGTCAATTTATTAAACGCCTCGACACCATTAGAGTAAGTACACAGTCAAATACCTTCAGCTACGCGAATTCTGTCGAACGCTGAACTCCGCATTAAGCAGAAAACGAGAAGGCAGAGTAACTTCTCCAACTAGTCGATTAAGGTCGGTATTACTCACTCCGGTGAGCACTTAATCAGGACACCCATGAGCTTTGGATCTTTAATTGCGAATAGTTGCAACGGAGTCGTCCCTACTGTTAACTTAACAGTATAAGGAAGCATTTCCTTGTTCCATTTTTGTAGCTTTGTTCGTGGCGAAGAATTGAGATAAAGCATTATCTGGAATTCTGCGCGTTTTAACTTTCAGGGCGCGTAGGAAGTCATAAATTATTAATTTAGTTGTGAAAGCGATGAAAATTTGCGGAAGATGCTTGCACTTTCTATAAAATATAATATGAAAAATACAAAGAGATTCACTTTTTTTAGGAATATAGATCATTTAATTCCTTGAAAACAATCAAGATACAACAACACAGAACATGAGATAAATCGCTAACCGATTTTCCAGTAAAATACTGGTCCAAACTTATTAAATGGACTAAGTTCTGGAAGACCTCAGGGAGTACGTACAAAAAATTTTTGTAGATTGTCTATTTCAATTTGATACAAAAGCTAAGGGCGCTCTGAAGGAATAAATAAGGACCTATCAAAGTTTTTTTAATAAGCTAATGTTAAAAACTGCTAAAATAAGGGTTTGCTGTTAAAAAAATGTTAAACTGATATACAGAATTTTAAATTCCCCCTATTTTTTTAATATCTAATAGATTTCTTAACGATGGTCCTTTGGGTTAATACTAAACTTCAAAATTCTTCTGTTGCTCCTTATTAAGTAAGTAATAATGATGTACAATGTAAAAAAAAAAAACGTATAAAGAAGGACCTAGCCACAAGGAATTTGTAGTTTAGTTTGATGAATAGCTTACACAAAACATAAACTTGGTTTATTCGGTCCACGAACTTGTAGGCGGACGGAGATTACAATCCTAGGTTTGTTGGGGTTCGAATAAACTTTGGTAATGTGCACAACTCGTGGTATTACATACATCAAACAAATGTACGGCCATTGTTTGAATAACAACTACCAACTTCGACATTAAATTGAAACGCTTTATCGCTTCACGTTATATGCACGGTTTTTTTAATCCGTTTTCGTTCTTTTTTTTAGGAGGATGAATTTAAAACAATAATCCAACGAATACTGACATTGATATGTAGAATGCAAACACATCTACGTTCAATTACATGAAATAAGTGATATCCGGCTACTTGTCTCTTTGCATTTTTAATAATCAGCTCAATACACCATCATTTGGTTAAAAAAAAGTATATATCGAAAAATAATTTCTCAACCACTTTGAATCTTGATTTCAATTTTACAGGAATTGTTTATCTGATGTATCTTAACATGAAAATAATATTTTCACAGACATATGTCAATCTGTATGTTTGTATTTTCAATAATAAGCCCAAAACTCTACATATGGTTAATGCATGCTTAACTCGAGCGGCTATATCGGCAAATAATTTCTAAACCACTTTGAATTTAGATTTGAATTTTACAGGAAATGTTTATCTGATGTATCTTTACATGAAAATAATATTTTCACATACATATGTCAATCTGTGTGTTTGTATTTTCAATAATAAGCCCAAAACTCTACATATGGTTAATGCATGCTTAACTCGAGCGGCTATATCGGCAAATAATTTCTAAACCACTTTGAATTTAGATTTAAATTTTACAGGAAATGTTTATCTGATGTATCTTTACATGAAAATAATATTTTCACATACATATGTCAATCTGTATGTTTGTATTTTCAATAATAAGCCCAAAACTCTACATATGGTTAATGCATGCTTAACTCGAGCGGCTATATCGGCAAATAATTTCTAAACCACTTTGAATTTAGATTTGAATTTTACAGGAAATGTTTATCTGATGTATCTTTACATGAAAATAATATTTTCACATACATATGTCAATCTGTGTGTTTGTATTTTCAATAATAAGCCCAAAACTCTACCTATGGTTAATGCATGCTTAACTCGAGAGGCTATATCGGCAAATAATTTCTAAACCACTTTGAATTTAGATTTAAATTTTACAGGAATTGTTTATCTGATGTATCTTTACATGAAAATAATATTTTCACATACATATGTCAATCTGTGTGTTTCTATTTTCAATAATAAGCCCAAAACTCTACCTATGGTTAATGCATGCTTAACTCGAGCGGCTATATCAGCAAATAAATTATAAACCACTTTGAATTTAGATTTAAATTTTACAGGAATTGTTAATCTGATGTATCTCTACATGAAAATAATATTTTCACATACATATGTCAATCTGTGTGTTTCTATTTTCAATAATAAGCCCAAAACTCTACCTATGGTTAATGCATGCTTAACTCGAGAGGCTATATCGGCAAATAATTTCTAAACCACTTTGAATTTAGATTTAAATTTTACAGGAATTGTTTATCTGATGTATCTTTACATGAAAATAATATTTTCACATACATATGTCAATCTGTGTGTTTCTATTTTCAATAATAAGCCCAAAACTCTACCTATGGTTAATGCATGCTTAACTCGAGCGGCTATATCAGCAAATAAATTATAAACCACTTTGAATTTAGATTTAAATTTTACAGGAATTGTTAATCTGATGTATCTCTACATGAAAATAATATTTTCACACACATATGTCAATCTGTGTGTTTGTATTTTCAACAATTAATTAAATACACTACCCTTTAGTTAATAGATATGTACCTAGAGCGGCTGTATCGACAAATATTTTCTAAACTGCTTTGAACATTGATTTGAATTTCAGAGGAAGTGTTTATCCTACGCATAGTTTTACATTTTTGTGTTAACCTGCCTGTTTGTAATATTTATTAATAATATCCTTCTATACCCGAAGATGTTAAGATACATTACAAAGCATTAACCAGTTTCATGAATAAACTGTCTGTATTTTCAATAAATAAGTCAATACACTACTTTGGTTATTAACTGCGTATATTTCTGATTAAATTTAAACTCTCTCTGTAGTATTTTTATTGCTAAATTACTTACTTTCAACCAATTAAAATGATTTAATGTTCTACAACGAGGGTAAAATTAAAAGCTAACTGTTGGACAACACAATTTTAACCGGTTTTTCAGTTTTTAGATATAATATTTTACATTTAGTTGTGCCTGGAGACTTTACGATAACATCGTTTTGTTCGAAGTGCGAACGCAGGTGCAGTGGAGCAGTATAAATTAATTCCTCCTGCAGAAGCCAAGTTTCCTCGTTCTACAGCATAAAAAAAACTTTATTAATCCGTATTTATCGTTCAGATTTACAATCCGCGCCACTTTTATGTCGGAGAATCCCTCCCTCGTCTCCATTTAGCGTTTCAGATGGCCAGCTTCACACTAACAAACGCGGAATGACCCCTGAACATTTATATGATATGAACGGACATAAACGGAAAGACCGGAAGTCGAGGGGCGCATAAAAGTACACGGTTTCGCTCGCAATGGTATCCGGTCGAAGTCGAGTTGATCTTTTAGTGTGGAGAGAAAATCCTTCGCATACTTGCTGTATATTTATTGGCCGTAAAAAGGACACGCCAGGACAAGAGTTGAGCGGACAGGAAGCTAAAATATTTGCCGTGTTTGTTTGGGACAGTTGCACAGTCGATTTGGCTTTTGTTTTTGCGCCTTCTAGATTTTAGGGGTGGTTGCTCGAAGCGGTAGATCTTTCTCCAATTTTTATGACACTTGGCATATTAAGCTTAATTGACTTTTGAATTACCAATGTGAACAGAACTTTATTTAAACTCGTTCAAGTGAAAATATTAAAAAGCTCTTGCATGAATTCCAAATACATGGAACTCTCTAACTAAACAAAACAACTTGCTGGCATGCTGTAATGACGCGCTCTTCACAAAAATCCGTAGATGAAATCAGAAACCCATTAGTCGCGTATGAAAATTCAATTCGAACCGAACTTCAGGGAGTCAGTTTTTTACAATCGTTTATGTGAATGATTCGACGTTCATTTATAACAGATGGACCTGTTGGATTCCGGAATTTTATAAAAAGAAGTTGCATCGAAGTTGGCAGCTTTCCTATCTGATCGATAAACGACACTAAATTACAACTGATAGCGACTTCGTGTTTGTTGTTTACTGCCAATTTCCACCATGACAATGTTCGATAAATCAACTGTAGCTTCTAGCCTCACATCAAAGTTTCGGAGTAGATAATGAAGTGTGTACTTTATAACCGATAATTTATAGGCGACATGAAAGCGATAGTGGGTATAATATTTTTAATAAGTTTCGAAGTAACAAGTGTTCATTTTCTAGCTTGGAAATTAATTATTGATTTCGCTGATCGAGGAACAAATTTATTAAGTAACGGGTGATGTATCAAAATAGGCGATGACTGGTCACATGCAGCCTTTATATTAATTGGTTGTTATTTATTTTGGTTTAGCATTGATGAAGAGATGGTAGTTAACAAAGGACTAAAACAAGGAGACTTCCTATCAACCACTCTATTTAACCTGGCACTGGAGTACCTACGTACTAATAAAAGTGAATAAAGGTAAACTTCGAACAGTTGGTGGACATGAAAGGTTCATGGTTAAAATTAATTGGACACTTACTATCTAGAGCGCACGAGGTATCTGCTAAATGAATGAGACACGTTATTGGACAACAGCATCATAAAACATGACACAACTTAAATAAAGTTTACCCGTTGGAAAAGTTAACAAGGCAAGTCTTCAGTAAATAAATATGAACATTAGAGGTGGATTTATCTCTGAATGATGTTAGAATTACAAAATATATTATTTGCGCGTTTCAAAAGGCTAAAGTAAATAGAGTCTGGCAGTCAATAACGCCACCAAATTAGCAGACCTGCGGTCTGTGAAACAACTAGACCTTAACTAATGTCATTTGTTTCCGACACTCGGCTTGCGTGCTCCGAAAATCCACGTTTATCGTATCTATCCAATATTTTTACTGCGGCGACGGTCAATTCTTTGCGCACCCCTGGCTATTTCATTGCCCCGCTTCATCCCTTTAGCGTCGCCCAAGAACATAACGATAAGAAATTTTCCGTACAAGACCAGTTAGTCCTATTAGGTAGGCAATAAAATTGTCGCAGGCCGTTTTGAGTATTAATCTAAGCTGGATTGTTTGAGTGGGCGCTCCATAAATCGACGGTATTTAATTTAATTGTAGATTATGCAGGGAGTTTGGGAGATGTATGAGGGCGGCCGCTTTGTCGAGGCAAAGGAAATCCTACGGTCTAAAATTTCTCAAGTTGTATCAGAATGTGATATAAGATTAATGGGACTCGCTTTGAAACAATGCAGGATTAACGGGGACGAATTCTATAGAGGCGACGTAACTGTAGTCTGTTTTGTTTGAAGCTATCGCGTTACAGATGTACAGGGTGTTCCGAAATCCGAGGCACAGTACAAAAAAGAATTATGTTGAAAGCTAGAAACCGATTGGGTTGGGATAAGGTCTATGTTTTCAGTCAATAATAATTATTTAAGATGTAAAAATCCTGTATTAAAATACCTTAGCTTTCGTATCTTTACTAATTTCGAAGCTATAGGAATATTTGTGTTAAAAATGTGACATTTGTGAACAATGTGTTAACGCATTACTCAAAAACAGTTGATTTTAGTTACAAAACCGTCGCGTAGAAGTGATAGAAAATTTTATTTAGCAACGTCTAATAGTGTAGAATATAGCAAGTGTTCTATATTTGCACTATTTTTTAGAAAAAATCTACTTTTGTTTAAGGTAAGGCAAATGGCACAAAGAAAACTGAGGTTATTTAGATTGTTTGGAGAGGCACTTTAATTTGTTTTACGTATTGAACATGCCGGCGGGGCGGATCTACATAGAGACTAATAGGGCTTAAGCCATGGGCCCCCAAGCGTCGAGCCCACAAAAACTGAATTATCATCATAAATTTTTAATACTTTTTTATTAATGGGCACTTGGCGTATAGTAAAAAATATTTAGTATTATTATAATTATAATTCAGGAGGTGATTCCTTATCGAAAATGAAGGGGGGTCTTTCATATAATTTTTTTTTCCTAGACGTCTCCTTTCTGAGTTACACCCCCCTAAAGGGGAGCAGTAAAATAGGGTTTTGTTTACGAGAAAAACTAAAGAATAAAATAAGTTTGTAAATAAATCAAACTTTTTATATTGCAAAATTTCAACCCACCTAAAAGTTCTGATAAAACAACCAACAAGGGTCGCACTTTTCAGCCCCCTGTGAAGGTGGGAGATGATTGAAAATATTACTATGAGAAACCTTTTAATAAGTACAAAACATCTACCAAATATTATTCTCCTATATTTGAGAAATAAAATAAGAACCCTATTTTACTGCTCCCCTTTAGGGGGGTATAACTCAAAAAGAAGACGTCTAATGAAAACATTGTATATGAAAGACCTCTCTTAATTTTCGATAAGGAACCACCTCCCGAATTTTGTTGGCAATATTTAAGAAACACCTGTATAAGATATAATGTTTGTCATTCAACACCATTTCATAAATAAATATATTTCAACTCTGATTTTGATGTCCTTAAAAATGAATTTTAAACCCCAATTTAAGGATTCTTAATCTAACCAAAAAATGGGGCCCCATTGGACATATGCCCTAGGCACCTAAAACCTTGATCCGCCCCTGCAAGTCGGAGACCACAAGCTGTGCATTTTATTTTTTAGTTTGTTTAGAAACGGCCTAAGGCAATTTTATACAGCTCTTCAAAGTCTTAGAAAATATTCCAAGTGTACCTATAGACTTGCATATTTTCTTGGCAAACATACAAACATTTTGCAATGGTCTTTATATTTTTTGAAAATGTTAAAGACATGCTTTAGTTTGTTTAAAAACGGCCCTACACAATTTTTATACATTTTCAAAACATTGTAAAAAGCTTTTAAGTGTTTTTTTTTTTTTGGCAAAATTTGCAAAAGGTTTGAAATGGTCTTCATAATTTTGAAAAATGCAAAACAAGCAAAAAAATGTCTACCGTTAGTTTATATAAAAGCGGCCTGACACTATTTTAACAGCTCCTCAAAATTTTGAAAAAGTTCCAAGTGTATTTGCATTTTTTTAGATAACCCCAAGTTGTGTTTTCATAGTTAAAAATATAGTTTTACACTTCTTAAAATTTATTAATAAAGACTGCTACTAATAAAGAGATTTGTCTTTCAACTGGTAATGCATTTTGATAAAACATTCTTCGAGATTTATATTTAATCTTGCTTATATTAATCTCAAAAGCATTCTTTTTATTATACTTAATTAAAAAAAGTTAACAAAAATAAGTTCTTAAATGATTAAAAAGTTTCTCTTTAAAAACATTTCCTTAAAATTTGTATAGCAAGAAAATTAGTTTCTGGATCTAGTTTATAAGACGAATTCTACCAGCTAAGTCGCTCTTAAGAAGAAATTCAAATTACTCCGTTACAATCGCTAATCTGATGAAAGCTCAGTGTGTTGCAGCACCTTAAAAACAAGCTTTTTCTATTGGATTGGCGCGTCAAAGCCTTACAAAACTACTAAAAAACGAAGTCGGGAATTTCTAGCATTCAACATTTCTGAATCACCAATATTTCAGCTTTACTTTTTAGCTAAACATTAGGTGGAGGTAGTTCTGCATTATTTCAACAGTAAGGACACGTCGAAATTTAAATTAAAGTACTTTGTTACCTTATCGATGAATCGAGATGTTTAAAGACAAAAGAAGGAGGTACTCACCTGAAACAAAAAAAAATACATTAATATAAATAAAACCATTCCAGACACTTTATTACATTTTGTAATTATTATTCAAGATGTCGTTAATGTATGCACTAATCTACAGACATGTTTAAATAAACAGTGTTATAGTATATATATAGTTCAGTTGCTGTTAAACCAACAACCCTGAAAATGTCCCCGATAAAGGAGGACGAAACGTCGGTTATGAAGAAACCTTCTACGCAGTTCCAGCACGGAAATAACTTATCTATACACATATAATATATGTCCCAAAATATTATGGTGGGTTCGTAGATATTCCCCAATTTTATATAAAACTATTTATTTCTTAATAATTAAATAATAACCCATTTAATCATCGTTGTTTAAACAGACATTTCTCGTTAATACTTGTTTTTTTGTGCAAACTTTCTTTTCCTTTGTATGTTTTATGTCTTCGAATCTAATTACTTTTATGGACGCCATTAAAATTATAACAATCACGCTCTTAATTTCCTTTGTAGAATAAGTTCCTTATCTCTAATTACAGCGAGCCTTTTGTGATTCATCTGAATTGCAATTTTAAAAGTTTTAGAGTACTTTCCGTTGAAACTACTTGAATATTAATTTCTGTCATACATGTAATGGAAATGTTTGCAATAAGCAGATAAACATCTTTGCTGCATTGTGAAATAACAACCAGTAGTAATGAAATGGTGTTTTGTGCTAGGAATAATAACCTTTGCAGAATTCCGTTGTCACTGGCTCGCATCTACGTTGGTAGAATGGTAAAGTTTTCCCGGGGTATTGTTTAAATTTTCTCGTGTTGCGATACAACTCTTTTGTGTTAATTTTTTTAAGAAATAAAGTTGAGTGCACAATAAGTTTGTTAAGAGTTAAAAAAAATATTTGGAACGTTGCTATTTAAAGGTTGTATGCAGTTAAAGAGTTTATATAGAAGTGGAAATTATGTGCGAACACTCAACAGTAGTTCCAAGATTTTTAAAACAACATTGGGATTAAGATAGGGGATCCTTTAAGTCCAATGCTTTTTAGAATAGGTACCAAGGAATAAAATAATTTAGGAGCGTCAAAAAGTACAAAGAAAACCTACTGGGGGTGAAAAAAAATAAAACCAATATCTTTAACAGGACTGACCTTACCAGACGATGTGGAGCTATCAGCTAAACAAGAAAAAGCTTTGCAAAATATACTAGGAAGATGGACAGATACTTTAAGAGAAGCTGATATAATTGGTATCTAGTAGTAAGTGCATTACAAAAAATTTAAAACATTAAGTCAATTTGCATGTCTTTGTAAAATTTTGAAACAGCTTCCGTTAGTATGTTAAACGCTTTTTGTAATTTAACAAAATGTAAAACAACCCGAGCATGTCACATCTTTTACGGGTTGTGCTTTGCATTTTACACTATTTGCTGGAACAGCATCGTCTACAACTCGGTTATATTACACAACACTTGAACATATATCTAAAAAACAAGAAAATTAACCAACAGCAGCGTTCCATTTTCTGCCAACTGAATAGGAAGAAAACCATCAGAGCGTTTATTTTTGTAAACTTCAGAGAACAAAACATACGTTCATGTAGTTGTTTGACCTTTTAAGCATTTCAATTTTATTCTGAAGTAAACACTCTGGTAATTATCCTAGGGTTTTGATGCAAAATAGCACGAATATTCCTGTACTTGACTATACAACGCATTTATTAAAGATGATGATGTTGGAAAACGTCTTGTACATCGTGTTTAGGCACTTAATTCTTGACAACTGTGTTTTTTACTCATCTTTAAATCCAAAATAATCGTTTACTAAATTTGCACATTCTTCAACGTATTGAAAATCAAGCAAAAGTAAACAGGATGATACACGTAAAGCAAGGGGTGGCAAATTTACTCCAAAATAATCACATAAAAAAATAAATCTATAAACTTTCAGTAAAAAATAAAGTTCAATAAGCCACACAGGAGTTAACGAATGGCAATGCTTGAAGACCAAAGAACAAATTAATCAGGAAAATTTCGTTTTCCCCGCTTGCAGGCTTACAAAGCCGCATAAAAAATAAAACCAAGGTAAAAAAGACAAAAGAGCTGCAACAAAAAGGTGCCAACAAAGGCGGAAAAAAAGCGGGTCGGAAGTAAGACTGCACTTAAGCAAAATTACGAGCAACATCAAGACGCTTACGTCTACGTTAGAAAAAAATCGACTTACAAAGATTGCGACAGAAATCTTGAAAGGGATAACTTCGACGTTCGCAGTCCGTCGAACATTTTCAATCACTTGACGTCGTATCACATATATATTAAGTTATAATTATTATAATTTCGTACGAAAATATTTTAATATGTTTTAAAGCACAACGTTTTAAGCCTTATGTGTTTCTTGAAATTAATTAGAATATTTAATACTGTTACGTCAACACTTTTATTTAGTTAATTGTTTAAAATCTAAAATTAGGAATTTTCGTTGAAAAAAAAAGATCCCCATGCGAAATTACTGCGTTATATTTTCGCAAGGGGGGAGTAATTTAGCATCTAGTTGCCTGTGACATTGATATTATATAAAACAATGGCGCCACAACGTAAAAAATTGCAGTCAGGGTGTCCAATTATATTTTCTCCCCAGTAAAATCATATTTAAAATGGTGAGAGTGTAAAATTTTCAGTTTATTTCAAATCTACTAAAAAACCAAACTATTCGATTTGAATTTTTCTTAAAGATGATTGGTTCTGTGTTTTTTTTTACTAATATCGTAATTGATATGATTTAAGAGCTAATAATAATATTTTAAGAAATAAATAACGAGTGTTAAAAGCTTTGGTAAAAAAAAAAAAAAAGTTTTGCCTAAGAAAAACTGCAAAGACTATAGCTAGTATTTGAACCTTTCCCCTTTTCCTGACAATCAAATAACCGTAATAAAATGATTGAAAAAGTAATTTTCATTATTTAAACAAGAAATAAGTTGTGAAAAATTTCTTAAGTCATTTGCTTTAGTACCTATCATTTTTTTAAGCTTCAGTTTTTAATTTTTTTAAAATTTTGAATGATAATGTTTTAACCATTATTGTAGCTATCTGAGTGTGGATAATTCTAAACCAATAAGTGAATATTGTGTGAACCTTTTCAGGAAATGTTAAGTTAGTGTTTCTTTAAAAAAAGTTTTAACAGGGGAGTGTCACGATATGTTGTCTCTAGAATCTGATCAAGGCTGTGTTTATTGCATCAAGAACATCAAAACTCAATGTTTTGCAAAGTTATACGTGCCACTGGCCATTTCCTTCGGAAAAATAGGGGGAAGACTAAAAAGATGAATAATAAAGGTAATTTTTGCGATTGCGTTGGCCATAAAACCGTCAAAGATAAAATTCAAATTTTTCCATTTACTAATGCACGCATCCTTTGCAGGTAAAATGGTGCAAAGTTTTTGAAAAAATCTTAAACGGTTCCGGAGAAAAACGCGAAAAACGGGGCCCTTGTAAAAACGGTTTTCCCTATGTTAAACGCCTATGCAAGTCGCATTTGTTTTTGACGTTTTTCTCCGGGACCATTTAGGATTTTTTTTTTAACTTTGCACCATTTTACTTGCAATGGATGCACGCATTGGTAAATGGAAGAGTTTCGATCTTATCTCGGACGGTTTCATGGCAAAAATTACTTTTATCATTCAACTTTTCTGTTTTTCCCCTATTTTTCCTAAGGAAATGGCCAGTGGAACGTTTTACAAATACAACTTACAATGATAGGTTTACATTAAACAAATTATATTCCAATACAATCTGAATTACGTTTCTAAAAATATTCTAATAGTTCAACACACAACTCCAGATAACAGCTATAAAGTTTTCTTTACATGTATATCTGTATTACATTCTTCAACGTTAAATGTTTTACAATTATTATATGTGGTTTTGAAATGATTTTGGCAAAAGAATTGATTGCAAGAATCACATTTAATTGTCGTGGCCTATAGAATTAAAGTATCAAAGCAGTTGTTTCAAAACTTCCTGTACCTGCGACCCCTTTTAATCATAAAACATTGTTGCTCCCCCCCTTAATTTTCGCAACAATCTTATTTCATAAAATAAATATTTAAAGTACCGAGTCTTCAAAAATATCCACTAAATACCAAATTTTACCAGATATTTTGGATTACACAACAAGTTATATTTTGGTAAAAGCTGCGCGCCCCCTATTGCAATAGTCTTGCGCCCGCCTAGGGGGGTGCGCCCCCACAGATTGGAAAACTGTATTAAAGTCACCCAGCTACAGATCTTTAAGTTACCACAACGTACTCAATTGGAAATACAAAATAATTCCGAAAAAACATTCGCGTTTTAGCAAAACAATATGCAAAGAAGATTGTCTTTTGTTAAGCTACACACATTTCCCTCAAGATAGTCTGGATATAAAATGAAAACATCTTACTACCAGCCAGACTAATTCACGAAATGAACACATCAAGCAAAGTGTTGTTGCAGTCCGTAAAAATACTTGCAAGAAAACGTTCCATCCTCATAAAGACTGCATGAACACGATTTTCCCTTCGGACTTCGCGACAGTAAAATTATCGTGCATTTGCTTGATGAAATGTGACATCAACAAACATGTCAGACCAACGGAGCGAGAATATTCTCTTGGCATTAAGTTGATAGAGCTCTGAAAATGGAGATGGCTCGAACAGAGCATTTAAATAACATATCAAGACGCAATTAGCTAAAAAGCTTGCTACGAACCCCACGTAAATTAGATCATTATGTTGGAATATAATTTAATAATTATGTGGGGCTTAGATTAATAACAAAGAAATAAGAAGAAAATTTCCTTCACCTGTCAAATTTGCGTTTTCAACCAATCACTAATCTTAATTCTTCTAGAGACTACCAATAGGAGCATTATTACACGGTAATTATTTTACATTCCCCTGTCAGACATTGATCCTCCCGTCAAATTTGCGTTTTCGACCAATAACAAACTCAGATTTCCTAGAAACGACCAATAAACAATCATACACTGATAACATCCTTTTCGCAATTAACAGATTTTCATGCGTTTATTGGTCGTTTCTAAGAAATCCGAGTTTGTGATTGGTCGAAAATATAAATTTGGAGAGGTAATTAAATATTTTGGTATTGATAATTTTTTGACGAATTTCGGCGACCACTAGCGTTACTTTAATATACAGGGTGCGCCATTAGTGCGATAAAGTCCATTATTGCCCTTAATGTCAACTTAATAAAAAAAAGTTTTTATTGAAACCTATAGTATTTTTAGAGGTGCATGTTTTAAAATTATTTTCAAGTATACAGGGTGTTTCATAAAAGTGGGGCGTCACTAAAGGTATTTTTTTTAAATTGAACACCCAGTATATTTTTGCATAATCGAATTCAGCAAGAAAATCTCCATATGACAGTATTTTGTTTTTTTCATTTTTTTGCGACGTTGCCAATTTATCTTAAAAAATCTTTGAATTTCCAGAAAAACAGGGTACAATACTTGTCAAGAGCACAACGTTATGAGTAATAATTGGCAAATGATATTTTGCACATACAAAGTCAAAATGTGTAGTCATAGTCTAAATACATCAAAATTAATTTATATTATACAGGGTGTTTCTTACAGATGTGCCAACTTCCCAATTTTCAAACATCAATAACTTTATTTTTTCAAATGGAACACCCTGTATATTATTAGGTCATTTTGTTGCATTTTTGTTTTTCTTCAACTTTTCTTAATACTTACCTATAACTAAAATGAATATTTTCTGTGATATTTACATTTTACTTATTCTTATAAGCGTTGTGTAGGAATTTCCTAGTTTTCTCGGAGTAGGCCCCGACTTTGACAATAGAAACAATAATTTCTGTAGTAACAAATGTCAGAGTAAATTGCTGTCAATTGTTAAAACATAAATAAATGAGTATAACATATGCAATATGAATTTTCCAAAAAAAGAATTGATTGATTCGGTCTATGTTCAGGGTGGCGTATTTTCGATGCCCATACGGGGGGGGGG